>OZ012637.1:40497155-41028790 GCA_963942525.1 Ptychoptera contaminata | reverse complement strand
GTAAAATTGTGGTGGTCGGTTCATTGCATGTAAACATTTCCTAAGTAGATAGATACAAAACAAAAAAAAATTGGCTAAAATAAATATAATATAAAGAAAGTAAAATAAATGAATGTAACGAAAAAAATATATTTAGATAAAAATAAATAAAAAGTAAAATGAATAAGAAAAAGCACAATGAAAATAAAAGGGCAAAATGGTAAACATATGAAAGGGAAAATATTTAGGTAAATGATAAAGAACAAAAGTAAATAAATAGTAGAGTAGGGCAATAACAGTTTTTATAGTAAAACCTTCCGGGGATACATTTGGTAACTTATAATTGTAATGATATTCGAAAACGTGCAAACAACCTAATTGAAAGGTTTCTTCAATAGCGCAGTTAATAAATTTCCGTTTTTCTTTTTATACAAATAATTTTTACCTACAAAGATGTTTCAATTCAGTAACACCGAAGACATGATTTGCTTTTATAAAGCCATCTTTAAATAATATAAAGTACTTTTCCAAAAATAATTCTTTACGTCTTTTAAAAGTGTACGGCTATAAATATTCAATTAAAAAAAACATTAACATTAATTAATAAAAAATTAAAATAGTAGTTATATATTTAGGTCATAAATCACCTTATATGGCATCTCAATGTATGGTATTGCTCTCATAAGTATTTTCAAACACGCTTCCAATTGATAGGGATATCTACGATCATCATAGTCGAGCAGTTTATTTAAAACAGCTATAACTGGTATAATGCCTCCATCATATGGTTTTGGATCTGCACCAAATCTATGCATATAATCAATAAAATATCATATTGATTTCTTTAATATAGCACACAAATAGAGGCATTATATACATAAATAATAACTAAAAAAAACAAAACCGGAAAATTCATTTATTAAAATTTTTATTTTAAATGCATTTTTAACAAATTTTGCCCTTCGGTGAAGATATATAAAAAGCCGGGTAGTATGATAATGAAGAAAACAATAATTATTTTCTTTACTACTGCAATGCTGTAAAAACATTTCTTTTATTATTTTAAATCATAAATTAAATATTCTTTCCATAGAATTCATATTTTTTATATATAAATTAAGAAGTAAATAATTATTAAAGATAGAAAAAGCTGTCAATGTCATATTTATTTTTCAATATTTAAATGAATTTATATAACTTTCCTACTTGCAAACCGAAATCTTGTTATTAGATAAGACATTTGTTTAAAACGAGAACTGGTCTCTGTTGTAATTATGAAATATTTATTTTATGTAAAAACTACATAAATATTGATCTTGCCAAACAAAGGAAAACATTCAATTTACCAAACGACAAAAAAAAATTATTTTAGTTACAAAAAATAAACGTTAAGCATCTTTAAAAACATTTTTAATAAATCACTAGAGAAATTACCTTAGTAAAATCATTAAAATGTCTGGTGCAGTTGCTTGTAAAGCAACACGCATTGGTGTTGCTTGTCCACATGACTCAATTGGTATATCTATAAAACTGTAATTAAAATTAATAATTTGTTATGTAATTACATTTCTAAATAACAAATAAATCAGGTAATGACATTAAATATATAGATATGTATTTATGTAATTTAATTTTATTATCACAAGCATGACATTCTCAGTCAAGCAAATAAATAATTTATACAAAATAATAATAACAACACAATACAGACTATGATTAATTTTACAAATAATGTTTTAATCAAATACCAAAGCCAAACGAAATACTGCATAAATAATTTAAAAAATAAATTGTAACGCAGAAACTACATAATAAAATGTTTGCCATATAAAATAATACAAAATAAATCATAACATAGATTTGGTAATAAAAATATAGAACAATAATTTTTATTCGAATCAATAATAAAATCAGTTAAACATAATGTGTTGGTATATAAAGTATTCATTACATTAATAATAAAATATAAGATATAATTTTTTCTATTTTTAATTATTAAATATAGTTTTATAATAACAATTCGATTTTATTGTAAATTTATTGCATTTAATGCAATTTTATTAAAATATTTTCATAACTAAAACATTAATAAAATTTTCTACATTATTACATCACAAAAGTTAATTTAAATTATATTAAATAATTTATAACTAAAAATAATACCTATAGCATTGTTTTTGTTAATAATTTATGATAAATATTAAATAATGAAATAAAATTTATTCGATAAATAAGATAAATATATTTTAAAAACTTTTTACTGTAAGCCAACGAATTGCCTGTGCAATCATTTTATGAATAAATTAAAACAAAGATTTTAAAAATTATAATATAAAAGCAATTAATATATATTTCTATTTTTATTACATTGGAAATAATTTTCACTTTTAAATTCTTCGAAAATACTACAATTTAATAATTTAAATATTAATATAGATGTAATTATTAATTATTTAATAATTTCATAAATATAAAAGTAAATTAAAGAGAATTTCATAAATATTTATTATTTTATAAGGTTGTGCTGTTTAATTTTTTATTACTAAGAATAACTGTTTAACTTTTAAAATTATTATTTGTCATTTAGGATGTTTTTGTTAATAACAAAAAGAATATATAAAACTGATGTGATGAGACATTCTTCTTGACATTGAAAGGAATAAAGAAAATATCTTTATTTATATTTTATGTAGTTTTTATATCATATTTGTTAATGTCAAGTTCATTTAGTTTGTCATTAATAAAGTTTTTTATTTATTTATGTATTCACATATCAAAAGATTTTTTTTTCATTCTGTCTATGATTATACATTTATTTCGAACAAAGAAACATTAATTATAAATTCATATAGAAAAGTTTAAGTATTTAATCTATATCTGCATATTTTTCTTTTTTCTTTTGATAATTAAAATTTAATTTTTCTTTTATTCAAATTCAACGTTTTGATTAATGTTTTTATTCGTTTAACACAAAAAAGCACGTATTTATCGATTTTATGTTAAAGCTTTTTATATATAAAATGGTTAAAACTTTTTACGGAATTAATTATAAAAAAGTTTTTTAATTATTAATTAATCATTTGTTAGAAGCCATATAAATTCATAAGCATATGCTACTTTGGTAAGTTGAAATAATAATTTTTTGAGCATCTTCATTAGCTTATGTGTATTAAGCATTTAATTATTACCTTTTTCATATTTTACAATTATTTATTTAATAAAAATTTGAAATAAGAATTTATATTAACTATTTCTAAAGGAATAATAAATTTCAATAAGGTAAAACTTTTATAAAACTTAACCATTGTTTTGCCAAATTACTTCAGCCAATAAATTAACTTGAATTACATTTTTGGCAATACATTTTTTTTTTTTGGATAAATTTTCTAAACTACTCTAAAATGAATGTGACTTTATTTAAAGTTATAGTTATTCACCGTATCATTTTGGTGCCGTCGTAATTTGTGGATACAACAGGAAATTCAAGTCCAGCGACTGCAGAATGCTCCAAATAATAAACCATCGCGCGTGAATTTTCATCCTAAATGTAGTACAACCGCTTATTATTTTATCTTATGAATATATAATTATCTTAGCAAAATTAACAACTCTAAACTCAGTTTATGTAAATTAATTATCAAATATTTAAATGGCTAGTGAATAGAAATGTTTGTTAATCGGTTTAAGCATATATTAAAACATTTCCACTAGAAATTTATAGTAATAAATATTTAACATTAATCTCTCTGAATATCCGTAAGGATACGTATAACATACAATATTTAAACGATTAGAAACTTTTTAAGTATCCTTTATACTATATAATACTTATGTTTAATTATCTAATTTTATGTTTTTCAAATCAAATAGCAATACAACTAAATTACCCTTATTTACTAAAAATAAAGTTGATTCGTTTAATTAATAAACTCATAAGCTATGCTGATTTCTTGTAAAAAAATATAAAGATATGTGTATAGATTTAAATTATGGTAATTTAAATTTAAATAAAATGAAGTGTGCTTAAATAAAATTAAAAAATAAATTGTTAAATGAGATTTAAATGTGCTTAATGCGGTAAAACAAATTCATGTAAACATTTTTATTCCGTTGATGACAACCACATACATTTATGTAAAGAGCAAAAGAATATGGAAGCAGTAAGCATAACAAGACAAGACATAAAAAAAATAAATAAATTAGCAATAGAATGTCATTTTCAACATGCCTGATCTTTAAAATCGCTTCGCCATCCAGCTATAAAATGTGGTGCGTTTGGACCAAAAAGAGCACCCAAGAATAAACGCTCAAAGGTTTTTTCACATGAATAAATTTCTTCTATTTGTTTTCCCATATTATCAATATGATATAGAAAGAAAAAAATAAACGAATTATATTAAGATAATTTTGGCTACACTCCTCCTTTAATCTAAAGATTCTTTTCTTTGTTTTATTATTATTATCATTATTATATATTGAATTAAACAGTGCTTTCATTATTGGTTTTTATTCAATTGAATGATTTTATTTTCAACTATTATCAAACTTATATAAAAAAAGGGCAGTATTGATTGTTTGTTAGAATAACACAAAATAAATAAGAAAAGAAAAAGTTTTTTCTTACCTAATAGTAAGGAAACAACGGTCGAATCTTTTATACCCCAATCCCAACATACTTTCATTGCAACATATAAAACATTGTGATATTTTCCCATCATGCATATCTTTTTTATTTATTTATTTAAAACAACAAAAAAAATTTATAATTCATGCAATAAAAGTAAAAAAAAAAAATAAAATATAAAACCTAGGAAAGTTTTAATTTCAATAACATATTTTCACTTACATCACCATTGTCGTTTTTCATACGTTGGTGATATTTAACAGCTGCAACTACAGCATATCGACCAGCCTCACATGGTTCTAAATTTTGTCCTATATAGCAAAAGTTTAAATTATTTATTTATTTTGTTTTTAATTTTATATTAAAAATATTAATTTTCAATATAATATTATCACCATCGCAACATCCAGATATAACACTGTTTAAATGATCAATCACATCTTTTCGATTTTGTTTGGTCTGTAAACCATTACGTGTCAACCGTAAAAAGGTTTCATCAAAAAAACAATCAAATATTGTTTCCATTATATCACTTGTCTTTAATTTTTATCACAAATCACTTTTTAATTTAAATAAAATTATATAAACACTTAAATACTAATAACCAAATGTATTGAATAGAAAACTTATACTAATTTTCTTTTATATAATTTAACAATTTTTAAAAATAACGTTATTGGTTATGTCTATCCACAAAATAAAATTTAACATTATTTACATTTCTATAATCTTACTATTTTGATTATAAAGTTGTCTCTTTTAAATGTATATATTTCGAAACAGTTGTGAACTTTTAAGTCTTCAATAATGCTTCAATGTTATTATTTGTGTTTTTATAAGTATTCATTAAATAAAAAACTATATATATATACTGAAACATTTTCAATTCTAAGTATCTATTGTTGTATCGAAAACTGTTTCTTCACTTACTACAAATGTAGTATAAACTTATAAAAACAATTTTACTAGATACAAAACATTTCACTTTATCATGTATTAATGTAAAAATATCGATTTAGACTAGAAATATTTTTTTTCCCGACAGTTTAAAATATAAAAGACAATTTCGTTGAAAAATTAAGATTACTCTAATATTAAAATGTAGCAACAACATATATATTACATAAGCTTAAATTATTAAAACTTTTATCAGTACACAATCATCGTCATATAACAAAAAAAAAAAAAACCGTACGTGATCAAAATCAGACAAATATAAGTATATTACAATAAATTAAATTTCTATAAAGAAAAATAACAAAATATATGTACATATTATAATACATTTATCATGCTTTAGCATTTTATAATAATTTGCCTCTTAAACATTGATTTTATTTTATTGTAAATTTTATTATCTATATGTACATCATATATATATAGGAGTCAAAAGAAAGTTTCAAAAGAATAATATATAGAAGATAGAATTAGAAATTTCATTTAATTTTTATGACAACAAACTCATAAAAAAGTGTGTATGTTCAATAAGAAATTGCTCAACATTATTGTCTAATGATAATTTTATGATTTATTTTATAAATGTAGATAGTTAATCTTTTCTTGCATATTGCAATTATAATTGCAACTTAAAACTCTATTTTGTTAAGTTTTGCAATACATAAAAGCTTAACATATTGTTTGTCAATTTAATTAATTGCTAGTATGCATTTTAATCACTCTATTCGATTGTGTTTATTCAAAATAATAATTATCACACTTATGCTGCTATCGTAAAACCAGCTCTAAAACTATCACATAAAATCTGGTTAAAGATTAAATCTTTTATATTAAAATTAGACACAACAATTTTCTGTGGTTTTGTCTTCAACTAAATTACTGTAATTGTTTCTATGAAATCAATGAATTTGAAATAGAAATACTAATCAATTACTATTATTTATTACTTTAGGTCATTGGAATACATTTTTAATTGAATTTATTATAATTTTGCCTATTTACAAAATAATCACTTTGTTTTTATATTAAACAGAAACATAATAAGAATTGTTACTGATATATCAAATATAATTAATGAATCAATCGTGACTTTAATTTTATTTAATGATAAAGTGATTTTTTTACTTATTGAATTTTAAAGAAATTCCATTAATATTGATATTTTTTTTTATATTATTTTGTAATTAATTATACTAATTAATTTGTTTTATTTTTTTTTCTGTTTCAGATTATTGTGTAATGAGATAAACTATGATCCATCATTTAACCTTGAGCCTAGGGGGCCAGTTGTCATGAAGGGAAAACCAGAACCAATGAATTGTTGGTTTTTGACAAGATCTCAAACTGATACTGAGACAGATGCATTTAATTCAAACACGGATACAAATCCAATTGACGTTAATGTTGATATATCATCGTATAGTAATTATCAAAGCTAAATATCATAATGTACACGTGTTTTAATTCGTTAGATATTTTTACAATTCTGTACATATTCTAGAATTTAATGAAATTTATGTTTTTTATCACAAAACACTAAATAACAAGGATAATGTTTTGTTGCACTAAATATCTATTATTTTTGTGTAATTTTATAACAAGTTCACTTAAAAAACTAAACATCAATTGATCAAATATGATTATTCTGCTTTTTATAACTGAAAATGATAATCAAAATACCTTTCTTCAGAAATAAGATATAATTTAGGAGCAAAAACATATAGTTTAGTTATATAACCAAAAGGAAAATACCTTATAAATAATATCGAAACTATTGATTTTGTTTGTATTATTAATTCAATTTATTGCACTGTAGGAGCAAAAAACAAGGAAAAAGTTTTTTTGTTTTATTGATAATATGATATATAGAGAATGATATTTGAAAAAAAAAGAATATTTCTTTTTTTACTTCTTAATATAATTTGTTTAAGATTTAATTAATCTTATTGTTTGGTAAAACTAATCACTCATATAGCAAGATGAAAAGAAAAATTATAAGAAATGTCAACTTGTAATAAATTATTTAATGTTTTTTACTTTTTCTATATCTGGATAATTTGATGTTTTTAAATAAATTAAATTATTATTTACTTTGGTATTTTATTTCGTATATAATTTAATGAAAATAGATAAAAACACATTATTTTAATGAACTCTCAGAGCTATATTTGTTTAATTACATTTGAATTATATAAAGGCATAAAAGTACTTGATAGTATTCAAAGCAAATATTGTAAATTGACATCTATATAATACAGAAAACTTTTATAAGGTTTAATTGAATAATAATAATAAAATACTTGTTAACTACAGAACAGTAAATGAAAATTAAAATAAACTATAGAGATATATTTGATAAGTTATTTTCGACGTATAAAATTGACATTAAAATGAAATTCAACAAGCACTAAAAATAATCTATCAAATTTTACATAAATTGTGAGAAAATTTAATATTTTTAACATGAAATGAAAACAATAAAGAGAAAATTATTTAATGAAAAAAAAAAACTATTAGCAATGCTTTTCAATTGCATTCCAAAAGCTTCATATTTTGCGTCCCCAATGTTTATAAATCGCAGTATGTTACAAATAAATTAAACTCCTAAAGAAAAAATATACAAGAAATTCATTTCATAACATAAAAAATCTAAAGCTTTAGTGAAAAAATCATAAATTGTCGTAATAATGTGTAAGACTTTGGATATAAACTATAGAAATCCCATGGCATAGGCTCATGAAAAGGATGAATTTTTTATATCTTTATTATTTCTTTATTTTCGTAAATCATAATTTTTCTTATTTTTTCATTCCGTGCTGTATTTTTTTTTTGTGTTACTTTTAATATTATTATTTATTTAGTATTATTCTTTATTAGTTCTTAGACACATATAACAAAAAGCATTAAAAACTAGAAGCAGGATCATATTATATGTCTTATTTTATGGTAAATAATAGTTAAACATGCCTATATAAATAAAAATTTCTATTTTAACTACATTTTAAATGATCTAATAAAAACCGAAAACAAGTTCACTATAAAATAAGAGAAAATATGTTACACACAAATGTTTATCTCATTATGAAAACATTTATTATTTTTTAGTTTTAGAACAAAAAATTATTCGCTATGTTTAAATGTTTTTATTTCATCGTTAGTAAAATTCTTGTCTTTTTCTTGTGTTCATAGCGATGTATAATCATAGAGATGGTTATATTTTTATAATATATTCAGTAATAGACGAAAAACAAGAAAGAATTGGAAAGTTAATTTATTTAAATTATGATGATTGCCATAATTCTAGATTCTAGGGCATGTAAAAAATAAAATAAAAGCATAAACGAAAGTTCAATGAATTTCTTAAATTTTTCTATAAAACATCATAATACAGATAAAATTAATAAATTATCAAAAAATAAAAAACAATGAAAATTTAATGATTAAAGACATTATTTATTCATTTATATAGATGTCTAACTGTTTGCTGCAGAATAGCAAAAATATTACGTTAAGGGTGATTTAGTAAAGATAAAACTTCGAGAAACTATTTACAATGAGAAAGAAAAAATAAAAGTGCTTGTTTTGTTATCACAATGTAAGCATTTTTTTTTTTTGCAATTTAATTAAATTTAAGAAAATTCAAACAATAAAAGCTAAAATTATTGCTAGATATAAATTATAATTTGATTTATCGTTGACAGTCAGTCAGCCAGCCTACATAGCAGATATAAATTAAAAAATGCGAAAGATTAAAACTGTTTATTTATTGTTTGAATAGAAAACAGAAACAAAAAAAAATGCAACAGATTTCAACATATATAATGAATTTTTCCTATTTATATATTATTTCTTTTTTTGTTCTTAACCACCCATAATCCCTGAAAAAAAAATGATTGAAAACAAGAAAACTGTACGCCTATTAAGCAAAATTAAATTAAGGAAATATAAAAAAAAAAAAACTTTTCTTTTAAATTATTATTTTTTATAATTTGCTTTCAGAAAATATAATAAAGCCGCGAAACAATACAACAAGATAAAAATAGAAAAAAGATAAAATGAAAAAAGTTTTTTGTTTTTAAGTTTAAAATAGAAACAAAAAAAAAGCTTTAATAATAATTTTTCATTATTATCTTTGTTTATTATTTATAGAATAGATGCAAATATACCCCTTGACTTTATTATGTATACAAATGAATATACATTTTTTACTATCCAAGTTTATTTTTTCCAAGCTTTAAAAGCAAAACTTCTTTATTTATATACTGTATATCTATTATTTTTTTTCCTTTTTTGCATAACATCCCGTCTAATAATACAGTAGACAAAGTGTGAAACTTTTTATTGTTTTTCGTTATTTTGTTATATTTTGCCTTATCACAATTGTTCTGAAAATACTTATAGAAAAGTAGTAAACTATTATTTACCTTGGGTTAAATCCTTTTATTTTCAAGAATTTAAGCGATTCTATTTAACAGCGTTAATTTTTTGTATTGATTAATGATGTCATTTATTTGAATCAATATTTTATCATAACTATGCACAATAACCTAGAGCCACTCAATATTAATAACTGTTTCTAAGATAAGACGACTCTCCAAATAAAATAATGTAAGAAAAATTACATACATAAAAAGAAGGAAGAAAGTAACGGAAGGAAATTAAATAAAATACCTACGACCATGAATTAAACACATTATAGGAGAAACTTGTACTTGGAAAAAAGTTTTATTCTTTTCATTAAACTTATCTGATTAGAGTGCTTTCGTGCTCGTCTATATAATTCAAAGAAGAAAGTTTCTCCTAAAACTATTTTAATAATTTTATTTCTTCTTTTTTGTTCTTGATCAGATTATTGATATTTACTTATTAATAATCTATATTTTATATTATTATAATTATTTTACTCATCATCAAGAGATAAAATAACCTTCGGTATTCAATATAAAATATTATAAAAAACAATATTTTGTATTAAATTGCATCTTGTTTAACTATAGTAAAAATGCATCTTTACTATAAAGTAATTTATATAGAATAATAATTCAACGAAAATTGCATTTATTATTTTTAATGTTCATATTCAATAAACAATAAAAATTAATTTTCACTTCACCATAAAGAGTGAAAATTTATACACAAACACCTTTGTATATATAAATTTTAATACAAAATTTTATAAAATTGATCTATTATTATTTATTTATACTAATTAAATAACATAAATAAAGCTTTAAACTATTTTTTAAATAATATAAAATAAAATAAAATTATAAAGCTTTACATAATAAAATAAAAATGTATTTTAATTAACTAATTATATAGATTATATATAATAAAAGCTTTATTCATAAAATAAAAACTATTTAAGTAATCACCAGTAAATATTAATTTTTATTATGTAAATATAATTATTTATTTATACAAAAATATGTACTATATATTTATATAAAATCACACAAAACAAAAACTATAATCTTATAAAGCATAATCATTAAAAAATATAAAATTGTATGTGCCAATAATTAAGTGAATTAATTAAAAGCATCATAATAAATATATATATATATTTAAATGTTTATTATTTGACTGTATTATTATTATTATATTTTTGAAAAAAAATTATTTAGTTATCACGTAAAAATAACACTAAAATAATGAATAACGATTAATGAAATAAATGTTGTAAGAAGAGAAAAATATGTACAGTAAAAACTAAAACTATCATGATAAATAAATGAAAAAAAAATAAAAATAAATATTAAAATTAAAAATGTATTTAATTTATATTTATTTTTTAATTAAAAATATTATTTATATATAATCTACGGTGTTACATTTTTATGTCACTTGTCTTCTAATCGATTTGTTGTATGTTAAAATTATGAATGAAAAATATTGTATATGTCATTGATTGCATGCCATTGCAGTCTTTTCCTTATTTATTTTTTTGTGAATTATAATTGCTATCTTGATTTAACCATTTAATATTTATAAATTTATTCTTAGATCCCTTATATTAAGTGCATTTTGCTGCATAATTGCATCGACTTCATCTTTGTCATCTTGTTTCTTTTGTGCTACTTTATATGCACAGCATATTAATAGCAATGAAATTGGTATTAAAATTACAAGGATCACACCCAATGAAATACCAGCTGCACGTGAGTCATATTCTTGTTCACCTAATTTAATAATAAATATAAATAAACAAAAATAAATTAAAATCAATTAAATATTACGATGGAGACGCCTGGTATTAAATAATCGATTATTTTAAAATTTTAATTGAAAATATCTTATCAAAAAAAACTAATTAAAATATTATTTCGCAATTTAAATATTATAATAATAAAAAAACGAAGGAAAATTAAATAATAATAAATTTAAAAAAAAATCTTTTATCATGTAAATGAGGTCAATTAAATTTTTTGAATTAAATCAATTGTTGATATTTATTTTCTACAAAAAAATAAATATTATTTCTAGTATAAAAGAGAATAATGACTTTAAACTGAATAATCATAAACTTTTATGGAATAAATTCAACAATAGCGACTACAAATTCTTATTAACGTTACCAAGAATGAACATACCATACATGCTCTCTTTACATTTTTATAAAAATTTTGTTTCATTTATTTATAAATTATAATCTATTGTAAATGTAAGAAGAGATGAAACTTTTATTTAAGAAGCTTGTATAAGCTTGAAAGGTTTAATACTTATTTTGAAAAAGAATGTTCTGGCAAATTATTATTTCAGCAAACAGTAAAGTTTTCTTCTTTATTTATTATTGTTACTAAGTATGCAACTTATCTTACTTTTTATATTCTTACACAACTGATTTAGTAAATATTTATTATTTATTTATTATTTATTATGCTTTTAGTTACAAAACACTTTGATAACATTTAATCTTATTTAGTTTTTAAATGAAGCGTCATCAGATTTCATTATTAACACATTTTAATGAATCTTTAAAGTATTTTTTTTTCGTTTTGTTTGTTTACTTTCAAACTTAATTACAAAAATATTTAAGTATTCAATCATTGAGTAACCTTAATCATTATGACAAAATTACGTTTATGCTTACGTTTTATTTGTATATACCAGAAGAGAAAATAAAGAATAATAAAATTTATATTATATATATATATATATACATAATAAATGTAAAGAATAAAAGTTCTCTTGTTATACACTTTGTTATAAAGATTTTTGATCGAAAAACTTTTCGAAAACTATTTGACTTTTAAATTAAATATTTATTTACGGTTTTTTTGTTTTTATTTTAACATAAATAACATATATAGAATATTTTATTTGTGCTATTCTAACGTTGGGTTAACTGATTTGTTTAGTTTTTTCTTATAGAAGCAATCATGCAGACCTTTATTCTTAATTATAAAGATATTAAAATAGCAAACTTTTATTTATATTATTTATTTAATTATTAATTTTTAAAAATAATTCTGTATATTTATTTTTTAATGAAAAAACTTTGTCTATTATTTTTTTACGTATGATTACTTCCAAGTATAGTTTTCTTCTAAATTTAGCTATGCTTTGTATTACTTATAAATAATCACGCGGATTAATACTCTTAAATTAATAAATAGTATTATGAGTAACCCACAATAAATAAAAATAACACAAGCTATACCTTTATTACGTGATATTTGGTAAAAAATATTTATTTAATATTCTAAATTGATTTCTTTTATTATTAAATAAATTTACCTTATGTACAACGACAGAAACATAGAAAATTCATCACAATAAAAATGTTTAAATTGCTCTCAATTGCAAGATAAAAATGAAAAAAAGAAAAATAATAATAGAAAAACTATTGTAAAATTGATTTTGATTAATCATAAAATATTCATGAAACTAATAAATATAAAATATATATATTGAAGTCAAAGTAGTAGTAAATAATAATATTAATAATAAAAATAATAATAGAAAAAAAAATTATCAATTGCAGTATGAGAACGAAAATTCAAAGCTTGCAAAATAATTGAAGTAAATAAATAAATAAATAAGTAAAAAGCAATAAAAATAAACAAATGTATAACTGACGGGCATTATTCTTTCACAATTCTGATATGAGTATTATTTCTTTACGATATCAACTTATTTAATAACATAGACAAAATAAAAACAAGCCACAAAACTGAAAACAAAATGAAACAAATTTATTTATTATTATTATTTTTTTTTTTTATATTTTTATTTTTATTAAGAAAAAAATAAAGACAAAACTTTTATTATATCAAAATGCAAAGAAAAAAACCCTTTAATATTTGTTTTAAATATTCTCTGATAAAAAATATTATTTATTTTAAGTAACAAAATAATTTCAGTAACTTTTTTATTTTCTTTTTTTTTTTTTGGTGTTTCTTTATTGTTAATAAAATTTATTTATTGTTTTAATTTTCTCTCTTTTTTTTAGTTTTATAATTATTTTCATTATTATTATTAGGATTATTATTATTAACACTTTACAAACAGTCATGGCAAATTAACGATACCGTGATATTGAACTTTATGCGGTTTTATTTTTATTTATTATATTATTATTATTTTATTACTGATGAAATTGAATATTTTTCTTTTTATATTTTTGTCTTAAAATATTATATATTTATTTTGTTTTATTATTAAAATTATTATTATTAAAATTTATATGCCTATAAAAACTTAAACTAAATTTGTGATAATTGTTTTACAAAGTTTGAGCCACTGTATGTTTCACGTTCTATGTATGAATACAATTTTTTTTAATTAATATATAAAGTTAGTTGATCAAAGAAATCATTAAAAAAAAAAAAACTATTTTCTTAAAAAAAAAAATTATTAAAGAAATTATAAAATTCTTATAAATATGAAAAATTAATTTTCAATTAGTTTAACTCTACGAATGCATAACTCTACTGACTTTTCGACAATTTACCTATAATATTGAAAAAAAATAAAATAAAATAAATTTTATGTTGTGTAGAGTTGTACTACGATTTTAATAATTAAACTTCGGTCGATTTAGTGTTTATTTTCGGCAATCCAACATCCTGAGTTGGCTGTGGGCTTAATGTTCTGCCAAATGGATTATTCATATCGCCTCCGGTTGGAAGAACACGCACAGCACCAGATGGTGGTCTAATTGGTGGTGATTGTTGCTGTTGCTGTTGTTGTTGTTGTTCATTCATAAAGCTGCTGTTTCTATCTAAGCCACTATATGTTGGACTATAGTTTACTGGACTGGGTGAATCAACAGGTGGTGGTGGAAGATAACTATTTGGTTCCTCTTCAATTGGTTGATAATCGCTTTGTAAACGCAATGAACGTCTTCCTGTTTGCTTTGGCTTATCACCTTTATTTATATATTCAATATCCTTGGCGACTCTTGGTTCATTCATATTATATTCAGTGCCTTCTGATGATGTAATATCTTCATCATCTAAGTCCCATTTCTTTTCTGGAAATTCATTATTTGGTTTTCCATGCAGTGGTTCATTTGTCCTATATACTTTATCATATGACCTACTTTTTTTAAGTGGATCACCATCATCCATCTCACTGCCATCACTGTTCATATTTCTCAATGTGGTACGAGAGGCTGATCGTGATCTGGGCATTGGTACAGTCCAGGTAGGATCCTCCTTCAATTGTTTCTTGCGATAACAATACAGACCACATACGAGACACATCATTATTGGCACTAATACCAAAAGAATAATGCCCGTCGTTATCCATGCAGTACGACGAGTGTAGAATACCTCGCCTAAATCAATTTTTTTTTACATTTTTATAGTTGTGTATATTTTTTTTTTGTCATATTTATATATAAAAATTTGCTTTTATAGAATAAATGATTAAATAATTATAGAAAATTAACTTACGTAAACATTCTGTATAGCCATATATAGGTGTATCCCATCGACCTTCCGCTGTGCAAATACGTCTCTGATCACCAATTAATATAAATCCCTCGTTACACTCGAATGTAACTCTTGTGCCAGGAATAAATAAGAAATTAGATTTTCTTCCGAAACGGGGTGTTTCCAGTATACCACATGATATGACTCGTCTAAAAAATGTTACAAAATCAATTTAGAAAATATATATTTGAAATAGACAGTCAAACAATGGATTCTATTTATCTTTTTGTTAATGCTTTAGAGAATATAAGTAAGACACGTGTTATATCATTAATTTTGTATGAGAGAAGTTTTACCTTTCATTTGTTGTTCTTATATTTATAGCACTAGAGTAGTAGTTCTTTGTAAAATGTGCCATTTCACGATTAAGTGACATTCCGAAATCGTAGCGACATTGATAACTTTCACCGCAAAGCTCAGTTGCTCGCTCGATATCCGCTGAACGATTTGGTGGTAAGAAATCACGAGGCTCTCGTATGAAATTCGGCACAAAGCTTACATTAGAAAAGTGGCTTGCCGTTCGACCAAATTCTCGTGTAAATAATGCCGCACCAACCCCTTCTGTTTCTCGATCCGTTAACATCCCTATAATTAATTACAAAATATAAAAACAATATAATTTTAATGCAACCATTAAACGTCAATAAAACTTACATCTTAAAGCAAAATCTCGATGTATACTTTCAAAATTGTTCAAATTAATACCAACAACTTGACCATCTGGTAATGCTAAATCGTCTTGCATGTCCCAACTCCAATTACCGAATAAACCTCGAGTTTTATTCTAGTAATAAAATAATATGTACAATATTATAAAAAAGCTTATTTAAGCATTAAAAAAGACATAAACAAAAAGTACTTACGATAAATGACCATGGAGTATATACACGAGCTGTCATGAAACCGTTATTTTCTACCACCTCAACACCAACACCAGATGAGAACATGATTACAACTTCTGACTGATTTAAAATATAAGTTGGTGTGTAAACAGTTGCACCGTGGAAATGTTGGAATTTCAAACTAGGTCTGTCAAAATATATTCTTCTTCCATCAGCAAACACGTCCAAACGATATCTCCATTGAGCATGCATTGGTCGTAAACGAACTTCGATTATGGTAGATGTATTACCACGTGCTGCAACTGATGTTAATTGAGTCGCCATGACTTGTCCATGAATATTTGGCGCAACTTGCTCAAATCTGCCTTGAATATCGATACGTTCTCTTCCATTATTACCACGCACAAGAACAAATTCACCTGCGGACGATTATATAACAGTTATATTGTTAATTAATTGTTTAATTATTTATTAAATTATAATTACCCATTCCATTGAAGGTGTATTGTAAGTTATCAAAAGTAACAATATGTGGATCTCCAAAAACTGCAGCAATGCCAGGTGATTGATATGCAATGCAATCTTGTGATGGACGTCTCTCAAAACGGAAAGTTTCACAGCCTACAGCCTATTAAAATATTCATAATAACCTAATTGTATAATAACAAATCTATTAATAAAATTTACCTGTTCATCCTGCCACCTACAACAAGAATAATACGGTCTTACATCGTGAAACCATTGTGATAAAGTTGGGACTTTATTGGCTTCATTCCATGGCATTTGTCCAATGTTGTGATTTCTCCTTGGCCTTGAACCCCACATTTGATCATACGACAACATTAAATATCCATTACGGTCATAACAACACTGTTGTTCTGAGCCTTGTATACTAACAGTAAAAAAGTTGAAAATTTTCATTAAAAGTTATTAATTTGATTGTAGAATTAGTTAAAAACCAAATAATTACCTAGGTTGTCCAGATCTGACACAATGAATAGCCCCACGGTGATGTAAGCATGTTGGATTTGAATCTCTATCGCATTCAAAATCAGGCAAAAAGCGTCCTTTATCATATAAAGCATGCTCTAGTGTACAAGGGCACAAGGGTACTTCCGCAGCAAAATTCCTGCATAAAAGATTTGCTTATTAATAAAATTTGTAAAAATAATATTGATATGGGGTGATGGAATTTAGGTACATTTCGGTTATATGTTATAAATTCGGTAGTAATATAATTATTTATTTACCTCAAAAAACGGTCAGTCATCAACCAATTCTCACACAGCGCTCGTGGCCAATTTGTACCGTGCATTCTCTCCCATTGCGGTCCAAAGTACCAACCCAGTGGGATAGGTTTTGACCATAATATGCTATTTAAAATAATGGAAATCATTTAAAGGTCATTTTTATCTTAAACTTTTTATTATTATTATTATTATTAATATTATAATTCTTAATAAATAAATCAAAAATTATAAATAACCGCATAAATTACTTACGGTGATATACTTAAACCAGAAAAGTGTTCGGGATTAGTCAAATTAATTTGCAAGAAACCAAATTGCATATCTACATTTCTGCGATTATCTCTTAATCGATAATTAGCTGGTGCAATTGAATAATAACCAGTGTTTGTAATACCTTCTTCAATCATATCAATAAACTCTAATTGTGGCCTGTTATATATAATTAGTACATAGATTAATAATAATAAAAAAAAATTTTAATTAAATACTAAACATACCTAATTGTTGCCTCTCTGTATCCCCATAAGGATATACGAACTCCCGCATTAAAATTAGATGTTAAATTGAATCTATTCCATGTTATTTTAATTTCTGCCGGGGCTCGTTGATGTACATCCTGATTTTCAAAGAAAATTCTGTCTGTCGATGTTGCTGGTGTTTCTGCAATATGAAATTTTGTTTAATTAATTTATTTGCATTTATTAAATATTTTAAATATTAAACATACCAACGAAATAACGTCCTCTCCACTTGAATTTTTCAACACCAATAGAAATTTCAAATCTTATGTAACCTTGTGCCATTAAGAATGGTTGCACACAAATTGCACGATTTCTGTCAATAACGTGTCCAACAACCTCTTCTGTATCAAATCGGCAAACTACACGTTCAAGGGGATCAAAGCAAGGCCCAGTTATATTTACTACAGTACCACCTAACATATTACCAGATTCAGGAGCAAACACTAACGGTAAATGTGCCGCATCTGCATCATAAAATGAAAACATTAAATATTTTTAAAGTGATCAATTGGTTTTCAAAGGAAACATTAAAAGGATATTAATTATAAATCAATAAGAAATAAATTTTAAATTGCTGAAAGAAACTATTGTTCTCATGAATAGAATAAGTAATAAATTATTATTTGTACACTCTTTTAGAATTTATTTTTTGTTTTAAAGCAATAAAAATAACATCACCTATATCTTTATTACACGTTCCCAACATAATCCTTTCGTCAATTCGGAATATATGTCTACCCGGAAATCCATTAGCCCATCCTCTCCCGGTCAAATCACGTAATACAGATGCCTGACTATATGGTTTATATTCATAAGCTTGTGTTCCATTACCAGCATTGAAACCAATCTAAATTTAGCACAATTAAATTATAATATTCCATACAAAATTTTATTCTTTTTAATTTTATTAAAAATAAATTTTTATCATATTTTTTTAAAAGAATGTTTTATTTTTTTGCTGTAAAAAAATTATAATAATAAAATATACTTACATATGCGGGTACACCACCTTCACCGCCTGTTGTGTCACCGCCAGCCTCAGTATGCGAAGACCATGTTATATCAGCGTAATTGAAAATAGCATATGTATAAACTTCATCTGTGGCCAAAATCATTTGGAACGTGTTCGTCTACCAAAAGTATAATGATAATAAATTATTTTTAATATTTATAATTTTTGCCTAACTACAATCCACCTATGCTTCATGATGTTCATTATTATTTCTATGTTTTTAATGCCCATTGTGAATTACATTGTATGTACGAGATATTTATATAAAACGAAATTAAATTGTTTTTTATTTAATCTGAAAAAATTATGTATGTTTACAAGTAATTTTATTTCCCTCTTGAAACATTGGCGACTCGTTTTCATTAAATACATTGAGTTTTATTATAATTTCTATTACTAAATTGTGGCTATGTTTTATGCTAATGCATTCAGATTTTGCAACAAAACGATATTGTTATTGCTTTTTTAATTTAGATGAATACATTTATCGTAGAATTTTCATATGTGTATATACAAATTTGACTCAGTAAAATAATAAGAGCTGTATATCTCGTTAAAATGTAAAAAAAAACGTAGAACCAACGACAACCATATGTGAAATTATGATTTATATTCACTATTTTCCATTGTATTAATTCAATTGTATTTTTCTTTTTTAAAGTTTAAGTTTATACGATTTATAAATAAAAATGAATAAAATATTCATGTTACAAAAAGATAAAAATTAAATTCCAAATCATAGTTAAATAAAATAATAAAATATTTTCATAGAAAGCATATCATTCAAATCAGAAAAGGATAATTAAATTCAAATTAATTATTATTATTTAATAACTACGCCGTTTATATTTTAGTGCAATGATTTGAAATCATTTTAGAGAAATTGCTGTTCGTGAACAATAAACGTATCTTTGTCTATTAAACAAGATAAGCAAGTTAATACAGCGAAACGTCAACATGCATTGATAAATGCGTTAAGCTTATATGTTAAAAAACTAACCAATAAATATAATTTGTTTGGGATTCATTTTCAATGAAACTAATTAAATATTTAACAATAAATTTACCATTTACGTATCTACATAGTCTTAATAACAATAAAAACATAAATGACTTACCCTAAATAGTGAATTATCTATGCCACCAGCAAAGGTCATATTTTTCCATGTGACAATAACTACATGCTTTGGAACAAATGTATCAGCGCCGACAACACCTTCACGAATATCCCACATTGTACGTTCTCTGACCTCAACTCCAAATCTATCGGTACGGGTCATTAAATCACGTTCTTGTCTATTTTTTTTAAATAAAAATACAACGAAAAAAAAATCATATATTATGTGCTAAGAAAAAATTTTGTAAAATATACAAGACATAAAATTTAAGACTTAGATAAATTCAAATTTCCCTATTTTCTTAAATATCTTTAGTGTTATTGTTCTGTTTGTTTGTTTTTTATACTTTTCAGTAACTGGAGCTTCATATTTCTTCCCATTTAAGAAAATTGTGTTTATCCACTGTACATTCATTTGAGTTTTATCGACTGACAGTGTCCTATATGTAAGTAGTTGTTCATATTGCTCTTCGGTTTATGTATACAAACAAAGTAAAGATCATAAAGACATAAAACTGTTACTTCTTAATATTAAAAATCTTTTTTTTCTTGTACAGTTTTCTACTTTCTTGCTTTATCTTAAATAAAAAAGTTTATGATGGACTTATAATACCTTTAAATTAAGTATTGTTTCGCCGAGATATATAAGGTATGTAATTTTTTTATTAATGATGCACTAATCGCTTTCGAAAAATATAAAGAGTTATTATAATAAAGTTCTTGTTACAAATTTTCTAAAAAAAACAACGATAAACCCTCTTTTTTTAAACCTGTAAGGGTAATTATTAAAACGAAATTCTATTATCGTTGATTATTATTTACTCTGAAGTGCGATAGCATTTCTTAATTAAGCTACCTTTAAACATA
Source organism: Ptychoptera contaminata (assembly GCA_963942525.1). Classification (NCBI taxonomy): domain Eukaryota; kingdom Metazoa; phylum Arthropoda; class Insecta; order Diptera; family Ptychopteridae; genus Ptychoptera; species Ptychoptera contaminata. The sequence goes on along the minus strand of OZ012637.1, from coordinate 41,007,680 downwards.
AGTAACATTATTAATATTAATCCATTAATATTTTTTTTTCGTAAAATGGCTAAAAGTCATTTAAATAACACTTTTTTATAAAAAAAATATATATATGCGAGCACACATATGTAAGTAATTTAAAAATAATGTTCAACAGCTGAACACAATTTAACACTCTGTTAGCATACATATTGTTTAAATCTTATAATAAGAATATTCCTTTCTTTATTGTCTCTTCTTTGAACTGTAGTCTAGTATACACCTTTTTTCGATTCTGTTTTGATTGAACATACACAATTTTATGTTTCCCTCGCATCATTATTAATGTGTTGTAAAGTGTCCAAAACTGAACGTGCTCGTATGTTATAAAAACCTTATATAGATGTTATGTATATATAACGTGAAAAAATTCTTTATCATATTATTTTTATCGATAAATAGTTATATAACCATAACAGAACATTGGTTTTTTTGATTATATAGTATATTATTTTAGGTCCAGTAAAGTCTCTTGCCCATATATGTATTGTCTACAGTTTGTACAATATTTTATCGCTTCCCATTTTATTTATTTTTATTAAGTTGTTCATCTCTAACCGAAAAACATTTAATATGACAATGTATAAAGAGTAATAAAAATTGCTAAGCAATGATTCATGTTATTGATAAAGTTAGACATAGTTTAAGTTTCCTTTTTTTTTATGTACCGAAACTTTATCACATGTTGAAAAGACTTCGATGTATTCATTTAAACAAAAAATATGAAAATATTTCTCTTATACATTCTATAGAAAATCCGAGTAACCCGAGTACGTTAGTCTTTTTATTGAAACGGACAAATTATAATTTAAGACATCATTTTCATGTGCTTAATTTACTTTATGTAATATAAGAAATCTTAAACAGTTTCCTTACTCTTGACAAAAAAAAGGTATAAATTGTGTTTAAACTGAACATTGGGTGTAAATAATACATAAATACTAACCTTCCGTTTTATAAATAAAGTTAATAAATAATATCCGGTTTTGCTTACCTGAAATAAACACCTGGGCTTCTTTGATCAAAATCGGTTTGATAAATACGTCCAATACGACACTTTGAAAAGAAAATCCCAATAAATGATGGATCGTTACGTCTAGGCCAATCTTTGATTGGAAAATTTAATGGATATGTGTAATGTTCTGGTGGATCGGAAAATTCTATATAACCATGCATGGAAATCTATATAATAAAAATAAAAAGTTAAATTAATTATAACTTGATTTTCATAATTAGTTTATTTATCGTTCTCACTCTCGTATAATTGAAGCGAAAGCCAAAAAATGGTAATTGAAAATTAAAATTCTTGTGTATTTGTGGCATTGAAGCGTGAATATCTTTTTGATAATCACCCCTGTCATTATTTCCACCCTGATCAAAATACCAATACATAAAATGACGTCTAATTTCAGCTAGACGACCAGGTGATATGACGAACCCTTGTCCATCATTTCTGTGTGTTGGCGGTTCATTTGGTGCAACCCTATTATTTGGATCTGTAAAAGCAATATATGATAAATGAAATTCAACAAAAGCAAAAAAGAAGTGTAATAAAAAACATCTGGAATATGTTGAAGGTAATACATATATGTATTGATTATATTTCATTATTTTCATCATGTGATTGATACATCTGTTGTTTACACTTAACTTCCTACATCTTAAATGAATATTATCTGATATCACTCATATATTTCAAACGTAATTTATATGCAATACATTATTATTATTGCGTCAATATTAAAAAATCGCAAATTTTATTTACTACTTATAGAGACTTATAAACTATTTTATAATATTAAAAACTTTTTTTTACGTTTTTAATCAATTTTTTATTAATTTTGTTTTAAATACTTCACTAGTTTGTAAAATAAAAAATATTCTACGTACTGCATACTATATAATTATTTATGATCTGTATAATTTACATATTTTAATATTCAATACTATATATTAAATATGCAAGTTTAATCTTAAGAAAAGACATTTACGTGTTTAAAAAAATAGAAATCATTGAATGAATAACTAAATCATTATACTACCATGCGCCGTTAAAATTTTATTACAAAACTGATATACAATACAAATGTATTTTTATCTTATTTCTTTATAATTTTTATAATCAACACAACCAAAAACTACCTTTATACAAATATTCAGTTGTTCTATGTTCAAATATCAATAGCTTTTAAGGGGCTTTTTTATTCATTTATTTATAGATAAAGCATACAAGATAAAATGCTTCAAATAAATTAAATTCGTATTTAATTCAATTTATTTGGCTTATTGATTATTTTCACTAACTAAGTAAAAACTAATTGACCGGAATATGTTTATCAATTTAGATAATGTTTTCCTTTCTTATATTACATTATTATTTTGTTTTCTGTATTTATATTGCTTTTCCTTTAAATTCGATAAATAATATCGATTAAATTAGTTTTACTCATAATAGTAGAAATAATTTATATCTAAAATTTTCTACATATTTTTGATTATTTAATTTCTCGTTTTTTTTTACCTCAAATCACACTTAAATACCTCTTGTTAAGCAATTGTTAAACTTGTTGAATTTAAACGGATTATCTTAAAGACTTTAATAAATTAATAAAATTTACGAGAATTAATAAAATATTTAATGAAATGTTAAGTAGCTTACATTAACGACTTTTGTTATTTTTTATTATGTTAAAAATTAATCTAAAACCACTTGGCTCGTATTGATTAATGATTTTTATTTTATAATAATTAATCAAAAATTATCTTTACATAACATTTTTTATTGATTTATCAGTCATTATGATTCCTTGTGTTTGGAAATATTCCTTAATTCTTATATTATTAAAAATAAACCAAAAAAAAATCAAAGAAAATAAAAAATTCCAGTTAGTTTATCTACAGTATAAACAGCATCGACAGTTCGTGATTTATACAAGTAAACACTCAGCGAGTTTTAATTAAGCGAAGGTAATATCTTATATCTTTAGCGTAAAAACCGAAAAATCTTATTGATTTCTTTCAAGAAAATTATTATTTTTATATTGCCAAATATAAAAAAGGAAAACATTTTCATTCATGTGCAAGAGAACTAAATCCTTATTAAATTTCTTTACATTTATATATTTTTTGTTATGTATTACATATATATGTGTTTACAAATCATTTATGTACTGATATTGATATTTTCTTTCAAAAAATAAATATATAAAAATAATTTATTATTTATTTATTTACAAAATAAAGTTTTCAGAATAATGTAAACAAATTTTATTTATAACTTTTGATCAAATATAAATTAAAACTAAATCAACATAATTTATATGATTAAAATAATCTCACACTAATATATGATTTATAAATATATAGCTAGCAAATTATCGGTTTTATTAGAAAGATATTATAAACGTTTTCCACTCCATTTCTTATTAAAAGTTTTCGTTTGTAAATGCTAATGCAAAAGTAAAATATAAAAAAAAAACAATTTCCGCGTAATATTATAATACAAAAGAAGCATAAAACAATGACGAAAAACAAGTAAAAATGTTAAAAGAATTATTTTAATGAAAGAAAAACAGAGAAAAGAAGAAAAAAACTTACGCATAAATATTTCAACTGAAATTGTATATGAATAATCAAAAATTCGTAAAAAAAATATTAAAGTAATAAAAGTATTCAAGTATTTCATACAAAATAACAGTGTATATGAGTACACAATTCACATTTAAAGATAACATAATATTATGTCGAAATTAATATATAAATAAATAAATATAAGTTTTGTATATGCTTATGAAATAGATAAACAAATATATTAATCATATCACAAAATAATAAAAAAATTAAATAGATAACGTAATGATAAAAATAGGGCGCAGTGTTAAAAATTTATAAATGTTTTTAATCTAAAAATGTTTAACGAAAGCATAAATATTGTTCTTTGACTGATGTCCTGTAAAAGCTCGATCAGATAACGTGTTTTTTCTACATTGATACATGCTTTATTTAGACAAATTTTAATGCTTTCGTTTGAAAATAAATTCACTAAGCTTTTACACATAACTAATAGAAAAAAAAATCTGTCATATACATGCTAATATCTATTATAATTTTATTTTCTTCTTTATTATTATTTACTTATTTATTTATTATATATATTTCGCATAAATTCAATTATTATATTGATCCGTTTAAAGGCGACGCTTTGTACCAATATTGAAAATTGAAATTGATTCTATGTACTAAAAACAATTTATTATAAATTTGATTAATTTTTCCATTTTATAGGACATATTTATATATTTATTTTTTGCTTTTATAAAATCGTAAAGGTTTTTTTTCAATGATTTCTATGATATTTCACTAAAGTGCTTATTTAATCCATATAAATAACTGTTCATAATTGATTATGACGTCATTTGTTATTCGTTTATTGAATTTATTTTAACAAAATATTGAATAACGAGCAAAATAATAAAGAAAAAATAAATATAATTTTAATCAAACGATATCTAATCACCTTCATTTTTTTTTTGATATGTGAATTCAATATTACACCGAACTAAATAATAATAATTTTATTTTATTATCGTTTCAAAACGTTGAATTTTTACTTTTTTTTTTTCGCTATTTCAATATCTTGAAATGAAGTTATTGCGCAATTACTTGACTTAAAAATTCAAAGAAATTGAAAAACTAATAAAAAATGAAAAAAAAAACATACCCCAATTATAGTTGTTATCTGTTGCATCTAATCCCGATAACATAAAATCATCATAATTATAGTATTTGCCTGTTTTTTCATCTAAATGTAGTTTTTGACTACCATCTTTAACAGGCGTGGTGTCCGCATCAAGATTATCATCGTCCATTATAAGATCAGTGTCCGATGCATCTATTATATTTATCATTCACAATTATTTAACAAATATTTTACCTCAAACTAAATTTAATCGCACAAATAATTATTTACCTGTATTTAAATCATTTGAATTATCATTTTCGTCATTAGTTGATGTTACAACATCTGTATTTTCCTCCTCATCATCATAAATAATTTCATCTTCTTGAGCATTAACATGACCAAATACTAGTACGGTACAAATAAATACCGTACAAAATAACTTCCACCTCATACTGTTAGTTGATTTTACACAACACTTTTCACTTTACAGTTTGACTCACTCTTTACCCACTTTGTTGGATAATATTTTTCTTTTTTTTTTTGGTTTAACTTTTCTTTTTTCTAATTCTTCTTTAACTTATTTTTATTTTAACAAAACTTTTTCTAAAACAGGGAAAAAAATTTAATTATATTAACACAATAATTAAACAATTACCCTTTGTAAAAGGGTTAAACTAAAAAATTATTCAATATTATTCCTTTTTTTTTGTGCTTTTTCTTTTAATCACTATTCACCTTTTTTTAAAGCATTTTCTTCAGGGCGTTGTCTCAAAATGAGCTATTTCAGCACTGATATACAATCGTTTCACCTGCTGGTTTCCTATAAAATAAAACCAAATATTTAATCTCTACAATTATTTTAGTATAACCTAAATACACTTGTACATTACATTTGTTATCTTATCATATTTGCTATTTGTATACTGATAACAAAATTTTCTATCATTTTGTGTAAGGTGCGTTATTCTCTTGTCACTTATACAGTAAATTAGATTTTTATTTAATTTTATTATTAATTGTAACACGTATTAAATGTTTTCATATTAAAATAACATTTAACACATTAATAACCCCATTCATATACGTATAAATATAAAATTCACTATCAAAAATTCTTATCAATATTACTGCACAGGGTGTACAGTATTTTAATTCTTTATAATTTTATTATACATTTAAAGCTTTAATAATTTTTTGTAACAAATAAAAATACTTAAAAAAATGTTTTCTTTTGCGAAATTTTTATCATTTTCACTTATCTATAAATTTATTCTGTGACTTGTTTATTCGATGATTAATTGTAATTTGTTTTTGTATTTTATTTTTTAACATAAAAATACTTAAATAATTTGGAAAAAAAAATAACTTATTAAATTACTTAATAGGTAAATTTACGCTAATATTATGAAAAATATTGTTCCCTATTTTATTCCCAAATCAGTTTTATAATTTTTATTTTACTTTTTTACCCTGAATTCACTTTTGGCTAGCAATTATTGAGGCTTAATAGTGTTTTTGAATTGCAAAATGTTTTCGAATTCTTCTATTTAGCCACTGGCTTCTTGATTGTACTAAAATATGAGCAAATGGGAAGAGGAAACTTGCAATCCGTGAAAAATTGATGAATTATTTTTTAGATGAAGATAATTTTGCTTCCAACGAAGAATTTTTTGATGAGTAAATTTTAAATTTCTCAAAATTAAATAAGATTCAATAAAATTTCTTTTCAAAATTTATTTTTAAATAAATATGCACTCTAATAAGCATCTCCCACTATTAAGCCTCTAACCGATATTAAGCCGCTGCTAGTCCTAAAAATTTAATTAAGTCCTATAAAGGGAATTGCGGGTACAATCAATTACTTTTCAAAGTGTTTATTTTTTTGCATTTGGTTTGTTTGACAAAGTTTATGTTTTGTCATCATTTTTCATTACCATTATGAAAAACTTTGTTTTTGAAAATTGTAAAACTAGAGCTGAAATCAATGTTTTTTTATTCTTTTGGTTTTATTTCTCGTTCATGGTAAATGAAAATTATATAGACAAAAAATAACTTTTTTTTTTTTGATTATGTCATAGTAAAAATGTACTATTTTATACCTAGATTTGTGTGTGTTTAACCAAGCTTTACTTTTATTTATTTTATACTTTTACCTATTATTTGCTTAACATCTGTCACATTGTTATGAAATTATTAGAGATACGGATTTTATTCAGTTTTACTACTATTGCCATTTATGTTGCTTCATAAATAAATACATTTTCAAATTTAACAATTTTCAATGTTTTTTTTCATTTAACAGAAAGAATAAAATATAAAGTTTTCCTTTTATTTTAAAATATGATTTATTTATTTCTAGAAAATGATTAAAAAATATTTTTCTTTAATCGATACTTAGACATTGTAATATTTTTTTTTACAAAATCGTTTTATATCTGCAAAAAAATGGTGAATGTATTTCCGTTTTATGATAAACACGTTTTTCTAATCTACTATAGTAATTTGACAAAGTAAAAAATATAAAGCACACCTACACAAATATTGAATTGATATTTTAATGTATTTCACTTTTAATCATCTCTTCTATACTACAATTAAATTAAATTGAATGACAAATTTTTCTAAAAATAAAACATCGCTTGGCTATGGTATTTTCTTATTTTTTTTTAATAATTCGCTAATTAACTTGTTAATGGGTCAATTTTCGTTAATAATGTCTTTCAATTACTCTTTGAAATTAGTAAATAATACATTTTCAGTTTATATAAATTGAAAAAAGTTCGACAAAGTTTAAGGGTGGAAGACTCAAAAAAGGATTAATGAAAGTGAAAATGATTTTGATTAGACAGTATCTTTAAGTTGTAAATTACACTGACATTCATGAGACTCGTCAACAAATCATTTATTATGATATAAATAGGATTGAAATAATATATTAGAAATAGATCAGTTCGATTGATAATGTAACATATAAAATGTAAATATAAGTAAAGAAATCATTATCAACTAAACATTAAATCGGTTTTTGTCATTACACAATAAACAACATAAAACCACTTTATGTATGTGTTATCATTCCGAGTATTAGTCACTTACAATTATAATCATTTTATGTGTAATAAAATATACAGAAAATAAACAAACTACATATTTCTAATGAATTCTCTTAAATACTTACCTTATGCTTATCAGTAATGATACGTTTTATTTTACAAGGAAAATCATTTGTTTGTTTCAAAAAAAAAAAAATAGGAAAACTTTTCCTTTAATTTCTTATAAATAATATAAAATACTTTAATAAATGTTTTCTCAAATTTAGTATCAACAAAAAGAAAAGAGGATAAATACATTAAAGGAAAACTTTTTCTCTTTATACATATATTTTGACAATTGATTTATGAATTTCTTACAATAAAATGTTTTCTATTATCTACTTTCGTATAAGTTTATAATAATTTAAGGACTTAGTCATTTACATAAACTTTTATATATCAATCTTTTGTTAGAAAATTTTACTTTGTGTTTTTAATTCAATTATTGAAAATGTTTATAATAAAGAAAATAATTAATTTTAGCATATTTAGTGCAGATATTTGATTTTATATTTATTATTAAAGACCACTTGTTTGTCAATAAAAATATTCAGGTCAAAATTTATAATAATTTCATTAATTTTATCCACAAATATAGTTGATTTAATCCACAACAATTAATGTGCACACTCAGTATGTTGTTTGCTGGCCATAAAATAAATACCAAAGGAAAATAAATTCATCAATTATCATTAATGTATACCACATAGTAATAATTGTTATTATTATCATATATTTCGTTTCAGAATTATTTCATCAATGTTGAAACAATTGTTTTATATTTTACAAAAGGCAAAATATGTGGCGATACCTGATATAATAATAAATTTTTATTACCTTTGAAATTTTTGCATTGTTTAACAAAAACTTTTTTTATATTTAACAGATTTAATTATTGTACAGTTTCACTGGTTTCGTTCATCTAATTAGTAAACATAAGTTTAATTTAAATAAACAATTACGCAGAGCAATTAATATTATAAAATAGAATATTACAAACAAGTTTGCAATAAAATTAAATTGTAGAATGAAAATGTGTTAAATGTTTATATATATATAAAAGAATATATTTTTAAAAATAAATATTGAAACACTGAAATTTATCACTAACTGTGTCTATATTCTTTATAATAACGATAACAGAGGATATTTATGATTGTATTAAGTTTCAGTTATGGTTGGGCTTACAAAATAAATCACGGACGGATTTCTGGTTCAACAAGTGTATTTTCTAGGGTTATGAAAACATAAAATAAAAAGAAATAAGATTGGATATTTTCTTAAATAAAATCCGAAAGACACTTGTCGTTACAAGCAATTAAGTCAAATAAAGACTATTGAATATTTTTTTTCTTGTAAATTATGTGCCAATTTTGTTTTTATTCGTTTATGTTATTAATATAATTAATCAATTACTGTTAAACGATTTGATTAATTAATTAAATTATTTTTTTTTTATTTAGAATTTTTATTTTTATTAGTAATTTACCAAAAGTGAAACCAAACGATAAACAAACAACAATAATACCTAATTTATTAGACGTGTAACGTAAGCAAAGTGGTAAATTACAAATTTATGTACTTTAATAATAAATGAGTTGAATTGAAATAATTTATTATTACATTAGGTAGAATCAAATTTAAATTTATTTACTAGTGAAAAAAATATAAACTTCTTTATTAAAAACTTAAATAACATTTAAGACATTTATAATCAATTTAATTTTCTTAATTAACGTATAAAAATCAAGTAAAATTTTAAATAAGAAAAAATATTAAATTTTTATTTACATTACTAAAGTAAACAAGTATATTATATATAGCCACTGGACAACAGATGGCGTAAAATTTCTTATCCACTGTAAAATAAACCTTACAAATGCTAATTGAAAAATTATTAATAAATTATTATTTTATAACAAGTTGAGTATGTATATACAATAAAAATCATAATTATTTCTATTAAATATGATAGAAAGTAATTGTCTGTTAAAAGTAAAAAAGAAAAAACATTAAATATGTATATCATAATACGTATTATCAGTTAAGTAAATGTATTTGGTGTTTGATATACAATTATACTAAGCAACGTTAAACTAAAAAACTTAAACTTAAATTGTCTATCTAATTAAATATAATACAAGTAATAACTAAATATGTGCATTTATAATCACTTATGAAAAAAAATGTATTAAAATTTCTTTCATTTTTATCGTATGTTTTTATTCTTAATTTCCTTGTATAGTTTAAACAAATTAAACGAATATGTATTAAATTAATTTCATTTATAAAATAGTTAGTGGGGAAATGTTATGCATACATTTGATATACATAAAGAAAAATAAATAAATATTGATATACAAATACAGCTATTATGAAGGTCACAAAACTCATTGATTCAATAATAATATAAACACAAGTTAATAATATTAAAACAAGTCTCGTTGAAGAAAGCAAGGAAGAGGTTGATTCTTGTTAGACCAACAGGCTGGAGATAGACAGCAAGAAGAATACTTTGCTGTTAAAATCTAAAATCAGAAATCAATTTATAAGAGAAAATAATAAACAATACACAAAGTTTATCTACCTGAACAGGTAGTAATCCTAGTTAGAAAAGAGTGTGTAGGTGCGCGTCCAGTTTAAATTTGTTTTTTTTTTCATGTAAGTTGAACAATAAAAAACGATTTAAAAAAGAAAAGTTTATTTAATTGATAACAGTACAACTCTGTATTATTTCTGTCTTATCTTTTGCCTCCCGCCTAGCATATAGCATTAGATTTGTTTTTATTTTTTTTTCTATAGTAAAAAATTCACTTTTCATTTGAAATTCAACAAGTAACGAGCATACAGTACATGTAGTTGGTTTATGTGTTATATCAAGTGTTTGTGCCAGTTTTGTCAATTCTATAAATTTACATATACAAAGTTTTAGTTCTTATTAAATATTGATTAATTAAAAACAAGTTTAAGAAAATGCAACATATTTTTAAAAAATTAATAAACAAAGAATATTTAAAACAAGTTAAATTTAATTTAAATTTACAAAAATATTATCATAGTGAAAAGGGTATATTTGGATATCGGCCGATACCTAAAGCTAAATATGAATGTAAGCAAAAAAAAAAAAACAATTAACTATTATTTAATATTTATTTTAAAAAAACTACTTAAATACTGTATTAAATTATTTATGCAAATAAAATGTGATAAAGTATATATTAAACAATTACCTTTAATCAGCAAATTAAACATTTTTATAACTGTCATGATAATTAATGTAGATAACAAACGAACGTATGACATGTGGTGGTTTCGGTTAATGAATAGAAAACAATAATAACTTGATAAGAATTAATCATAAATTGTAGACAAATAATTTATTATTTTTCTTAAAATAAAAAATTCTTGTAAAATTAAATTAAATATGCTGTATTTTTGTGAAAAATTAATATTTACAAAAAAATTATAACTAACTATAATGATTATATAATTTATGCTTTAAAGTACCTGAAGAAATTGTGCAATCACGACTTCAGCAATGCAATGTTGTGCGCTGGGTAGATGCATTTCGAAGTCATGGTCACAGAATCGCATCTATAAATCCTGTACAATTCACTGCAATTGAAAAGTTTGTTTATTCATTAGTTACAATAATTATTATAAATATAACATGAGGATTACCTATTTATACCATATAAATTATAGGGATTTACCAGAGCTAAATCCTAGACGTTATGGCTTGGCTGATAACTTTGAAATAAAAACTAAAGGAATATTCGAGTCTTCATCAGATATGTGTTCTGTTCATGATGCTGCTGGTTTACTTAAAAATCTTTATTGCAGTAATCTAGCATCGGCTGAATTTTCGTACATTGAAGTATAATATATAGTTTTTAATAAACATCAGTTCCAATTGACAAATTATTTTTCATTTAAATTTATTTAAGTCAGAACATGAACGAGAATGGTTATCTGAAAATTTCGAAAAAGCCATGCAAGATAAGTTAGACGTTCAGTCAAAAAAAGAAATCGCAGAATTATTGATAAAGTCGCAGTCATGGGACAATTTTTTGGCAACAAAGTTTCCAACTGTTAAAAGATATGGATGTGAAGGTGCTGAAAGTATGTTTGCATTCTTTCGACAGCTTTTTATATCAACAACAAATGGTGAATTTAATCTGTTTGTTAGAAAATTTCGTTATTTTTTATTATTCATCTTTTTTTAGCTGAAATTGAACATATTATATTGGGGATGCCACACAGAGGAAAATTAAATTTATTGACATTGATGTTACAGACAAGACCGGTTAAAATTTTCCGAAAATTTCGAGGATACCCAGAATTTCCTTCCAGCGCAAAAGCTATGTGTGACATTGCTAGTCACTTTAGTATGTATTTGCATAAAGATATTCTAAGGCATATGGTAATCTTAAATTTTCTTTTACAGATGCCTCTGAAGATATAAAAGTTAATGATAAAAGTGTTCATATTAGCATGTTACATAATCCTTCTCATTTAGAAGCGGTGAATCCAGTTTCAATGGGAAAAACAAGATCAAAGCAAATGACAGGCCGTGACGGAGCTTTCAGTGATGATAAAGAGAAGCCATTCGCCACATCTGTTCTAAATGTTCAGGTAAAAAATCAATTTACAGTTTATATTTAAAAAATTTATAATATGAATAATAGTTACACGGTGACGCTGCATTTGCTGGTCAAGGAATCAATCAAGAATGCCTGATCATGACTGGAACTCCACATTTCGAGATTGGTGGCACAATACATATGATTGTAAATAACCAGATAGGATTTACTACCCCAGGTGATCGAGGTAGATCAACACGATACGCTTCAGATTTAGCAAAATGCATAAATGCTCCAATATTTCATGTTAACGGCGATTGTCCAGAAGTATGCTTATCTCTTTTGGAATTATTTTAATTTAATAATTTTTTAATTTTCGATTTCATTAAAGACACTTGGGATTATAACTAAGTTAGCTATAGATTACCAAAGACAATTCCGAAAAGATGTTTTTATTGATCTAAATTGCTTTAGAAGGTGGGGTCATAATGAGTTGGATGACCCTACATTTACAAATCCAGCGTTGTATAGACAAGTTCATAACCGAAAGTAATATTTATTTAATATTTCTATAGTATATTAGAATTAATTTTTTTATTTTTAATAGATCAGTTCCAGATAATTACGTTGAGAAATTAGTAAGTGAAAATGTTATAACAAAAGACTTATGCGATGAAATCGCTAAGAACCATATGGCATATCTAAACGATGAATTATTAGGTGTCGATTCATATAATCCAGAAGTAAAAGATTTTTTAAAAGAAAATTATTTTATTGTAATAGAAACAATTTTCTTATAGGCCAGTTACTTCCAGAAGCAATGGCAGGGATTACAGCAGGCCAGCAATACAATTACGACGTGGGATACTGGCCTGGATTATACTTTGTTGAACTTTATAGGCAGAAGTAGTGTTTACCATCCATCTGACTTAGTTAACAGATATTAGTTTTGTTATATTTAAACATATAGTAAAACCTTTTTTTTTAGAAAATTCATCCACATCTACTTAAAACTCATGTAAATGCGAGACTTACGAAATTAATGGAGGGAAAGAAAATAGACTGGGCTACTGCTGAAGCTATGGCAATTGGTATATTGAAAGATTCTTAATTTTGCAAATTTTATACTCATTCTGATCTCTTTGCAGGAAGTCTTATGTATCAAGGATTTAATGTAAGGCTGAGTGGTGAAGATGTAGGCCGAGGAACTTTCTCTCAACGTCATGCTATGCTTATTGATCAGGAGAATAATGAAATGTATATTCCATTAAATTCTCTTAAAGGCGGTCTTGGCGGAAAACTAGAAATTGCTAATAGCATTTTATCTGAAGAAGCTGTACTTGGCTTTGAATATGGAATGGCTATTGATAATCCGAATAATTTAATAATATGGGAAGCACAATTTGGTGACTTTTTTAATGGAGCTCAAATAATTCTGGATACATTTATTGCAAGTGGAGAAAGTAAATAAAATATTTAAAATATCATTTTTGATTTTTGTTATGTTATTTTAAAATAAATTTTGTTTTTAGCCAAATGGATGATTTCGAATGGCTTAGTAATGTTATTACCACATGGTTACGATGGTGCAGCGTCAGAGCACAGTTCATGCCGTATGGAAAGATTTTTGCAAATGACCGATTCCAAAGAAACCTTTCCCGACGCAGATGATGTTAATATGCAAATAATAAATCCAACAACACCAGCTCAATATTTCCATGCGCTTCGAAGGCAAATGGTACGAAACTATAGAAAACCGTTGGTAGTTGTTGCCCCAAAAACGCTGTTGCGATTATCAGAAGCTACATCACAATTTAATGATTTTGAACCAGGAACAACTTTCAAGCCTGTTTTGAATGATACTCAAATATCTCCAATATCTGTAAAGAAAGTAATCTTATGTTCTGGAAAACATTATTACAATTTACTTAATGAAAGAAGTAAACTTAGCCTGAACGATGTTGCTATTATTCGTGTAGAATCATTATGTCCATTCCCTGTTTACGAGATCAAAGCCGAATTAGAAAAATATAAAAATGCTCGTGGTATGTATACTTTTTTACAATTTAAATTTAGTTTAAGAAAGATAATAAATTTTTTACTATCTAGTATTTACGTGGAGTCAAGAAGAACCAAGAAATATGGGAGCTTGGTCATTTATAAAACCAAGGTTTGAAAATTTACTGGGCTATAAAATTCAATACATCGGACGTCCGGAATCTGCAACACCAGCGGTTGGTGTGTCGAAATGGCATCAACAAGAAGCTGAAAATATTCTAACGGCTACATTCCAGAAAATTTAGTTATTAAATAATATTTATAATAAAATTTTAAATAAATTATAATAAATAATAATGTAAAATCACAAACATTTCGCAATAAAACCTAGCAATTCCTAACAACATTAAATGGTATAAAAGAAAAAATCAATTTAATATTTTGTATACGGTAACACTATATGCAGAATTAAACGTCAAAATATTAAATAGGCCGTTATAATTCTACTGTGTTATATCGTAATTCTTGTCGTCGTTTTTTATTAATATTATTATTTAAAATAGTAAGATTGAGAAAATGAAAAATATTAGAAATGTTGAATTATTTTTGCGAAAAAAGTTTCCAAACTATAATGTTATTTGCGGTACTCCACCTTCATACATTAAAAAAATAACTGGATCATCTGAAAAAATTTTCTTTATAAACGTATTATCCCAGGTAAATAAAATATTTTTAAACATAACATTTATTATGTACTTATTAATTCCAACAGGATTTTAAACATCAAAAAACTCAAAATGATTCATTTAATAATTTTACGCATGCCAATAAATCTTATGATCTTGATTTGACTGGATCACCATTGAAAGATAATTGCGACATTGATGCTATTGATATAGAAAATCTAGATATAAAAATTTTGGATAAAAATCAATGGGAAGATTGTGAAGTACAATTTAATCATATTAATATTGATGTAGCACGGTAAGAGTATAAGTACTATTTACGTATAACTAAATTTTTATAATAATTATGATTTTCAGTCAAATAATTAATGATATAAACATAAATTCAAAAAACTATAATGATGATAAGGCATCAATTTGGGTGCTGTGTGATCCTTCTGATGATGAACAAATTGTATTGTTAGAAACATGCATTGCCCTTACATCAAATACAAGAGGAATTGTTTCTATTGAGGTAAGATATTTCTACTGATATATAAGCAAAATAACCAAAAAAATCAATTTCAAAATTATGCTTTAGGAAAATGTATCAACCTCTGCAATAAAAATGGAAAGTTTACTCTCAAAACATTACACTTATATATCAAAAATGTGTAATGTAGATAGTATAATTGAAACATTCTTTAATATAAGATCTAACACTACATTGAAATTATCAATAAAAACAAATTTTAATAAAGATCAATGTAATATTTCTATAAATAACTATATAAACGCAGATATTCTGTTATGTCAAAATATTGAAGTCGGAGATGATAATTTTGTTGCGTATGATTTGTGGAATGAATTATTAACTTTAAATGATATTAAAGATAGTATTGTTAAATTTAAAAAACAGAATAATGATAAAATTGATCCAAATTATCGGAATGAATGGTAATAATAATAACTGCTTTTTTCATTTTAATTATTTTCATATAACACAAACTCGTTTTAACATTATAGTGGCAATAATATATTTAATTTAAAAGAAACTATTCATAAATATTTAACTGAGATGAATTTTTTTTCACAAGAAAAGGTTTCTGAAAGTATTAATACCGGAATTGAAAATGTTGTATACAAATCAAAATTTCGAGATTGTTCAGATATAACTGATAATATATGGAATATACTAAAAGGTAATTAATTATTCATTATAAAATTGTAAATATAAATTAATGACATTTTTGCTTTAGATACAAGTTATAAAAATATAAAAGCATCACTTCATTACCTATTCCAATGTGCTGCTAAGTTGAATATTGTGGTAATGTATTTGTATCTTATAAAAAATATCTATAAATTATCTAAATAAGTTCCTTTATTCTAAAGAATATGCCAGCAAATAAGACTCGACTAGCTGAATTAATTCGTATAATATCTGAAAAACGTCTAGCGATACCTTGTTTAAATGGTACTGAACCATTGGAATTATTGTTAGAAATTGGTCTCGAGAAGTTAATGAGAGATTATGAATACATTTTTAGCGAAAGTAAAATATGTAATGCTAAAGATTTACATTTCAATAAAAAGTAAAATATTTTTCATTTATCAATTGTATATATTTTTAACGACGATTTAATTTCCAGATTGACAGATGATCCAAAAACGAGCCCCTTAAATGTACGTAAATCTTTATATGCTGCGGCTGCCGTTGCTGCACCTATAAGAAAAACATTATTTCATGGTGCTAAGGCTATAGAAAATAACGATCAGGAATTAATTGGTTTTCAAAATAGTAGATTTAATCAGAAGTTAGCTGAAATGCAATTAGATAAATTAGTACAAGTACATTTGTTAATGGAACATTTAATATTGATACAAATAAATTTATATTTAGATAATTGTGAGTATGATAGAAGTTCTATAATTAACTTATTTTTATAAATTTTATACAATTTACAGTCAGCTTAACGGTTATAAAGGAAATTTTACAACGGCAACCAACAAATTTTAATAAAATTATAAATAATAAGTTTAATTATTTGGAAATGCCAATGACCATCGATCAAGTTCTCGCAATAGTTGAGAAGTATTTATTTTTTAACTATTAATAGAGAACATTTTTTTTAAATAATAATATTTTTAGGAATAAGCCTTATGCGAAAAGAATTGTTTTAGCTTCGGAGAATAAATTCAAAAGAGTACAAAACACATTTTACTTCTGTGTTGAAAATATATTTCCAAATGATAATATATTATCAGCTACTGAACAAATTGGTAACAATTTAATTCTTTTCATTTATCTTTAAAACTATAATTAAAATTAAATTACAGAGGAAGAAACTTCAGATGTTAGTTATCATCAAATGCATTACCTTCAAATAACCAGTAAATATTAGTGTAAACATATATACTTATTTTAAATTTAATAAAAAAAAATACATAAATAAATGCAAAATAAAATGATTTTATCACTTTTACTTTTTTTTTTCACCTATTTTATATTAATCCCCCATGTAATGCGAAATAAATAATTCAGGACATTTAAATATAGTCGATACTTTGCTTTAACAATTTAACGACTCAGAAATAAATGTATGTAAAATCAATGGCATTATAGTTAACCAATATACAGTTGTTCCAAATAATAAATTGTATTTCAATTGAATAATAAAGTTCTTTATAGAAACATTAATGCATATGTGTACGTATTTATTTATTTTCTCTTAGAGTTATCAATGACTAGATATTATTTTTAATCCATTTAGTGAAACCATAAAAACTATGTAACCATTCGCTGCCGTTTTATTTTTTTTATATAATTTTCTTGTTAATTAAAGACAAGAAATGTATTATTTTGTTTTGTTAATAAATTATAATAATAATACTTAATAGAAAGGTTCTTAAGAAAAGAAACAAAGAAAAGGTCACATTAGTCTTATTTATCATTAATTTAAATAATGAGTTAATTTAATTTTTATTTTATTAATTTTGTAATAATTATTCAATTGAGAAATAAAACTAATAATGTTATTTTGTCTTGCTTGTATTTTTTATTATTAGAATGATTATAATATTTATATAAAAATGATAGAATCTCATATGATTGTTAAATAATTTACTTATAATTATTAAACAATTAATAATAATTATTATTACCAAGTTTTTAGAGAATATACTGTATTGATGATAAACAACAAACATTATAAAAGAAAAATAAAATCGTTACAAAAAATTATTTACAATTTTCTATGTTATTTATTTCAAGCATAATTGAATTAAATGCTTATTTTGTTGGTTTCGCTATTTTGTTATTTTTATTTAATCTTGGAAGGTAATTTTAATAATAATAATAAACTATTTAGAAAATATATGTCTCAGAAGTTCTTTGATCTAATAACTGAACGGTCATAAAGGAATAATTTTGTTAAAAAGTTTTATTCAAATAAAAGTATTTTTTCTGTGATTTTCTGTGTAATAAAAAAAAATAGTTTTTCATCTAAAAAGTGAATAAAGTGTACGTGAAATTGTGCCTTATTGGATTTAACCGTTTTGTACAGCATTGTTTGTTGCTTAAACAATTAAAAATGGTTAGTTAAGTAATATATGTATAGTTATTATTAAATTAAGAGTTAATTAAATTATTAAGAAATGTTATTATTCAATTAAAAACATATAATTTATAAAGTTACAACGCAAATTAAATTATTACGCATTTTTATTCGTTTTAATTCTGGAAATTGTTGTTTTTCTATTTGTTTTAATTATTAACGCTTTTATAGCTTCATTGAAATCGTAAAAGATTATCGTAAAGTGTTTTGTGTTTAATTTTTAATTAAAATAAAAATATAACTACGTTATTGGATAAATTTACGGTATTTTCTGTTATGAATTTAATTTTCACTTAGGCGCTGAACATCATGATACGGATTGGATATTTCTTATTATTTTTAACACTAGGACTAATGATCTGGGCATCATTATCTACAGCTAAAGAAACAGATAATATGAAATTTCCACCATGTCCATTTAATACACTGTGCTCATGTTCAAAAGCAGCCCCAGATCTTGGCATAGTGCAGTGTCGTTCTGTTCCATTTCCGGCAATACCTGAATCCATAAATAATTCAAAGGTATTATTAGAATTTTTGTGTATTTTAAAATTCTTAAATAAAAACTTACCGGTTATATGTAGGTATTTATGTTACATATGGAAAGTACTGGATTACGGATTATTGAACCGTATTTTCTCTATGCAACAGGTTAATATAAATTAAAGCATTCAATGATTCCTCTCAAATAAAAGATTAATATTGTTTGTGGATAGGTCTTTATCGTTTAGAGGTATCATATAATCCATTAACTGATATTCCCGATGATGCATTTGCTGGATTGGAAAGAACATTGTGGGAGCTAATGCTTCAACATAATCATTTAATTGATATTCCTTCAAGAGCTTTTCGACATTTACAAAAATTAAGACATTTAGGTAATGTAGGATTTATGTTTATAAAAAAAGTGTATCAAAAATAATGATAATTTTCAAAACATTAAAGATTTGAGTGGAAATCAAATTTCTTCAATTGAACCAGATTCTTGGCGTGGATTAGAAAATTCACTACAAACTTTAATTTTATCAGAAAATTCCATTTCACATTTACCACCAGACAGCTTTGCTTCTTTACCATTACTTGAGACATTAGATTTGAGTGGAAATAATTTAGCCGAAATTGATGGAAGTGTTTTCAGGGACGGAATGGCTAAACTATCAAAGGTTAAATTTACAAATAAATTATATATGTATGATCTGAAAATTATAATTAGAAAATCTCACATTTGACTATAGCTATTGCTATCTGATAATCTGCTAATAGAAATACCGTTCATGGAATTATCGCCTTTAAAATTGCTTCGCACCTTGGACATATCTTACAATCGTATACAAAATTTGCTAATTAATGATATGCAAAATCCACAAAACTATAATGTTAAAATGACATTGGATAATCTACATTTAGAGTATAATATAATTGATATACTGACTCCAGGATCATTTCAATATTTTGATATTGTAAATCGGACATTTTTCGATGGTAATCCTTTAAAAACGATATCGGTAATTATTATTTTGCCAATTCATTTCAATTGAATGGCCCATTAATGGTATTTTAAATTCTTAATACAAGGAAGACGCATTTCGTCAAGCAAGAATCAGAGAATTGTATTTGCGACACTGCACACTTAATTTTATATCACCTACCGCATTTGCTGGACTAGAAAATTCGTTACAGATATTAGATTTGTCTGGAAATAATTTAACTGCACTACCTGAAAAATTGTTTAATGATTTTGATTATTTAAGGTAATGGAAATTGTGTTAATTTTTTCAATTTGGTAACATTATGCTGACTAATTTGAGTTCTTGTAGAAATTTAAATTTAAGAGATAATCAGATAACATCCATAGCACCTAATGAAATGTTTAATGGATTTCAATTCACGCTCTTTAAATTGGATTTAAGTGGCAACAAGAATGGAGTATCTAATCTACAGGAGCTAAGGCGGTACTTAATAATTATTGAGAATAATTAAATAAAAAATATTTCTTAATATGGTCTTTTCTTAGTTTACGTAATATCCGATCCTTAGCCGTTGGAAAACTATCTTCACAAAATTTAGTGCAGGATGATTTTTTGGAATTTGGTGTTGAGCTGGAAGATTTAAAAATTGTGCAAGCATCCATTAAATCAATAAAATCGCATGCTTTTATGCATGTTCGTGGTTTAAAAAGACTTGATCTAAGCGAGAATGCAATTAGTACCATAGAAAGCGACGCATTCCAAGAAGTATAGACGATATATACATCATTTAAAAAATTCCACTCAATTAAAATTTAATTGCATTTTTCTCAGATTGGCCACTCTCTGATTTCGTTAAAAATATCACACGGATTGTCATCTTCCCTTAGCAAATTACCTTCAGAACCACTTCGACATTTATCATCATTACAGGAATTAGATATTACCAATAATAAAATAAAAACCATGGTTGACACAAGTTTTCACTTTTTAAAAGAACTGCGCACTCTGGAATTACATGATAATCAAATAGAACAAATACATAAAGGAACTTTCCAAGTAAATATTAAAAAAAAAAAATTTTTTATAATTTCATTTCAAAAATAATTAACCATTTATATCTATAGGGTGACATTCACTCAAAACTAGAGGAAATCTCATTAAGTTTCAACAATATCAAGACAATAGTACAACATACATTTGTTGACTTAGAGGTAATTTAATAGTTTACCGTTTATGTAGCAAATAATAGTTGGATTTTTATACTTCTAGAATTTGGAAAGACTACATTTGGATGACAATAATATAGACAACTTAGAACGACGCGCTTTCATGAACCTAGACGCTCTAAATTATTTATCATTAAGAGGCAACAAACTAAGTAAAATAACTGACGAGACCTTTCAAGTAAGTACTTCGAAGGAATTGTAGTTTAACTTTGGAAAGCCAAACTTTAGAAAGAAAAACAAATGATTAAAGCGTCATTTATTGTTTGCTTTAACTATTAGAAGGGTTTTCTTCTACAGTGTTCATAACTTTGATATTCCTGTAACCTTGTAAACAGCTGTTTATATTGGCTTACCAAGTTTTTTTTTGCTATATTGCGCCAATTTTTTACTTACGTTTAAAAAATGTATGGTTAGAAGCTCTGCGAAGAAAAATCAATATTGCGTAAAACAGATGTCAAATTCTAAAAATATTTCACCTTTTTATGAAAATAATTACGCTGCTTACATGGAAGAAAATAAAAATTCAGAAAATAAATTATTTAGTGATCATGTGTGCAGATTTTGTGGTGTTTATAATGAAAGAAATAAAAGTTTTTACAATAATTGTGGCGAAATTATTGAAAGTGATTTAATGTATAAAATGGAAGTAGTTTATCCAATAATTGTAAGTAACATATAAGTAGAAATTTTTCTGTAGAAATTCTGTAGAAATTTTTCTACAGAAGACTATAATTATTTTTTTAAATGTTGTTTTTTCTTTTAGATTGAGTATAATGATCAGCTACCAAAGCAAATTTGTGAAAAATGTGAAACTATGGTATTGTTATTTTATGAAAATGTAACTAAATGCGTAGCGTTGCATCAACAGTGGTACAAATGTGCAAAACTAAACGTATCAAGTAATAGCTGTTATAATATAATAAATGTATGTTTCCGATATCTATTAAAAATTTAAGTATTATAATAATAAAGCTTATTTTAGGGATTCCATATGCGACAGCAAAGAATAGCAAAGTCTTTTGCAAAAACTGATACTAGTGCCGACTTAAGTGAAAACAAATATAAAAAAGAGTCTATTCTCGGAAACTTGTTTATCGATTCTAAAGTAAATTCTTTGAAAGAACTGTGCCAAAATACAATTAATAAAAATAGTTTAATATCGAAATTTAAGCAAAATGCTATAAATACATTAGAAGAGATAAATATCGATAGTATTACAGTTAAAAAGGACCCAAAAACGGCTAAAAGACGCAACAAAAGGAATAAACTCTTTTTTAAAAATGTTACAAAGAAAAAGAAAAGAAAATTGAATGATGATACTACGTCCTTTAATAACGAAACAGTTGAATTAGAAAATGTTTTAAAAACCGGCGAATTAGTAGATTCGTGCATAGGAGAAAAAGAAAACAATAATTTAAATAATTTTATAGTACTTAAAAACAATGAAACACCTTCCCCTGATAAATTAGATGTAAAAAATAAAATTTGTAAAAATTTCGATATTAGTAAGATACCAGATTATTCTTCACCATTATCACCTTTTTTGAAGGCGTCTCCAGAACGAAATCATGATAAAAACGATCAAAATAATCCTAATGATAATTTAGAATTGTCTCAAAATGAACTTCCAAATGATTCTAAATATGCAACTAATGTTAAAATGGAATGCCCGAATTGTGGTCTCATATGCAGCGATATTAAACAATTGGCGATTCATCAAATGTCTCACTTATCTGTCAAATTAAATTGCATCAAGAGAGTATTAATTCTAGATCCTCGTTTTCGTCGTGGCGTAGATTACACTATTCAAGGTGTTAACCGTATGCAATGCCTAAATTGTTTGAAACGCTATTCAAATGCAAACATGTTGAAAAGGCATTGGAATAGGGGGAAATGTGATTATTATTGTAAAATTTGTTCAATGGATTTTAGTAACGATCCGAATAAATTGCCCATCCACGTTTGGACCGTACATAAAATAAAATACTATAGAAATTTAATCCGGCCACCGAAATTGAAAAATGCTTTTCCAAAAAAACAAGACGATCCGAAATATTCTATTAAAATAGTCAAATGTGAGAGTTTACACTCAAACACAGATCTACAAATGACAAAACCAAAACAAAAATCTAAAAAGACAATACGGAAGAGGAAAATTGTATCGGGGAAATTTAGCTGTGAGAAATGTTTTTGTTCATTTCCCAATATTTATTCCAAAAATTCACATATGCGATTACATAAAACTATCAAAACAAACTGAGACTAAGATGTGGATTAATAGAGATCATTTAAATAAACTGCATGATTTTTTTTTTGATCAATTAAAAATTTTATTAATTTTAAGAATCTTTATAATATTACCAACAGAATAAAGAGAACCTTTTTTATAATATACAGTTTAGTTTTATTTCCTCGCTCTTCCACGTCCTCCTGATTTAGATTTATTTTGATTTGATACTCGTCTGCTTTTGCCTAATCTTTTTACACCACCCGGTTTGGGGTTATTGAATTTCCTTTTAAAACTACTAAGATCGCCTGAAGAATCTTTTGAATTTCTTTTTATTCCCTTCTTTTTACCACCAAATCCAAATTTTTTATCACGTTTCGCACGATTCTCATTTTGTTTTTTTCCACCAGATTTTCCCTTACCTTTGTCATCATCTAAGAAGTCTAAATTTTTTAATTTTCCTTTTCGGAATTTTTTAAGATGATCTAACATTTCTTTCTTTTCAGCTTCTCTTTTAACCTTTACTTGCTTTTGTAGTATTTTACCAACTTTTCTTTGTTCACGCAAATGTTTAACCCTTTCGGATTTGGCCTGTCCTTCTTGTTTTGCCATTAAATTAGATCTTACTTTCTGCATATGGTCATCTGATTTTGCCATTTCAGCAAAATAATCGTCTGGTCTCTTACTAGCGATACCTAATCCATGTAATTTTGGAATTCCATCTAATACGGCTTGTTGTGCCTGTCTATGAAACAGCATCTCACGTTTAAAATCATTTAAAATAGGATCTGCTGTTGGTTCTATATATGGTATTTTTTTATTAGCAATAAATGTGTTTGCTCGTTTTTGTTCATGTTTTTCTAATTGCATAGCTAATTCAGGTGCCATTGGAGCTAAATCATTAATCATATCCATCCTTTCTACCCATGGTAAATCTAATTTTATTTCCTCTGTCCTTGTCAGTAAAAGTTTCTACAAAAACGCAACAATTATTAAAAAGAAAATTTTTGCTTACAATTAAATTAATAATTACCACATTATTGGCGAAAACTTTAGGTGGCTTCTCCTCAACATATAATCCGGGTTTTAAATTTTGTAGTGTTTCATCCAACTAAAAAAAAATAGGTTATGTTATAATATTTTTTATTTTTTGCAAGAATATTAAATGTACATCATCGGAATCACTTTGATACTCTTCATCTTCGCTATTTTGATCATTTAAATTATGCATATTTTATTTTTTTATGTCATTAGCATCAAATAAAAAATTGATGAATTTATTAATTATTATAAACACTTCACACGTGCAAAACTTAAAAAATTCAAAGCACACACAATACAAAATTCACTTGTCAACTTGACAGTAGATACAAATGAACTAAAACCTGTTGAGATATTTTATACTGCAATAATCGAAATTATAGTTCAGTGTATGTAGTAGAACAATGTACAGTTTTAATTTCGAAATTGATTTTAGTTTAAATTATTGTCGTTTTATTAAATTTTATTTAAAAAAATAAATTTATAATTGCAAATAATAAATTTTTTTATTATTTAATAATTATATGGAATTAAAATGTATAATTTATTTTGAAGAATATGCCCAAATTGGAAACACTTGATTTGGCTTACAATTGGTTGCCTTCCTTCGATTTTGATTCATTTGACCAAGTAAGTTGCAAAAATTTTAATTTAATAATATAAATTTAAACTTAATTAATAATTGCAGGTAGGTACATTAGCATCATTGGAGGTAATTGTAAGTCACAATAAAATAAATGAATTAAAAGACAACTCATCTAATTTCAACTATAATCGAGATCATGGTATTCAAAAATATTTATATTTTAATTTGATCATTTAAATCTATTATTATTTATTTAACAGGATCTATTTATCATTCATATATAAAAAAATTGGATTTATCAAATAATAATATAAGCATTATTCAAGCCGGTTATTTTAAGCCAGCAGAAATCTCACTGAGTCATCTTAGTTTAAGCAATAATGTTTTAAATGTAAGCAAATAGTTTTAAACAACGAAGTCACTAGATAGATAAAAAACAAATAAATTGAAATAATTTTCTATTTAAATAAATTATTATTAATATTATCGTGATTAATATTTCAGACCACAACTAAAGATGTGTTTGGTAATATGCCTCACCTTCAATGGTTGGATTTATCGTATAATTTAATAACAGAAATGGACTATGATTCCTTTAAAAACACAAAGAAATTACAAGTGATTAAAATTGCTCATAATTCATTAATGGAAATACCAGCAGACCTATTTAGAATGATGCAGTACTTGAGAATTGTTGACATGTCACACAATCATTTAAAATCATTACCTGATAATTTATTTTATGATCATCCTATAGAAAGGTTTTTAATTTTCATGATCTGTTACAAACTTTTGAATTCTAATTAAAATTAAATAATTTTATAGTTTGGATTTATCAAACAATCAATTAACCAAAATTCCAGTCACATCATTATCCAGTGTGGCTGCTTATACTCTCTCGGAAATTGATTTGAGTCATAACAATATTGGTGCTATACATAGTATGGATTTATCTAATAAATTTAAAGTAAATCATGAATTCTATTCTCTTTGATCTTATTACTAATTCTAGTTTATTAATTTTTTTAGTCTTTATCACGATTAGATTTATCAAATAACCGTCTTGTTCGATTGGAAGATGCTGCTTTTGCCACATTGCCTCGTTTATCATTTCTAGATTTGTCACATAATGATGAATTGGAAGTATTAGGAAAGGCATTTTTAGGATTAGAATCTAGTCTTTTTGAATTAATTTTAGATAACATATCATTGAGTTCAGTTCCAGATTTACCATTACCCTTACTTCGCATATTACGTTTATCTAATAATGATTTACCATCGATTCCGCCAGAATTGGCTGTTAATATGTCATATTTACGCCTATTAGATCTGTCACAAAATGACTTAACTAATGTGCCTTTAATTACTCATTCATTACCACAATTAAGGTATTAATAATAATAATAATTATTATTATTATTTATATAAAAGGTTTATTGTTTAATGACTTTGCATAATTAATTTTTTAAAGATCATTATCACTAGCCGGAAATCCTATTACAACATTGACCAATACTAGTCTCTTGGGTGCTGCTGAAACTTTAGAATATTTGGACATATCAAATTTTAATCTTAATTCTTTTGAAGTATTTTATGGTTAATACTATATTTTTATATAATTTTACTAAAATGAAATATAACAACATTTTAGGCTGGTGCTCTTAATAAACTGATGTCTTTACGTTCATTAAAAATTTCTACATATTCAAATATAAATAATTTTAATATACCGAGAATATTGGAGAATGTAGAAAATTTAAGAGACTTATGGATAGAATCACAAATGGTATCAGGTGGTGATGGGAAAACGGGTTTAAATAAAATGCTTTCAACAGACTTACGGAAAGAAATGGAAGGATATTTTCCACTTAAATTAAAAAATATTACATTTAGCGGCAACGGGTTTTCAAATTTAGCTGCAAATATTTTAGAAGTATTAAATATTTGATTAACGATTTCTATTTTGTGCATTAATTTTTTTTTTTGTATATTAGGGAATTCAAACAAAATCACTGCATATAACATTATTCAATACATCTGTTGCATCATTGCCCAACAATTTTTTCACTAATATCGGAAATGCTTATAATCTCTCACTAGATTTTCGAAGTAATAATAACCAACTGAATAAAATACCAAATCCAAATACAGCACTAATACCAAATATGCCAGATAATGTGTTTTTAATTGATTTAAAAATAGCAGGAAATTCAATCAGTTGTGATTGTGATATTGGGTAGGTAGAATAGCTTAATGTTTTCTTTTCTTCCTTTTTGTCAATTGTATCTATGTTATTAAATGATAAATTTTGCAGGTGGATTGAGTTTTGGCAAAGAAAACGACGACAATACATGTGTGGCAAGCAAACATGGTCTAGTAATACCTTTATCACGAATACCCATGAAACTATTCATAAAAATAAATATGATTGCCAAAATATAAATGATGATATTCGTGAGGCACTGTGCTCGAATAAAAATAATGCTAGATTAATAGAAGTAAGATCTGGAACTAATAATAATAATTTGCTATGGCTTTGTTTATAAATTTCTTATGCGATTTATTTAATTATAATATAATTAACAGGTATTAAAAGCTGACATTGAATGTGGCTGGGGTAGTGGTGTAACACGGCTACAAATTGGTGTAGCGTTAATAGGCCTTACAACTTTATTTACAGTTTGGATATGACTTCTTTTTTATTTATACAAGATGTATAAAGAATTTTATGAATATTTAGCCAAAATTTATGATGTTTAAATTATTTATTTTTTTTTTTTTTTTTTTTTTGTCAATCAATAGTAGATTTTAGTCAAGTAATTTATGTTTCTCATTTTATAATAAAAAAAAACCACTGTGAATCAATTTGTGCCAAAAATAAAATAATAAAAACTTTAATTATAAAAAATAAATTTAAAAACAGAAAATAATATAAAAATTTCAGAATTTATAAATTTATCAATTAACTTAATGAATAAATGTGTTTCTTTTAATATAAAATTGCTTTTATTTCGTTAATTTTTTTTTGATTTTTAACAGGATATAAGTGCAACCGGAAAGAAGTGTTAATTCTAAAGCTTATAGTCTTTGTTTCGTTTTGTTTTAAACTTTTTTCTATTAAAGTCATTTTTGTATGCTGATTTTTTATGCATTGTTAAATGAAATAAATTCACATAGTATAATCTTTAAATCTTTACAGACAACAAATATAAGTCTTAATTTTTTCTGTAAAGTATTATTAAAAATGACTGGATATATGTAATTGAAATTAAAAGGTATTATTTTATTTTCGAGGTACTATTTTAAACTAATCTGTTAATTTAATGCCAAGTATTTTTAAATCTCAGTATAATAAATCTTAAAGCAAAGATATGTGCAGAATTGGGGTAATAACATAATAATAATAAAGAAATAAAAACAAGTAGAATATAAAAAGCAGAAGAGAAGAACAATCAGTGTATGCTCACTATTTTAAGAATGCCAAGCATAACTTTGTAAATTCTTTTGATTATGTTTAAGAATTTAACTTTAACATAATCATAAAACATAGAACATAAATGTATTCATTTTTGTGGTTTTACTACCATATGAATTTTTCATTTCTTTATATTTTTTTTATTCTTTTTTCAACTTTCATTTAAGCATACAAATATTTATTTTCTTTATTTCTATTAAGTTTTTGATTTTCACAATAACTTTTTTAATTATGTGATTTTGAATTTATTTGGCTAAAAAATAAGTAAATAAAATAAACACATAATAATGATAGAAGGAAAAGGAATGAAATTAATGAAAATACGGAACCACAAATAAAATAAAAATATAGAAATGATCTTCTAATAAATTTTTATAGTTGCCATAAAATTTTGTTAAATCCATAAAACTATGGAAATCAATAATAAGCTTACAGTACTTAAATCGTTTTGTTAATTCTTTTTTCTTTCTTCTTTTGCATTTATATCTGTGGCTTTTTATAGATTTGTGAAAAAATAGGCAAGATTATGATGCTTAATATAAGTTTAGTGGTAAATGTGTAATTCTATATAAACAATAATGTTGTATTGTTATAACTGTATAATGGGGTATTAAAGGTACATTAAATGAAACTGAAATAATACTGCTTATATAGATAACTTTATAACTTGGTGTTGGTTATAAAAAATGATTGTCATCTGTTACATTAAAATGTTTGCTCTCCAACAATAGCTTTACTCCTTGTCTCCTTGCTTTTTCACTTTATTTTCAACAATTCTTTAATATAAGCAAAAACCAAAAATAAATTGCTGCATACTTTTATTTTTCATATAATACGTGTATTGATCAATAAAAAAAAATTTATACGCTTACGTTTACATTAACGTAAACATTATATAATACAAAACATTGGTGAAGGGACGTAACAAATATATAAAAAAATGTTATAGTAAATTGAGCGATTAACTTAGGATAGGTCTAATATAAATGTTTACAATTTGATGGACAAATTAGATTGTTTAACAAGGTAACGGCACAGTAATGTTGAATTTATATGATATTGATTGAATGAATTATTAACCAATTTGACAATTTTATGTCTTTATATATTATTCTTTTACTTTGCATAATTATTATTATAATTTTTCATTTTATAAAGTTTTTTTTTATAAATATTTATCACAGAGTTACATGATTTATAAGCCTCATTAAAATGTACCTTGAGTGATATGTTCTTTTCCTTTTTCCTCATATTTTGCCGTTTTATATTATTGGAAGGATCTTGAATACTTTTAATATTTTTTTTTTCCTATATCTACGTCAATGGTTTTCATGAGAAATCACAATATCCATCCTCAGTCACAACACGTTTTGTGACCTTTTGATTTTCTATATTTCTTCATTTTTCGCTTATTTTCTTATTTCTTATAAATATTTATTATATTTTTGATTTTTAAAATGAATATAACATACATTTGTTTAGCTTTATTTGCCAATTTTTCGCTTTTTTTTTTCTCTTTTGCTTTTGCTTTTATTATTATGATTATTGTTTTGTGATTTTTTTTATTTATTTATTAACAAAAAGTAAATAGTTAAGATATAGGTTTTGAATTTGTTAAACGAGAATTGATTTTATTTTACCATTTAAATTGCTTTACATTTTGTTGCGTCTTTCAATATTTTCTTATTACATACAGATATGGTGAATTTCTATCATATTAAATAAAATTTTCATTTCTTGATGATTTTTGACATTATTGAGTTATATTTTTAAATTATTTATTTCGCATATGTTTACGTTATTATTGGATTCATAAATAATTTTATCCTATAATGGTTTTATCATTTCAAATACTTCGGGTAATTGAATAAATAAGGAAACTTTAATATAGATATTATCGTTATTTTTTTTTTCAATAACAATTTATTTGTGGAGAAATATTTTTATCTCAATTATTAAAAAAAGAATATAAAATCTACTGCAGTTTCAATGTTTTAATAAATTATTTTTCATTAAGTTTTATTCTGTTACAAAGTTGTTTCAAAACTAAATTCTGTACTATTATTAGAGATTGAGTTTTCTAACAAAGTATATATAAAGTAAATCGGAATAGAACAGAAATATTATCAGCACGCAATATTTGATTATTTAATGAAGAAAATTTGTAACGACAAGTAAATCACAAATACCAGGCGTCTCCATTTCATTCAAAGCTCAATTGTTGCTTATTTATTTTAGTTGTAATTTGTTGTGAATTTTATTTTTTTCTTTGCTTTTATTAAATTAGTGAAATTCTTTTTGGGAAAGAGATATGCCATCAGCGTGTCAAATAACCTTCACATATGTCAATCACTTTTACCCAGATTTTTCCGGGAAAATAATTCGATACAAAACGGGCTTAAAGATTTAATAGATAATTATTGAATAAAAGCAATGCTTTAATAAATAATTAAATTTATACGTTTTTATAGCTATCGTTGGCGTGTTTTACATTATAAAATGATAATTATTCAAAATAACGATTAAAAATAAAATTTGTTGATACATTAATATAAATGTCAAACGAAAATTATTAATAATAATAAAAAATTATACTCTTCGAATGAACTTTAAAGTATATTCATAATTCGTTATTTTAAAAATACCAAGAAGCAAAAAAAAAAAAATAAATCAACATAAAAATTGTTCATTAAATTTATGTATTGAAAAATATATTATTTAATTTTTTTTTTATACAAATATTTGTATATTATGATCTATCAAATTATTTTATTGAATCAATAAATGATTCATCACACGTTCATTTCATTCATAATTTAATCAAAAAAGTTTTACGTGTTTCAATAATAATTTATAATTAGAAGTCAGAACAATAAATAATTATAAAACTATAATAAAAAGTGGTTTCGGTGTTTAAACAATAAAAAAAAATATTAAAATTAATAATAATAATAATAATAATATTCACTGAAAAAATATATACAAATTCATATTTCTGCTTTAATCAAAGTTTATTAAATATGTTTGTTTTTCTTTTGTAATTTCATTACATTAAATTGCATAAAATAGTTTTTATTTTTTGTTTAAAATTTTGTAAAAACTTTTCATTTAAAAAAAAAAAAATTAAATTTAATATTTTTACATTTTGTTAACTTTTTAATGTATAAAATAATTTTGTATTTATTCAATAGAAACAATAATATTCAAAATTAAACTTTAATACACCACTAAATTCTTTAGTTAAATTTTTGTGTTTATCTAAAAATTACTAATTAATTTAAATATAATTTGTGCATTTACTGTAAAAACAACATATGAAAATTATTATTATGTAATTTAATGCACCTGGATACACATACGTATTATTTTTAATTTTATTGCTTTGTGTGTCTATGTTTGTTTCTTTTTTTTTTGTTTTCATAATTACTTTAGGTTTATCTACTATTCGGTTCTTAAAGATTAACAAAATAAAATTGAAAATAATGTTGTATATAATATTTACTTAAAAGAAAAATATGTTTATGCTATTATAGACTTATCAACATATGGTAACATTAACACTAAGCAAACCACACAAAAGAAATAAGAATATACAGAAAAATAAGCATAACTATTAACATAATATTAAATACATACTAGCATTAGATAAAAGATCAATAATTAACTTAAAATGAAAAGAAAATAGAAAATAACAACCTGATGTTAACAACTTTGTACATTATTCATAAGCTAATCGTAATGTAATGTTAATGGTTAATGTTTATGTATAAATAAGTAATAATAAGACTCAGTTACCTACTTACTATAATCTAATAAACCGCATTGATTGAATTAGGATATTTAATAATAAAAATATTAGCACATTATTATAAATTAAATAATGTGAGGTCATTTAGACGATCCTATTGAGTATTACTGTAATGTACTTGTCAGACAACTTCAAAAAATTCTACTGTAATTATAACTTCTATATCAAACAGTTCTATAACACAGTATTTTTCTTTTATTATTATTTTTTTGGATACTTTTGCTTTGTATTTAATGTTTACGGTCGTTCACTTATATTTTCTGCTACTTTTGCTCTATATTACTCTCTTTTGTGTTTTAATTAAATATGAAACCTTTTTAATGTTTTTATTTGCGAGTATATATTCTACAAAAAATTCTTCTCTTTGCAATCTACCCACATGTATATATTTCTTTAATTAATTTATTTATTAATAATTCTTTTCTTTTCTTTTTTTTTTTTTGATATTCTGTAGTATGAGATTTATATCTTTTATACTTCTATCTTATGTGTATGCTTGAAATTTGTTTTAATATTCTTCTCGTACATATATATAAATATATATATGTATCCACTATACTTTCTACTCGAATGAACTTTTAAAAACTCGATGAGTTGGTAAAATGTTAAAATTTACAGACAAGTTGCTTGTTTCACGGTTTTAAGTTTAAAAGCTATTTAGTTTATGTACAATTTTTCAGTTTATGATGTATTGTACGGAGTTCATGATGATTTTTATTGAAAATAAAATTGATTTAAAAGTTAAGCTTTTTTTTTTAAAAATAAAATATTCAAATAAAAAAACACCTGAATGTAAACTAGTTTTACAATTAAGTATTTAAAAAAAAAAAATTATAAAAATAAAAAAAGTTGAAAAGAAATTCATTAAAAATAATTAAATTAAATGATTAAAATCATTTCTTGTATTTTCACTATTTGTTGAAATAGTAAAATTATCAGTGAAAATAATAATAAATTAATTAAAAAAAAAAGAAAATGTCGGAATTGTAAAAGAAAATTAAAGCTCTACAAAGTTTATTTTATAAAATTGTAGCCGAAAGCAAATAAAAAAGAAAAAATTGAAAGAAAAATTTTCATTTTTAAAGGCAACTGCAAAAGTTGTAAAATGAATATAGAAAAGTATATATATATATATCTATATACTAGATTTATGTATTATTTTATAGAAATTCACTACAGATATAATAGTATACATTTGGTATAGAGGGCATTTAAGATTAATGTAATGTTACATATATATATATAAAATGTTCGTGCTATATAAACAGTGCGAGGTAGAAGAGAACAAACATCCAGCTAATTTTATCTGTATATAAATGCATTTTTTGGCCGTTTATCTTTCTACAATAATTAATATAAAATTATTCAAGTTGAGCAATTTAACACATGAATTATTTTATTTAATTCTTCATTCAGAAACCTATACAGAATGTCTTTACTTATTCTATTTTAATTTTGTAGAAAAAAAAATAAAAATTGAACCATTAACAGATTCGTATATATTAGCATAATTTTAATATAAACGTTTAATTTTTGCATAAAATACTAGACTATAATGATAATAATTATAAAAATAACTTTTGTACGAGTGTTGAAATTATTTTAACAAATTTTCTTTAATTAATTACCTATGATAAACAATTCATCATTATTATAACATAAGAAATTCCAATATAATTAAATTTATTATATTTAATCTATATTCAAGGTAGAATATTTTTATTTTTATAAAATACGAAAATAATAAACGTATTAACACATTCACATGATAATGTATATGATGGAAATTAATACGGGAAATAAACTATGAATAAATTTACATTAAAAACAAGAATAAAAGCTAAAAGTTAACGATCCATTACGATACGTGTATGATCACATAATGAGAAATCATAAATAAATAAATAACTACAGGAAGACAAAAAGAAAATAAACGTGAAGAAGATATTTATATAAATTTATTTCAAATTTTATTACTGAATATGAATGATTAAATTTAAATATTTGTTATATTTTCCATATACATTTGTCGTTTATATTAAATAAAATATAATAAAGTTTTGATATTGTTTTAGTTTTCATTTGTCTACTTTTGTCTCAGTTTTTATATGTTTATTCCTTTCACATATTCGTCAATAATAAAATTCAATAAAAAATTTATTTACAAAAATATATAAATAAATAAAGAAAATTCTATATATATATATATATATATATATTCTAGTGAAGCGTAAAAAATAACTTGTGTTTCGAATTTTATGCTATGTAAAGAAAAACAAACAGAGGGAAGAAAGAAAACTAAAGTAAAAAACGGAAACAGAAACACAATTTAATGCTTTCATTGCGATATGTGTATAGTTTTTCTAAAAATGGTTTTCAAGTTTATATATGTTAGCTATCTAAGCTTTTTCTATTATTTAAAGGATTCGTGTGCATTTGGTTGCGCTTTTAATAACAAATGGTTTTACGTGTTTCTTTGCACACTTCCAAATGGCTTGGTAGTTAAATCGAGCGTTGACAATTTATAATCTATCTATATTATTATTATTATTATTATTACTACTACTATTATTGCTGTTTTATAAAGAAATATTTATATTAAATAAATATTTTAGAGATACAAAGGTATATAATAGATATTAACTATTGTTGTCGTCTCAATTCTATATATTTATATAAAACAGAAATTTTTAGACAAAACAATTTAATTGTCACATTTTATATCACGAGAATTTTAATGATAGAATATTTTCTCTTTTAAAATGCATAACATTATTTATTTTTCTGTATATTTTCTGTTTTTTTTTTTTTAATCATTTAAAGTTATTTTTTATTTTGCAAAAACGAAATGAAAATTAATTCACTAAAGTGTGATCAAATATTAAATTATATGAAAATTGACTTTTAAAATTATAAAACGTTTGTGTAAGACTCTATACGAAAAACTCTGTGAATTATCAATGTGAAAAGTTTTTGCTTTTTTAAATAAAGGATGCAAAGATTATAAAGAAAATTCTTAAGTAAAAAAGTAAAGTTTTTTCTATTTTTATTTTAAATTTAATAATAAATAAAATTGTTAAAATAATTTTTTTTAAAAGAAAATTAAATTTTTGCAACATTTTTTACTATGACTTTGAGTAAGGAAAATATTATTTTCAAAAAATAAATAAATATAATATTTGCTTTAATTTTATATAAATTTATTAATAATTTAATGTTTGCATTAATTCAAGTATAAATTTTAAGCTTTAAAAATGAAGCTTTTAATCAATAATAATTATTTGTTTAGTTTTTAGATTATTTTTGATGAGTTATAAGTTAGTTTTTGGTTGGTCAGCTTTTGAGTGGTATTAGCAACGAATGAGCGTTAGGTTAATTATACAAAACGTGCAATTCTATACAAAACTTGTAAAAGTATCTATTCGTTATAGCATACAATAGGTTAGGCGAATAAAACCAGCGAAATTCTGATTTAAATAATGGAATAATAGGCATTATATATGGTGAATAGAAGAACCAATTATATTTTTAATGCAATACAAATCTTTATTTCATAGAAATAAGATTTAATAATCAATAAATATACACTGTTACATGAAATACATTTAAATAAAATAAAAATGTAAAAGCTAGCAAAAAATGCAAACAAAGTTTAATAACACAAAAACAAAAAAAAAATTGAGAAAAGCAAAATAAATTTCAGTAAAGAAAATATATTTTGAATTTGTTTTTAATTAACTCTTAGTCAACAATATTTTGGAAACAACAAAGTAGAAATGATATATTGATTAATAAATAAATACAATGTGTTTCATATAGATAAGAAATAAAACGAATGAATAATATACAAAAATAATAAAATGATATATAAATTTATATATGTATGTATATATTTATTTATTTCATATGAAAAGGGAAAATGTGTCTGACAGTAGAATTTTCCTCATTGTTTATTATTAATATTATTATGAAAATTAGTATAATTTCATATGTACATATAAGAAAATTTAAATAGTTTTATTCACATTTAATAATTAATTAAATAAATATCTAACAATATAAACACATTTGTAATAATATTTAAATAAATAAAAGTAATTGTCATCATTTTTTTTTATTTTAAAATAGCAGCATCCATTATGCTGTATTATTTATTTATCCAGTACTATGACCAGTAATAAAGTTTTAACTTAGCACAGTGCATGCACAGTAACATATCCAAATAAAAACATTAATATATGTATGAATAACTAATTAACATTAGTGAATATTAAACTTTAATTAGAATAGAAAAAAACGTCAGCATTTTAAATAGACAGTAATATAACAATTTTAATAATTTTAATATAGAATTTTATAATTGTCTTATATAATAAATAAATGATAAAGAAATTTCTTATTCAAATAAAATGCAAACAAAATAAAGAAAATTTTTCTAGTGTTAATGTTACATTAACATTAACATTACCATTAACAATATTTTTTTATTATTATTATTATTGCAAAGAAAAATTTCCTCCTCACACTATTTCGTTTATTTTACAAAATAAAAAATTTACAATTAAAATTATTATTTGTTGGATTTTTTGTTGTGTAAAGTTGACTTTTTGTTGAATAAATAATTTTCTTTAATGATTTCACTATAGTTTTGTTTTTCCTTTTATTTAGTATCGTTATTATTATTATTTTTTATGTAACTTCTGTTGGGTAAGCAATTAGCTATTAGACTTAATTTAATTATTATTATTATTATTATTATTATTATACTGTGAAATTAAAAAAAAAGAAAACATAATTATATAAATTAAAAAATGTTAAAAGAAAAATTCTCTTTTTCATTTTTTTTTTTAGAAATCATATTTAATTTAATGTGATGTTATCTTTATTTTATGTTATTATTTGCCCGTTCACCTTTTTTTTTTTGCTTTTACTGCACAATTCTTTCAGCAAGTAGTAAATTAATAAATAATTTGCAAGTTTTTACTTTGTAAAAAGATATTTTCTTCTTTTTTTTCTATATAAAATTTTAATTGAAAAAACATTTTTATTAAATATAATTTTTATTTTATCAACGCTTTATGATTTTTTAATAAAATTCTGTTTGAATTCTCGATGAGAGTTGAATATGGAAGAATTTTTATTTTATTTTATTTATAATAGTATTTTAGAATTTTGTACTTGATGCGTTATTTATGTAGTTAGAATTGGATGTCCTTTAGGTAATATTTTTATTCCTGTTTAATGCAAATGAAAAACCATATATTGAAAAGTATAGCCAACCAGTCAAAATACGATTGTTATTAACTTTGAATTGTTAAATCATTATAACCTAATAAGATAACTGAAGTAGCTAATTTATTCCTGCGGCTATTATGTAATTTTGGCTTACAAAATAAACTTATAGCTTTAAATTCTATTTTTTTGTGTTCCTTTGTTAACAAAAGACTTGTTACTTTATTTTTATTATTGTTTATTTGAATTGAGTTTTTAAGTAGACTTTTATCTGTGTTATTTAAATTTTTAAAGCTCTACTTTTTTTCTCGCTATTATTATAAAAAGCTTATTTTAATATGATTAGTGTGCATTCAACTTTGCAACTGATTTATTTATTGAATTTATTTTATTTTTATTTTTTAATTTTAAAGTGTTTTATTTAAGTGTTTCGTTCCTGTAAAATTCCTATTAAATTATTATTCCTTGTTATAAAATAATAAATTTATATTTACATTGAATTGTATAAATAAATAAATAAATTGAAAAATCAATGTCAATGACTGAATTAATAAAATTTGTTAAATTATTACATCACACATTCTGAAACGTCAAAAGATACATTATTCGGATGTTGATATTTTGATATGTGTAGATTTATGTGCATTCCATGAAGAAGACCATATGGTAGAACATTACAAAATTTAATTAACTATGAATGTAACAATATGATGAAAAACAAAAAAAGTATGTAAAAATCACAAACCTTTCCAATGTTTCACAATACATAAATTATTTTTCCAAAAAACAAAAAATATTTTTATATGAAAAAAAGCAAAAGAAAAAACAGTCATGGAATTTTATTATATTTATGCTGCTTAGCCGCAATGTAATTACAACTTTTAATAAAATTATTTTTTATTTTAAATAATTTAATTATAAATTGGTAGCTGATGAAATAATTTTGTAAAAGAGCAAAAAAATTAAACAAATAATTTTTTTTTGGGAATTTTATTCGGTTTTTTCTTTTTGTCTTTCATTTTTGTATTATGAAAATGCCAATATGCTTGCGAAATAAATTTGTTCGCACATGTTGTCAAAAAAGTCGTTATCTGCATAGAAATTTTATGATATCATGCGACATATTTATACTCATATATGTGTATATGGACGTAAACAAGTTAAGGGTTCCCTTTTTAATAATTTATCATATGAACAAGAGAAAAAGATAAAATCCAAACTCGTTGAATACTTTTATTTTGTATGTTTGTTTGTTTGTTGTCTTTTATTTATTTATTTTCGTTGTTGTTTTTCTTTTTCTTCTTTTTTTTCGCTAGCATAATGTTCATTTTCTTTTCTATTTTGTATTTTTTTTTTTATTTTATTATTTGATATTTTAACGGAGCACCAATCTATTCTATTTCCATCTTATACATGGCACAAAAATGTCATCACTTGCAAACATAATGTTCTTATCACAACAAATTGAGAGACATTCATGTTTGTCCGTAGTTTCTGATCTTCAATTTGTCTATTTAATTTTATTGAATAGAAATAGATGGACCATTGTATACTTTTGTTATAGCTATATGTGGAATTTCTGATATAAATTTATGTGCTTATTTCAACTTACAAACAAATTTGTTTTATTATTATTACTTGTATATGTTTTTATCTTTTGTTATATAAAACATATACAAATACATAGTACAAAGCATATTTAACCTTTTCTCATTTACATAAATTAAAAAATAAATATAAGAACGTGAATCATATAGAGATAACTATCTAAAAAACATCTAAATGGTATGTTTTCCGTCAATGTCATATTCACTTATCATAATCATCTTATCACTTCATTGTAAGCACGTGAGAAATATAATTTTAACAACATATATTTTTTTCTTGCGGTTATTGCAAATATTTAACTATGCATGCAAAAATGAACATACATAAATGTTTAACTGCTACGTGAGTATATACTTTTTTTTATGTACAAAAATGTTATAAAAACAGTTAATGTAAGGACATACTTTGGTTTTAAATGGAAAATGCAATGGAATTTTCTATAAATTATATTATATTAGCTATCCTGCTGAAAATTAGAACACCAGTATTAACACTTTTTGACTAAAAAACACATTAACACAAATTGTATACTTTACCGACTACTGTGTTATCTAAAAATTCTGAAAATGTATTTACAAAATTCTCTAATAAATAAATAAATTCTGCAAAAAAATAAATATATAACAGGTGTATAAAACTGGC
The DNA here is from genome assembly GCA_963942525.1 of Ptychoptera contaminata. Taxonomy (NCBI): domain Eukaryota; kingdom Metazoa; phylum Arthropoda; class Insecta; order Diptera; family Ptychopteridae; genus Ptychoptera; species Ptychoptera contaminata. Next base: position 40,967,709 of record OZ012637.1, on the reverse strand, counting down.
TTAAATGATTGGCTTAATTATTAATTTGTGGTTAAAAATAATATAAAATCATGTCGTTATTGTTAACATAAATAAAAAAATATATACTGTAATGTTTTACTGATTAATGATTTGCTTGCTTCGTTCTCAGGATTAAAAAAATAAGAGAGTAGTTTTACTTAAGCATATAAGCAGTATTATATGCAGATAACAATTTATATAAATTTCAATTAATTACATAGACAACAAAGTGCAAAGAATTAAAATTTAATATTCTTATTGCAAAACCAAACAAATGTTAATGAGGATTTTTAATTAAAAAAAAAAAATAGAACAAAAATAGTAGAAGAGGTAGGTATAATAGCGAAGAATGGTGGTAGTATATGTGATAAAAACTATTTTAATGAAATTTAAATTATAGAAACACACCAATTCGTATGGACTGTAAACATTTTTATATATCAGATTAAAAACGAATAGAATAAATGTAGTCGCCCAGTGAATATAATTTAACTTAATCTTTTTCTCCTTTTTTATTTTTATTTATTTGTTTTTATTTTTATATTATTGTCGTGTAGAACCGAAGGGATTTTGACATTATTTTTCTGTTGTTGCCGTTTATACGTTTTTATTCTTTTAAATTCTATTTCGTTTATAATAAACAGTAAATAAAAATGAAATGTTCGAGCTTATCTATAATATTTGTTAACAATTTCTGTGCTATGTATTTTTTAGAAGATTTTTAATTTATAAATTGTTTATTTTTTTATAATAATAAAATGAGAAAACTTTGATGCAACGGTGCTAAAGTAAAACATAATATAATTTAATTAAATTATAAATTATGTAATTCATTAATAATAATTTTTCCCATATAAAATATTAAATTTGATTTAAATTATTTAAAATTATGAGCAAAATTTGTGTATATTAGACGAAAGAAAAAAAACAGAATTAAATAAATATTATTTAACGTTAACCACTTGTGTCATGTGAATAAAAAACTTTTATAATATTAGAAGAAAATTTTCAGAAATTTTTTTGATGCAAAAGAAAATAAGAAAAATGTAAGAAAAATGAATAAATTATTCGTTGTGCTTGAAAAAAATATATGTATATAAAAGAAAATCAATGAAAATGAATATAAAGAGACAATGAAAAGTTAAACTACAAATGTCTCTTAGAAAATGAAAAATTAAGAAAAAATATAATATTTATGTAAAAATTGCATTCACTTTATCATTGTAAAATAATTTATTTAAACTTTGAATGTTGAATATAATCAGAATGTCAATATTATTAATAAATTTTTATATTTTATCACTAGATAAAATACTATAAATGATTATTATTATAATAGCAAATTTAAATAATTTAATTAATCATTTATTTATTTAAAAGAAATCAACTTGAAAATGCACATTGCATTTAAATAATCTTTAAAAGTTACAGAAAAACGAAAGAAAATGAAAAAGAATTCTTTTGACCTCATTGTTATCAGAAGTTTTATGAGAATATTTTTATTATAAATAAATAGATCCAAATCAAATGATATAACATTTAGGAATTTTATTGTACATTTAATCTTTAATATATATGTATTTCTATATTATATAAATAAGTAGGAGAATCAACGTAAAGTAATGTAACGTAACGCAAAGAAGACATTCTTGAGGGTAGATATGTATATAAATAGAAATGTTTGTTTATATGTAATAAAATAAATAACGAGACAAATCTGTTCAACCATTAGAATCACATTGTTATAAAGATAAAATCATGTAATGTATCCATATTGTTGTTTGCAATTTGAATATGTGGCCTTTTTTTTTCTCCTGCTAATATAGAATCGGATCTCATAATAGGACTACAATAAATGAAATAAAAATTCATTACAATTGTGAATTGGACAATTTGTTAAAGAAAAAATAAAAAAATAAATATATACTGAAAATGTTTTTACAATAATAAACGGAAATTCAAATATAAATGTAAACGAGAAATCGTTTTTATTTTTTCATCATTTCAATTTCATTTCATTTATTTTATATGAATAGACCTGGACTATAGTTTGGAAATTTAGAGCTCACAAGTCTGAATGATTTATGGCAATTTTATTATAAATATTTTTGTCATCGTTTGTTATTCTCGAAACGCGAAAATAAAAAATAATACAAAATTTGTTACATTTTAATTACACGGGAAAAAAATAATAATTGAAAAGTATAAATGTACCACAAAGTAATATTCTCTATTAAAGATGTACATAATTACTATATTCATTTAATATTTACCTTTTACTTTACTTTACACATTTTGTTTATCTGTAATCAGATTAAATTCATACATGTGGCGTAGTTAGTTTTTTTTTTCTAAATATAATATTCTACATACAGTGGTAAAAAATGTATATTTTATGCGTGAATTTTGTTTTCATAAATGATCATTATATTTTAAGAGAAAAAAAAAAATATTTTAACGAAGTTTTAACGATTTTTTAACTCACATAATAAAAAACACCTTTAATGAACATTTATAAGTAAAAAATTATATATACTTGTTTTTTTATATATATATTTCTGTAAAATTACATAAAAAAAACCAGTAAAGGATAAGTTTTGTTATATTTTTTAAAACAGATTTAAAGATAATATCAAAATTGTTTCCCATTAAACATATGTAGTGTGAAGTAATTTGCACGATATAATACTGATTGACGGGTTATTAATTCACGTGTCTATTATCATTAAGAACCGCAAACACACAATTTATTAAGCAGTAGAAAAAAAAACGATTTTTTAAAGGACAAACAATTATTTTCATCTTTAAAATACATTAATAATATCAATTAATAAATCTTCATTAATATTTTAATAACATAAAGCACAACGTCTGGTGCGAAATAATAATAAATATTTAGCGATTGTTTTGTTGCTTTTGTATATTTCATATTAATATAAATAATAATAATAATACAAATAATGATAATAAATAAATTTATTATTTATGAGTAAAAGAAACACGAATAAGAGCAAAAGAAAAAAAATCTATAAATATATATATATAAACCAAAAAAATTATTCATTTGTAAAGTTGTTTAGTGAATAAAAATCATAAAAATTTTCTGCTATTTTGTTTTGTTTTCCAAGCACATATTACTATCAAAAATACATAAACTGACTTCTGTTGTCATCATATTTCTATCACTATGCTATTGATTATTCGTGGAATTACATTATCCTATTATTTATCTTTATCTTTCTGTATTACAAAGTATGCTAACGAATTTCGCTTCGGAAATCTAAATAAAAAGAAATACATAAATAAATAAATTATGGAAAAGATTTTTCTCTTTTTTCTTTTGCATAATTTGTTTTGTTTAATATTGTTATTATTTTTTATTATTATTATTATTTTTTTAGTCTATTCATTTTCAAAAAATAAATAAAGTGCACACATAAATTTTAATCTCGTGATGAATCTGTATGTCATAATGACCGACTATTAGAGAACAAAATGATTTAACCCCCCGTTATGTTATTCTTAATAGAATATTATATAAAACTTAATACAAAAATCTTTGCTTGTTTATCATCGTAGAGTTGAGAGTGATTGATTAGCCAAGCTTTTATTTATATTATAAATGAAAATTTTTATACTTTTGCACAGCGAGCTGCCAACAACTTTAAGTTTTTTATTTATATTTTTCTTTTTTCATAAAATAATTTTGCTGCTTCTAGTGAAATAAATGACTGATGTAAGAAAATTAAGTAATTGAAAAATTTTCTTCTATTACTTATTTCATTATTAAATTAAAGAGTTTAAAAATAATTTCATTTAATTAACAGATAAGTGTCTTATTTGTTTACACATAAATAAATAGAAAAACTGAAATAAAACAGCAAAAATACGAGCGTCGATTCATAATACAAAAAAAAAAAAATAATAATTCGACCCTTATTAGGCTAATCAAATTGGAATTTAAATTTGATACGTTATTTAAATGAAAATGTAAATCTTATGTAAATTTTAGCAAATATTCAGAATTTAGACTTTAAAATCTAACAACTTGAATTTAAGTTATGTTGTTTATTTGTTTATTTATTTAGGATTAAGGAAGTTTACCTTTTCCGCTTTTTATGAATAAAAGAAATTATGTCACTTTTTTTGTCTCTACCGTAATAAAATTTTCCTTAAATCTATATAAAGCTAATTTCTGACTAATAATTGATACTTAAATATTCTGCTGATGTTCCCCAACTTTTCAATATAAGACTTTTACCCACTTTATGCTTTTAGCAGTACATTTTTATGCTTTTCAATTTTAAGATCTAACAACTCATTTAGTGAAATAAAACTTAAAGTTTAAGAAAAGATAAAAAGGAAAAAAGACAATTTATTTACTTGTTTTTAATGTTTGACAATTTTTTTTTATTTAACATTGCAATTTTCAAAGTTATAAACAGAATATTCAGTCATTAAACTGAATATCAATGTAGTATTAAAGCTGATTTTATACAAAATGGATATAAAATAAATAAATAAAAAATAATTTGTTACCTTTAAACTTTACGATCAATGTTTTATTTAATTTATGTATGTTATACAATTGATTTTCGGTTAAATTGAATTAATATTTATTTCTCGTTTATGTTATTCAATTTTTTTTTGAAATTTTTGTTTTTGATTAAATTTCACAAATTTATCGATTTATAATATTAAACGTTCAAATCAATTGATTTATTTCTGAGAAAACCATAAAATAACAATACATTAATTAACTGTTGAGCTGCTAATAATAACAATAATTACAATATTATTGTTATTCTTTAAGCTATTTATCTTTAGAACAAGAAATAATTTAACAAATTGAAAATAATTAGTTTTGTTAAATAACAATATTTCGAGGATATAAATATATAAGTCATTAATTTAAATAATTATTAAACAATTAAAATGATGACAAAGAAGATGATCATAATTGATTAAGTGAAATATAACATGGTTATATATAAATTATAAATCAAATAATTTTCAATTTACAATTTGTAATAATAGAATCACCCTTAAATAAGAATTTAAGTTGCAATCAAGTTACTTTTCACATAATTCTTTCTATTTTTCTTTTGTAACATGAATGGAACAATATAAATAATAATAAGAAAAAAAATATATAAATTACTAGAAAACTTTACAATACCATACAATATTTACAAAAGGAAGTCATAATAATGGAAATAAAATAAAAAAAAAACTTACTGAGTGTAAATGAAGTACAAAATATATAGATGTTAAATGCTTGACCATCTGTAATGAACAAATAATAGACGGGTAATGGTCTGAAAGAAACGTTTAATATGTATTATAAATTTTGCCTTTGTACGGCTGTAATTTGAAAATTTTATAATATGCAAATTAAGTTTAAATTAGGATTAATATAATGTTTTTTTTTATTTTTATTTATTTTTGCAGATCATTTACAAAAAGGAGCTTTTTGGTTTTATTCAGTTGTTAATGTATTTTTTATTACTTTTATTACTATAAATTATTCATAGGACACAATTTAAAGCCACAATAACATCAATCAATTTTATAAATTGTCTAGTTGTTGAGTCTAGACATTTATAGTAAATAATATAAAATGTATATACATATATGCATATTTATCTAGATATATATATATATATATATTACAAAAAAAAACTGTTTTAAACGAATTTCACAAAAAAATCTTTCATCTGTGGTCAAGAGTCATTCAGAGCATGAGTGTTTAAAGCGAACGATAGCATATAGAAATATTTTTTATTTTATCATTTTTTTTTAAATTTGTTGAAATATCCTTTTGGCAGTGCGGTAGTTTACTGGCATTTTGTCATTAGTTCAACATGATTGAAGGTTAATATAAATATCTTTTTCTATATATAAACAAATATAAAGTTGATAAATAAATATAAATTCAAGTAAACATTATTAGATACATGCAAACATATTATGACATTTTACAGAGCTGAGTATTCATTTTTACCTTTTTTTTATTTATTTAATGTTAATTTAAAAATAGTTAAGGTATGGCAATGGGTCCGTTGCAAATAAGAAATATTAAATGAATTTATAGTAAAATATCAAACTGATGGGTTTTTGAATCAATTGATAAGATTGTCTTTTTCTTTACTTATGTAAACGATTTTAATTAAGTAATTAAACCAAGTTATTATATTTTATGTTGCCGAAGAAGGCATATTACGACGCATGTAGATGATTTCAACCGCAAAGTTGTCTTCAAATACATTTCATAACTTATGCCTTGATTATTAAAATCTTTATATGTCAACAAATGCTGGTAACCATTGTGTTTTTCAAACTTCTGTCATTTATTAGTTACAATTATAAATTAAAGGTTTAATTATTGACTACGTTTTTGTTGATTTTTTGTTTTTATTATTATTAATGCCAGCAAACAGTAAAACCAACAGAAATAATAAACATTAATTTCCTAGTTAAAATAAAATAATAATTATAATAATAAACTTTAAGAATTTTGCAGTATGTAAAAGATTTCTTTACTTAAAATTTTAATAATTCTTTTAGTCACAAAAATTATGAAATAAAAAATACAACGAAAAGTAAATACAAATAAAGAATGTTTTTCTTTATAATAATAATTATAATAATAATAATAATAAACAAATAATAATTATACACAGAGGAATCTTTTAAAAACCCTTTAACATGGAATATAATAAACATGAAAACTTAAAGTCTTTAATGCAATAGCTAAAGATACTTAACAAATTTATTTCGTCGTCAAAAATTTTTAAGTGTTTTAATAACATACCTTTTGCATTACACATCCTTTTATCACGTTACGTTAACATTGGCTTATATAAATATATACATATATGTTTGCTTTATTTAATATGTAATATACAATGCTAACATTGTTTAGTGAATTAACTAAGTAGATAATTTATAGCAAATACGTTGATATGGGTTTTATAGTTTTATTAAGAATCAAGTTTTATAAATCATTCAACTTAAAATTAACTTTGATTGTTTATAGTTAAGTTATCATTAAATCAAAGTTTTCTATAATAAAACTTACCTTAAAGTTATAATTATAAATAATCATAAAATTGTACTTACCCGTTTGTTTCAATTTTAACTATGTATATACTATTGTATAAAACATTTTAGCTAAATTAGAAATTGAAAACGATAAATAAAAATCAAATGAAATGAAGACGTCACTTATGTCTGGGTACTATGGCAATAAAGAATAAAGAATTATATAGAAATCAAGTATTTTAAAAAAGAAATTTTTATAATAAAATGCTAAAAGCAAATTCAAAAAATAAAAAGGTTACTTTTTTTTTGCTTTCGTTAATAAAAAATGCCATCATGTGAAAACCAATCTATTTGCAAATATATAACACTGAATAAAATATAATATTTATAGTGTTTTGATAAAGATAGAATGGCTAAAAAACAAATAACACAAACACACGAAAATAATTGTAAATTCAAAGTGAAAATAAAAATAAAAGAAAAGAATTTCAACTGCTGTCTACCACATTTTATTTCTCAATAATTAATTCAATTAGTTTTTGTTATAATGAATTCTTTTCGATTAAAAACTTTTCTTTTACCTGGTCACGTTAAATTAGATTTTATTCCCCACTTTATAGATACATTTAATCAAGTTGTTATCAGTAATTTTTTTTTATTACAAAATCAGTGTTAAAGTTATAGAAGATGAAGAAGTAGATGAAATGTAAATTAACGTAAAACGTACTCGTATATATATATATTTAGCGATATTTATATAAATTTCTATCACTTTACCATATAAACACAAAATGAAACGATTTATTCAATTTGTTTGCATATATATATTTATTTATTTATATTATGTGCAAAACAGAGGCAACATAGAAAAAGAGAAGAAAAAATAAGTACATAAGTATAAGAAAAACGTATTACACGTTATATGTATATTTTTGATACACACAATATAACATAGAATCATAAAACAAAATGTAGATTTTTGCCTTATCTTATTACTTTTATATTTTTGTTGTTTTCACAAATTTACCCATTTCCACTATAGAAGAAGAAGAAGAAGAAGAAGAAGAAGAAGAAGAAGAAGAAGAAGAATAAGAAGAATCACACTCATTTTGACTTGGCTGGTGTGTTGTCTTTTTATATGAACACAATTTGTTGATGTATCAACAAAACTCTGTTGTGTCTTATCACTTGGATTAGACATGAGCTTAAATTCATTTTTGTTCTTCTTGTATTTATTATTATTATTTTTTTTTTTTTTGTTTTCACGAATGACATGTGTCGACAGAAGAGTTTGGTTATTAAAGGATGAATTTATTCTTATTATATGGTGTGAGCTATCCTTTTTGATTCTGTTTTTAGGAAATTGATAAAATTTATCAACAAACCTAGATAACATGTAAGTACACGAAAATGCATTGAACATAAGTATATAATCTGCTTTTTAAGTTTTTCTTCAACATTTTTGTTTGTTGGTTTATTTTATTATTCTTCTTGCTATATTCGATCGAATTTAATTTAACGTTGAAATTTTATATGTTTTTATGTATAAATTTTTTATTTTGATAAGAAAATTGTTTAACAAACTAATTTAAGCCACAAGATAACAAATCTTTCAAATTCGTCGATCACTTTAAAATCTATTAAAATTTTCTTCATATTATTTTATTAACTTCGCTAAATATATGGCTCGTTATCGAATAACTAATAATATAAAATAAATGTTATCAAATAAGTATTTTCAATTTAACATAAAATAGATATTCTATATAATTTGACTTACTTTTTGTCCTCTATTCTAGAGGTTTTTTTACTTATATTAAGTAATAATTTAAAATTTTCACTATAAATGTCTTTACAATATGATAAACCATTTCGATCTAATAAAATAATTATAATAACAATAATACTTAAAGCAAATTATAATAATAATAATAAAATAAAAGATTCTTTTATTTATTTTAACTTTTTTCTATCACTAGCTTGAGAATTTTTCCTTTCAATGTTTATATTTTTGTTATGTGTATAATAATTAAAGTTAACTGAAACTTTAAGAATATAGATGAAAAAAAAATGTAACAAAACTTTGACTATATATTTATGGAACTTTTCATTTTAACAAAGCTCAAGTCTCTAAGCAAAGTTGTCTGGCTGAATATCATAGACTAAGAAAAATAATAAAAATGAAACAAAGGAGAGAAATGAAAATAAAAAAAAGTTAAAATAAAATAAAATTTATGTTTATATAGGAATGAAGATTTTATTTTTACATTATTCCAACTGATATTTAATACATTAAATTCCATCGTATAATATCGTCAAAGTGTTGTGTATTTTACATTTGGTTTTGGTTTTTACTATTCTCTTTAATAACGCCTATATATATATATATATTCATTTATTAACTAATTGTTATTATTTAAATGAATAAAGTTTTTTGTTTAGTGTTACTGTTACTTATGTTGATGACGTCGTCTTATTATTCTATTAATTTTTAACGTTTGATATAATGTTTCCTGATTTTTCAGTAAAATTTTAGGCTATTTAAAATTATTATTATTATATAAATATATATATATTCTCGTATATAAATACCGAAATGTACATGCTCAATTATTTTATTGAAACATTAAAATTAACCACAGATGTCTCATCAACACAGTTGTTGTTCTACCATCTGGATAAATTATTTTTCGTTTTTCATTTTCATTTTTTAATTCAACCCCATTTATATTATATAGAAGCTTTTATTTTATACAATAATACATTTTGAATAAAAATTTTTAATATATTTTAATTGAAAGCTTTAACTAAAAAAAAAAAAGTAAAAATAAAATTTCCAACAAAAAAAAAGAAAATATATTTATTTTATTAATACTATTATTATTATGTATTTATTTTTTAATAAGATTTTTTGTTAAAATATTAAATTAAATTGTTTGCTCATATTATTTTATGAATAAACGAATTATTATTTTATTTTTTGGCTATGCATGTAATTAATAATTATTATATTTACAGTATACAGTGGAATCTGCCTATTTTAATTAGTTTGCTATTTTCAAGTTTCTATTGATTAACTAAAGGATACTGATTTATTATGAAACATATATGAACAACAAAGTAAAAGTATATTAATTAATTCATTGACCTTTGCTAGTAATTGGAGCAGTTTGTAATGAGGTTTTAGTTGGAAAATCGTATTACAATTGTATTTTTGTGTGCTTTCTTTATGAATACCTAATATTCGGCATTATTATAAATACATATTGAAAGCTTTAAATAAAAATATAGCAAAACCGACTTACATTTCTATGCCTTTAGAATTATATAAAGGCTAAAGTCTCCAAATGTAATATATAAGTCCATGCTTATTTTGAGATAAAATAATCCATTATTATGAATTATTATTATTATTATTAACAAATTAACTATCAGGCTTATGATAATCTACAAACATACATTTAATAAAAAAAAAATTATAAATAATAACACTAAGAATAATAACTATATATAACTAATCTGCCTATTTGTTTCAATTGTATAAATTAATTCAGCAACAAACAACAAGTAAATTTGTGTTAATTGAAACAAGTTAAAATGCTATTTAATAACAAAAATGTTTATTATATTTATAATAGATATATACATATACTTTATTATTCAATTTATTTTACAATTGATTATGTATACACATGTTATAATGTCAACTAACATGTGTATTCAGTATATTAATATTTATATACAAATTAATTTATCTCAAGCAATTGATCAATAATCATAAAAAAAATAATAACAGCAAATAGAAAATTAATGATAATAATAATCATAATAAATAAATAAATAAAAAATTACATGATATACAATATATTATGTGAAATATTAACTGCATAAATGAATATTTTAACGCAAGAGTTAACATATGGTTGAGGTTTTATTTTGTATTTTCTGTTATATTTATATAAAACATTAATAATATGTGTATATATATATAGTAAATTTTCTTATTCGTCTTAAATAAATTTATTTACTGATGTCTGACATGTTATACATATATTATGTGTGATGATGTGTACTTTATAGAGAAAAACAAATATTTTATGTTTTATGATTTAAAATTTAAATTTTGTTGATAAATTTTCCTCATGATATTGTTCTTATGTTCTCCTACATTTTCTATGAACATTGCATTTTTTTTCTCTTAGTTTTTACATATATTGATAATATTTTAAGTTAAGTTTTTAAACTATGTTCACTGAAAACTATAATTGCTTTCAATTGTTGTATTTAATTTTTGATCATTTTTTTTTTCTTCGCTCTTATAAAAACAGTAATGCTCATTTATTTTATTAGTATTATGGTTTTAAAGATTACAGAGTCTATACCACACATAAATTCTTTGTATATGAAAATGATTGAGATTATTACATTTAATGAAAAACTTTTATTATATGCATTTAAAATTATTGTTAAAGTTTAAGATTCATTTTCTTTCTTGATAAAACGTTTGTAATGCATCTGCGTTATTTGGTTTATTAAAATGAAGAAAATGAAAATTTACTTGCATTAATTTTTTCTTATTAAAAAAGAAAATTTAGCTTTAATTAAATTTAAATTCAATTAATTTTTAAATAATTTGTATCAACACATTAGATAGTATATATGTAGATATAGCTTGGTATTATCGTCTGTGAGGTTTAGTAGCATCATTATTTCATTGACTGTGCGCTCAAATATTTGTCATAAATATATAATTATAATATCTAACTAATTTGACCTTATATGTATATGTATTATAATAAAGTCGTCTCTGCCACTAATTATAATTATATATATAAATTTTATAAGCTAGCAGCAGAAGACAATTATTTAGTATAACAAAGTTACAGTATTACCAATATTATTTTTAAAGATATTTTTCATAATACTCATTAGATGTAAACGTGATGTCTATGTCTTTTTTACATTTTTTTTCCAATATATAAAATTAAAATTCATGGCTCATATTCGTTTAAATTTTATTTTATTTTTTTACGTTTGCAAAATCCTATATAATATTTAGTAAAGTAGTTCTACAAGTAGTACTATCTATACATATGTATATGCATATATATATATTAACTTAACTTAATATTAATAAATAGGAAACTTAAACTACTAACTACTTTGCTTGTACAAAAAAGAAGAAGATGAAACTTATCCGATTGAAAATTTTAATCTTGTGTAAGGGAAAATAGAATTTTCTTAATCTTGTTTATTTCTATTTAACTAACTACATTCTTTAACATAACTTTAATAATGTTAATGAATTTTTCCTATTTATATTTTATATTTAATTTTGTGTTTAATTATTAAGAGCTAATTACATAACAATATGAAAAACAGTCAGAAATTTTTATTTAAAGCATGCAACCGGCTATCTGATTATCACTTTTTGGTTTTAATGTGCTTTAGAAAAAAACTTTGTTAATTTATGCATTATGAATCGATAATTTTAAATTAAATGTAATCAACTGTAAGTGTTTAATTTGTTATAAAATTTTTCCTTTGGGAAAGTTTCGTTATTGTTTCTTTTAACACCCAAAAAATAAATGAATAAAATACAGAAAATTTACATTTTTTAATATTAAAAGTGAAAATTGTTTATTATTGTTATATATAAAGCAAGAAAAATATATTTAATGTTATAATTTTCTCATCATAAATCAGTAAAAAATCTGTATTAATATTTTTTCAATATAAGATTGATAAAGGAATAATAATGAATCTAAACGAGTACAGAGAAAAGAAAAACAGATCATTAAATTTTAATTTGCATATCTTTAAACTGCGCTAAAGTTGCGACGTGACTGTTAGAAAAAAAAGAAATTCAATGTTGTTAGGGTAAACAGGGTGCATTAACACCTTGTGTTGACTTTTTTTTTATTTATATTATTATTATTTTTGTAAATTTTATTTTATTACTTTTATTATTATTTTGTTCGCAAAAAAAACATGTGAATAAAAGAACGTGCAAGCTTGAATTGTCACTTTTTCAATTCTTTTATTATTATTTTTCTTGAGCATAAAGAAAGAAAGTAAAGTAATGTAAAGTAAATAAAAGAAAAAATAAACCAAGTGAACAAATGATACAGGCGATATATACAAATGTGATCTGTGAAAATTTCGTTTTTTTTTTATTCTTTTTATTTTACTTAGTTAGTTAGTTTGTTTCGTTCTTTTTGCTTCTTTTCTAAGAAATTTAAAAATATTTTCATTTTTCAGTAACTGAAAATGTATTGATAAAAGCACATAATTTACAATTACGCACATTTGAATACAAATATTATAGGGTGAAAAGCTTGTAAATAAGCTTGTCTGTGCAAAACAAGAATAGAGCATAGTTTTCTTCTTTTTCGTTCTATAGTATGCTGAAGTCCTATGAGAGTTAATAGACGTGAAATATCATTTATTATATTTTTATTATAATTTATAGATAAAGAGAACAACGTTAATGTGTCAAAATTAAATAAAATTAGTTTTTGTTGTTCATATTGTTGTTACCTTATTGTTTTTTAACACGAATCACTTTTATTTTTAATAAAATTTAGTTATTCTTCACAGATTTGTGGTTTCTGTTGCGGTATTAAAGTTATTTTGAAATTAACCACTTATTAAATCTCTTTAATCTAGTGTCTCTTTTAAACCAATAAAAGGTATAACGTACGCACATATGTAGACGTTAGGGAGTATATAGAACGTGCTGATGATTTTCTGTTTTTTTTTATTCGGTATCATATATCTGTTAATGTTTTCTACAAGTCCATAGATCTCATGAGAATAACCTACAAATGATAATTGTTGTAAAAAATAACAAAATAAGCTGACCAAGATAATAAATCTCTTGTGTGTTATTTAACACAATCAAGAGGATCGAAATTTTTTAGATCATATTTTATTTAAATCTTTTTATAACCAATTTTTGTAATATAAAAATAAGAAAAAGGAAATCAAGAAAAATGAGCAAAAAATTAAAAAATTATTTAAAGAAAAAAATATTTTTTTTTTATCATTTAAATATCCTTTCTTTAATAATTTTTTTTTTATTTGTTTTGTTAACATTTTGCACAGTGAAAAGAAAGCTGTAAATACTCAAATCTTATAAATGAAAAATACTTACTTATTTATGTATAAAAATTCACAGATTTATTTAATATAAGAGGATTCGAGAGCATTCCAAAATATTATCATGGAATCTAGATACATAATGACAAATACGTGCCTGAATAGAAATAATAGGGCGATGAAAATTCAGCATTTAAAATTAATAAAATGGCAAAAATATACAGAAATATATAAAGTCAAGCGAAAAAAAAAAAAACGAAAAGAAAAGAAAAAAAAGTTCAATCTTCAACAACAACAAGGCATAAAATAACAAAAAAAAAAGGGAAAAAAGAATACAATTTGGTATTTGCTCTTAATTAAAATTTTTGCAGAAAATATTTTTAAAAATGATTTAATTTTCTTTTCTTTGTTTTTTTTTTTTTGCTATTTTATTAAATGGAGAAATAAATTTAAAAAGAAAAAATGTGATTATTTGTTAAATTAACAATATGAAAAAAAAAAAGATTTTCGGTTTATTAAATTAATTTGTTTTTATTCTTTATTCAATTACTGACAAAGTTTGCAGAGTTTATTGTATAGAAATAAAGCATTTAATTGGTGATAAGTTTTCGATATAAACACTCATATATATATATATATATATATTTATATTACTGGCAGTATATGGTGTTAGAAGTGTCGCTTGCACTTGTCTTCTATCTATTGAGTAGAATTTCTGGACGACATTAATAAAAACCAAACAAATAATAAAGAACATTCGATAATATTGTGACATTCTTGAACGAGCCCTGATACGACTGTTCTTAATTGTTTCTCAATTTATTTATAAATTGGTTTTCTGTTGTTATTTAATAAATAAATAAATAAATAATAGACAACAATATGCGTATAAGTGTTGGTCATTTAATATTCTATACATTAAATACAGAAATTGTATAAATATTCGAATGTTATTATTTTTTTCATACTATGGATCACATAAATATACATAAAATATTAAATTAAATGCAGTTAAAGTATTTGTTTAATGGAATTTATTGGTATTACGTTTATGATAACAATAAAAACGCAAAAAAAAGAAGAAAATTATAACAAAACCACGATTATAATTTTTTTTATTATTTTTTTTTATATAAGAATTTATTTTATTAACATCATTGGTATTCTTGACATGTTTTATAGACTTATAACTTTGTTGTCAATAAAATAACGAAAAATGTTTGATTTCTTTAGAAAATTCTTAACAAAACAGAATGTATAGCCAACAATATATACTTTTAGAACACGATGAGGTTTTCTTTAGACAAAAACAAGTGATTTAAATTACTATTTAAACAAATATACCAGAAAGCAATAATTACCAATGCCGGTCAACTGTTTTCCACATAAAAACCAATTCTTATTTCCAATAAATAAAACTTCAAGGATAATACTATAAGGATACAAAAAAAAAAGAATAAAAACAAACGTGCAATGCTTTCAAGTTGGTCATCAATTTAATTTGTCTGTAGAAAGTTATTTATTTCTTATATTTTATTTTCTGAACTTATATCTTATATTATCACAATATTCCAAAATGTTGTTCAAATGTTCATATACCTGAAAACACGTTTACCTTAAAATATATAAAGAAATTTATTACTTTATCAACATTTATATATATATATATATATCTCAATAGCATGATGTTATTTTCTAATAACAATATTTTCTTATTCGATTTCAAATTCATTTCTTTAAATAAAAATATAAAAAGAAAATAAAATAAATTGTGATTATGATCCAGAGCCGATATTACATTAATATTTGTTCTTTTTATTTCTTTTATTCGTTATCTTATATAAATATAATATCATACAAAATATTAAAAACACTAAACATGATGACATAAAGATGAATAAATATAAAAGAGAGAAAAACATGGATAAATGTGAACAAATAGAAAAATATTTTATATATATAATAGATGCTTTTCGATGTTGTGGATTCAATAGAGTAATATTGGATTTTTGTTCTGGTTTCTTAAATTTTCTTTTTATTTTCTTTTTTGATAATTTTTTTCAATAATTTAATATTTTTTTGCTTTGCTCTCATTATAAATACAATAATGTGTGACATCTGTGACAGATGATTTACAATATAATGATGTATCTAATACAAATTTTATGTTATTATCATTATAGAAGCGTCGGTTTTCTTAAATCTGTGTCAAGGAATTATATATAAATATTTATATGTATAGTTATAAAACCTTCTATACATTTCTTTACACTTTATTTTATCGATTTTTATCCGAAATAAAGAACTTAACAAAAATATAAAAAAAAATTAGCTATAAATTCCTTAGAACATATATCTATTAACCGCAAACGATGATAAACTGGTTAAATAAATCATTTTTGCTGAGTATCATAAGTGGTAAGAATGTTTATATTTTATTATGAATAAATTCGTCATCAAGTAGTTTTTAAAGATAACAACAATAACAGAGTATATATACTTGAATTTTTATTTTTAAAAATAGACAACAAATGAAACCACAACATATTGTATTTAATACTCGTTAATACAGAAAATGTGATAAATTTTGTGTAGAAAAAATAAAATAAATAATAATAATATTGTTAAGAAAGGTAATTTTATTTTTGCTCCTTTTTAAAAATTTTTCGTCGAATTGATAAAATTTATTTAAATATTTTCTTGTATAGAGGCGGAATTTTATATTATTTTTTATTATTTCATAAATAGACATTTTATTTCATAACAGTGTCAACTACATAATAATAACGGAAATAGTACCTAACGTTTTAACGGATGTTATACATTTTTTTTTTTATTTTTGTTTGTTTGTTCCTTCTAAAGGGAAAGATGATGTTTTCTTCTTTTCCCTTCTGAAAGCATATTATACGATATCAAGTTATAAAAGGCGAAAAATAATAATGGTTTTTTTCGCCTTTTTTGTACCTTTTTTATGTCATTTTAATGGAGTACTTTAAGCGATGTAGCTTTGTTATTATTCTCTTTGAATTTTAATTTTTCTTGATAAATATTTTAACAACGAAATTTAATATAATATATAAAAATTTACAAGAGTGAAAAATAAAAGAGGTTTTTTTCACCTTTTATTCTGTGTTTAATGACAAATGTCACCGTGATGAATTTTTATTTAAATTTCTTTCCTTTTTTTCGCTGTTAAGTAGAGAAATAATATTTTTATAATTGCTATATTTAATTTTATTAAATAATTTGTAAACAACAAATGATGATGTTGATGATGTTTTCAATTTTATTATTTGGTTTTCTATATTACTAATTGAATTTTTCTTTTCTTTAGATTTTCTTAGTGAATTGCTTATTATTTTTATTTAAGGGTGAAGATTTTTTGCTTTCTTGTATACTATATTACTATTTCTTTTTTTTACTACATGCGAGTATTTAGTTTAATATTATATTATTATTGGTTGGTTTTTTTTTTATTTTTACTGTTTTTATCTTTTTTTGTTATATATGTTAGAAGTCTAATCGAGTGTGTACAATAAAGAATTTATGTTTTGACAGACAGTTATATTGATTGTTTTTATATACTCAATTTATATTTATTTCGTTTACAGGCTGAAACAAAAATTTTGCTATTTAAAATTAAATTAAATAAGTAAATTACTTAAAAGTTGTTTGTTTAATATTTCAAAAACACAAACTTCTTATTAACATAACAAAAAATATTACAAGAAGAAAGTGTAAAAGCATTTTTATATATAAACCTTTTGCATATTAAAATTATAATCAGAGTTGAATTTAATTAATTACTTAGCAATGTTGTATCTAATTAATATTTTTTTTAATTTAAACTATTCATATGATCTTTTTGATACATTATATTATATTTTTACACAGCGGTTATCATTTTTGAATCACTCTTAAGTTTACGTTTAAATAAACGAAAATATATCTTAATAGAACGGAAATCAAGTATAAATATAATATAGAATGAGAGGCTGTAGATTAAATATTATTTGTTATCTTTCAAAATTAGATACGTATTAGATTACTATACCACGTAAACCTAATAGATAAAACAAAAAATTGAATTTATCCTATAAATAAGAATAAATTGGTTTGCTAAACACAACATAAACAAGAAAGCAAAGAAAAATAAAAAGAAAAAACATGAAACAATTTTACTTTTGTAATATTAATATTTTGTATATAAACTAATAAATTTATATCAACAGAAGAAAATTCTATTATAAACGGTTTAAATGTTTTATAAACAATTATATTATAGAAGATAAAATATATATATATATATATATATATATATGTATTGCGGATGAAAAAATAAAATAATAATAATAAAAATAAAAATAACGATAGAAAAACAGATTAAAACATCATCATGATAGACATTAAACATTTTAATATTATTTTTCTATTAAAATAAGAGGAAAAAATGAAAGGAAAATAAATAATAATAATAATAATAATAATAATAATAATAATAATAATAATAATAATAATAAAACTGTATAAGATTTTAAAGGAAATTTAACAATTCAAACAGAAATTTAATTATATTTTTATATGCAAAAAAAGAAAAAAAAATAAGAAAAACAAAAAAATCATACGATTAGTACCTCTAAAGCTTTGAATGTTGTTTTTCATTAAAATATTTAAAAAAAAAAATAATAATCAATAAAACTTTATTTATTTCCTTTAATAATGCGTTTTCTTTTGTGTTAGATAAGACATTTTTTAAGATTTAAATAATGAATGTATATTAAGAAAAAACTTTCTCTATAAACATTTTTCGTTAATGTTTTGAAATTAAATTCTATTGTATCGATATATAATCAAATACAAATCAAAACACTCGTAAATTGTATAAATTACCTGCTATAAATGTTTTGTTTGCTTGTTTTTGTCTATATATTTTTTATGATTCAACAAAATGGTTGAGTTATATAGACGAATTTTTATTGTGCATAACAATGAATGTGATATAAAAAAATTTAAGTTGCTTGATCATTTTTGTCGAATGTTATTAAATTGATTATGAAATAAACATATGTAAATATAATACAAAATTAATACCTTACTTATATATGGTTTACTACGGTAAAGTAGATTACTTTCTTAACACATTTGCTGTGCTAGAGTATTTCTTAAAGAAATTGTAATAAAAATGTAGGCGAAAAATGGTAGCAAAAACAAAGACAAGATATTCCTCTATACATGTGTGCAAAAGTTTATTTAAGCTACTTAATTTTCTCTTAATTATTCAGATTTAGTAAACATAAGACATGTGAATTTTAATCATCCTTATTTAATCAAGTTTCACTGTATGATTATATAATTTGTACATAATTATATATTTTATATAAAATTTATGATTACAGTTAAAAAAAAACGATAAAGAGACACAGAGAACAGCATTTATTTATTTAATTATTCTATTATAAAATTTGATTAAGGAAGAATTTTTTCTGCATTACACTTTTCTATTTTAATTAAGATATAAAATTATTCCGTTTTATTATTTTTATACAATTTTTTGATGTATTTAATAAAAAGTGTTATCGTGCTGTTTTTTATGTACTTTGTTTTAAATAAATCAAAAAAATCGGTTTTATTTTTAATAATTATTTACTATCTTAGATGTGATAGATGAATAAAAAACAATTTATGCATGCAAATATATAATAATGCTAATTTATGTTGCAATGTAACACATTTTCATATGAACGATGAAGTGTAGTAAAGTTAAGTGCTTTTAAGAAAACACTTGATGTGCTTTCATGAAAATATAAATAAATACGAGATGTGGTTAGATAGAAGTTTCTTAATGTTAATAAATATACAGATATAACATATGTACTAAACTACTTATATGTTAAAAAAAGGGAAATGTATAAGATTTTATTATCAATACAAGTACAAACGAGTAAAATTATCTTTATACAGGTATAAGCTACAAGAATATGTTACTTTCTATTTAAGATTTGTCTTTACACAAAACTTCTGCGTATTATATACATAATAAATTGTACTATTCCTTTTCTTTTGCTTTTATTTTCTTTTTCTCATGCTTATACTGATCGAAAAAGGTTTTCTACAATTATTTCATTCATACATAAACGATAAGCATTGTAGTATTGTTAATTTAAATAATAAATAACAAAATCAATTATATAATTTTCCAAAGAATAATTATTTTTCTTTAATTTAAAATTTTAAATATTTTTAGTTTGTATTTATATATGTCTTTTCTAATAACCAAATTTTTCAGTAGTTTATTTAAAAAGAAATAATTTATTTTTTTATGATTTTTATTTAATTATTTATTATGCAATAAATGTTTTCATAGATAATAAAATAAATAAATAAATATAGAATATAACCTAAATAAATGCAATGCTTGTAATCAATAAATGTTAGTATTGTTTAAAATTTTTGCATTATTTTATTATCAATTTATTTCCAGTAGAATTTGAATGATGCTACAGTTGAATTATTTTTAAAGTACATCATATGAAAAGTAAATGTACCATAGAATTGAGTGCAAAATGTTATTTTTGTATCCACAACCAACAAGCTATATATTTTTTCTGATTTTATGAATAAAATAAAATACATTTTTTATCTATCGATATACATGCATAAATAACATTTTGTCAAATATACAATTCAATTGAATTTAATACAAAATAATAGGTTATTTTTCTATATAAATAAATAAATAAATAAAAATAATTGTAGCATTAACTTTTCGATAAAAAAAAAAGAAAAATTTGCATGTTGAAAATCGTTTTTTTGACAAAACAATTATTAACGAAGACAAATTTAATGTTTAATTAACAAATAAACTCTTCGCATTGTATTATACTTGTTGTATTTATTTGATAAAAGGTGTGTGCACTTCAGTAACAAACATATATTTTGTGAAATAATTATAATTGGAAAAGTTTAAAGCAAGTGTATTTCCGTAGTAAAAAAACAAAACATTTCTTATATTATTATTAAACTTTGATTATTTTTTATACATTAATTGATGGGTTTTCTTATTATTTATTTTAAAAATATAAATACTTAAATATCTAAATAAATCATAAATTTCATAAGAAAAACAGCAAGGAAGAGAAAAATATGTTTGGTTTTAAATAAAAAAACAAAGTTTTTAAAGAATCCCGAAAAATAAAAATAAATAAATTATTGAATAAATAAAAAAGTTTTTTTTTGGTTTTTTCGCTATTTTCGCAGCATAAATGTGTAAATATTCAGTTTTTTTTTTGCTCGTCTCTACACATTAATATCATTAAGGCGGAAGAAAAAAAAAGAAAAGAAAACAGAGCTTTTTTTTTTAAATAAGATATTTCAAATATTTTTCTTTCTTTTATATTTAATTTTTGTGGCTTAAAATAAATAAATACTTTTTATTTTTTTTTTCCTGACATGGAAATATTTCTGTTGATTTTTATGCTATTTACAAGGAAAATTTTCCTTTTGATTTTTCTTTTTTTCTGTAAACTTATTTGCTGGTACTTACTTATAAATAATAAAAAGGAAAAAAATAAGTTTCACAAGAAAATTTATTGTAAATATAATCGACACGAATGAAATTTTATGGTAAATTTAATATATCAATTTTACAATTTTTCTATATGTATATTTTTACTTTGTTTTGACGGAAAAGAAAACAAGTCACAAAAATATAAAAATTAAAATACAAACAGAAACTGTATAGAATAAAGAAAAATCAACAATTTAAATGTAATTTTTTAACAAGAAAACTCTTTTCAACATTTTATATAATGTAATATGCATTTGATAGTTTTAAAAATACTTTACTTATAGGTTATATTGTTTAAATGGAGTGCATTTAAATATGTACTTAGTTTTATATTTTAAATATATATTTAATATTTAAACATTTTCTAGAACTTTTATCCAAACTATGATTATTATTTTGTATTTTGGCATTTTAATAATATTTTCAGTTGTTTTGTTTTTAGTTAATATATTTATTTAACAAAAATTTAGTTAATGCATTCATTTTATATAGAATATAAGTTTTGACCTTAACTTTTTCATTAAATCTGTAATAGGATAATAAGCTTACTTGCCTTAATGGCTGTGTACTGTGCTGTTAAAATTTTTAGTTTAATATTACTAAAAATTTATTTATTATTTTAATATTCCTAACAATAACTATAATATATATATAAATATATATATTTTGGTAATTTAAAAATAATCATATAATACGCTTATGCTGTGCTTCTCAATCTTTATCTTCCGGTACTTTAGCAGAATTTATTTTTAAAAAAGCTTTTTATAAATTATTCAAAATTAGCAATATTAACGAATACATCAAGAATACATTGGAATTGACTATTTGGTTTTATTTAATTGAAACCACCTGTCGGTCCTTGTATTATTTTATTGAAAAACATAAAATAGTCTTGTTTGGAAAAAATTATTGCTTTAAAATCGGTTGGCAAATACTGAATAAATGTATTCACAACAACATGTTGGCAATTTTTATAATTATTAGTTATGAAAACATATTTTTTAACAAACATTAAAAATGTAAACTATGAGATTATAATTACTGAAAAAACATTTTCAATATTTTAACATTAATGTTTGGTAATTTGTAAAAAACTTTTTTAATACAATTAACTAAATGAAAATTAAATCTTTAATATTAAAAAAATAATGAGTGATAAAACAAATATACAAGTTTTAAAGTATAAACGTAGCAAATGATAGAACAATAATAATGCAAACAGGCAAAAAAAATCTATATAAATAAAAATAATAAAATCAAAACAAAGGTAAATAAATATCTTAAGATTTAAGACTTTGAAGAGCCAAAAGTTCTATTAGAAAAAAATAAATAAATACATTTTTTTATTTCTATTTAAATAAAATGAATAAATTAATTCAATTCGTGTATTGCATTATTTATAAGATAAATAAATGAATAATACATGAGATGATTATCTATTTCGATTTATTTATATATAATAAATATAGAGAAAAATTTTCGTTGCTCTTAGGTATATACGATAAGTAATAAAAAAATTTGTTACAAAACTAAAATCTTTACGGTAACTATCATATTGTTTAATTAAATTTGAATTTAACAAGGTAAATAAATTAATGAATAAACATATATATATATATTTGTTGTTATTATAAAAAGTATGTAGAATTTTTATTTTATAATTTAATTTAATTTAATTCATTTTTTATTCTACCACATTTGCTACATACACTCATATTATATGGATTTTAGTTTTAAAATATAATCCAAGGAAACAAATCGTCATATATAAACATGTATATTGCATAGCCAGGAGTCATATTGAATGAAAGAAAAATTTATAAAGTTAGATGTTTGCCTTAAGCAAAGATAGAGAAAAAAAAAATTAAATAATTTTTTTATTTTGAAACGCTTCGAAATTTTGTTGTTTTTCTATTTTTTTTTTTTATTATTATTATTATTTTTTTTTTCATTTTACTCCCAGAATCCAGTAAGTTTCATCTTTTATGCTATTTTTTTTGTTTCTTTTCCATTCGTTTATAACGATAAAAGTGACTAGAATTTATGTAATGTAATGTGCTTATTTTTATGTTTGTATCATGTTTAACAAAATTCATTTTGTATTCTTTTAGAATTTTACACAATTTTATGTAGTTTTTCCTTCTATTTTTGCTGTTTTTTTTTTGTTTTGACATTATTTCTTTGTTTTGTTTTTCTTTAGTTAAATTTAACAAATTGAACCCTTACTTAACCTTCAATAGTTTGATGAAGAAAACTATTTGCTTCGTTAATCATAAATTCGTTTAAGCAATAAAAATAAAAATAATTAGTAATAATAGTATAATGTGTTGGCTACATTTTTAATTATATGTCCTTTTCTTATATACTATACAGATATATTTGTATGAATCATCCTTTTAAAAACAGATTTAGTAGCAATTAACTTCGGTGACATTATATACATCTTTTATAATGTGACAAAATTTAATTAGTACGCGTCAAAGTTCGTTTGCCATTTAATATTATAGCTGATAATGTCTATCTATATATCTAACTATATCTATTCTATTTTCCTTATAATAAATTGCAAACTTCTCTTTTCAACTTTTCGCTACAAACTATCTGGGGATAATCAATTTTTTTTTATTATTATTATTATTTTTTTATTTTTCTTTACTTTCTTTCTATCTTTTCATTTCTTATTATCTACTTTATTTACTTTTGTAACGCCTCAAACAAATAACGCTTATATATAGCCATTGAATATAATGTAATAAAATAAATTCTTATTAGTGATTAGATCAACTGAAAAATTTATAAATATGAGATGGTAAAAAGTAATAAAAAGGGAAAAATTACTTAATTTAACTAAAAAAGGAAAAATATAATGTATATAGTACATGTGGAATTAAGTGTATTAATAATTAAACTATTCTATAAACATATTTAGTGAGAATATTTAATAAATTTCTGTATATTACTTATGACAAAGCAAAAATTGATTGTAAAATGACAAAAGATGATAATAAATGACAACAAAAGATAATAAATAATTAATGATAGAATATTATTAGGAAATTAAAATAAAAATTAAATAATTCTAGATGCTAATTGTTTTGCCCCGTAATATTTTAATACTATAATTCATAAAAAGAAACGGAAATATATTACTTTTACCCATCATTTAACACATTTTACAATAAATTTATATTTATAAACAATTTATTTATATTTACTTTTATGATGGATGAATGAATGAATGACTGAGGGTTGTAAATAAGTAGAAAAACACTTAAATAAATGTTGGAAAATGATTTGTTAACAAATGATTTATAGAACAATTGGACAAACCTTATACAATTTTGTTTTGATTTAATATTTGGTTCAGTGACGCTCTTGTTTTACTTTGATTTGTTTGTGTCTTTATATAAAGTTAAAGCAAAAAATAATACAAAAAGAAAAAAACCATTTAACGAATATTTGATAACAAATTTAATTTAGTAATAAATAATAATTCATTTTATTTTTGTTTTATCAATGAAAAATAGAAAATAAATTTCACTATGTTGTCATATTAAAAAATTCAATAAACTTCGTATGTATAGTACATTGTTGTTAAATATTTATTTATACTATTATAACATTATATTGACAACAAATGTGTTCAGGTGTTTTGTAAGACACTACATATAAAGACTACAACCTTTCTAGATAACGAACTGACAAATTACGGCCAAGGTTTAAAGATTATTAAGATTTTTCAAGATAGTAGAAAAGTTTTACAAATACCTTAGCAAAGGTTAAACATGTGGTATACCTGTCTGCATATCTATTTGTTTTTCTTAAAATTTAATATTATTGTAATAATATTTATTATTATTATAATAATAATAATAGTTAAATTATCATAATATTGAAGTGTTATAATGATTGATATGATAATTTATAGTTTATCAGTTTAAGTAATAATTTTTAGAAATTTATAAGCATATTTATATACATAAATCATAGATAAGTACAAAATTTCTATTATTATAATATTAATAAAATTCAATCAACGATTACTTTATATTTTCTTTTTCTTATGGTAGTCATAATTTTCAATCATTAAAATCGATCAAATGATGTCTAATGCATAGGAAATATACATTTTCAACTAATATTTCTATTAATATTCATATGTGTGAAAAACGATATATATATATATACATAAATATAGAAAATTGTGTTGAAAAATTATACAAAAAGATATAAATATAATAATAATAATAATAATAATAATAATAATAATAATAATAATAATAATAATAATAATAATAATAATAATAATAATAATAATAATAATAATAATAATAATAATAATAATAATAATAATAATAATAATAATAATAATAATAATAATAATAATAATAATAATAATAATAAAATAAAGCTTGTTCTATTGGATGAGCTTGTAAAGACAAAAGTATCACTACATGATTGCCGATTGAATTAGAATTAAAGTTTATGGATGTTTCGGTACGACTGCCTTGTTTAGCCCCTATGGGAAATTAGATAGGTTTCCACATTTTATACATCTCTTCACATCTTATAAGCACAAAAAAAAATAAATAAAATAAATATTGTGAAGAAAAACGAAATAGAAATATCAAGCTGATTTGAAAAGGTCAAAATCTCAAACATATTTATATATACTTATAACCGCACATCAAGATAAAAACTCCCAAGAAGGCAAATAGAAAATAAATTTAAAAAAATAATAATAATAATCTCGTGTATATGTTAATAATTTTTGTGCTCTGTTATTTTCCTTTTTTTAATATTAATATTTCTCAATTAATGACGCTTTAGCTTTTAACTGATTAATTATATATAAAAAATAAAGTCAAACAAATAAATAATTTGCGTAAGGTATACTGTATGTAATATATAAACAGCGAAAAGTAATGAGAAAAAAATATTCAGTTTTTACATAGTATAGTTAGAAACTGTAATAAAGAAAATTCACCGATTAAAAGTTATTACGCTATCGCTGTGTAAAAATGTTAAAAATGAACGAAAGAATTATGAAAAAGTTTTCTGGAGCTTTTTTTGTTGTTTGTTTTTCGCTGTGTTTTTTTTTTTTTATTTTTATTTTAAACTTGTTTCACATTTTCTGCTTTTGTTGTTTAATATTTAAAAATTAATTTTTGGTAACCTTAATAAAATATATATATATATATATATATATATATGAAGAATAAAAAAGGCAAAAAGTAAATGATGTTCCATCACAAACAAAGTAGTTTACAAAGTTTTTACTTTTGGTTTTTAAATATTATATAAACCATGGTTTGATTTTTTTTTTAGCTGTGTTTACCTTTCATTTGTCTCCTTTTTTTATCCTGCATTTAATTCTGTTATACATTAGAAGAGATTTTTTTTATTTATTTATACAAAAATAAAATTAAAAATATAAAATGAATTTTTCTCGTTTAATTTTGATATTTTTATTTTTGACAACAAAAAAAAAAATATAATAATTATTTATTTCTAACAAGATGGGAAATTGTTTTTTTTCCTTTTTTCATATTAATTTCAAGTGAATTACATTTTTTATATCAAAGCAATATAATTTTTGTTTTTATACTCAATTATTATTATTTAATATTATGAAATTTTATTAATTTATAACACCGTTTTTATGAATTTTCTTCTTTTTTTGTGTGTAAAGTTATAAAACTAATTAATATTTCAACTTGAATTAAACATTTATAATAGAAATTTAAAAAAAATGAAAAATTTTAATTTATTTAAAATAGATTGTATTGATCATATAATTTGATTTTGCAGAAAAAAAAATACAGATTATTATGTAAATTAATTATAATTTATCATGATTGACTTGTGTACTATTGTTGTCGTTTATCAAATAGGAAATGAAGGTTGGATAGTGAATTATATTTACACCACTATCCCTAATTGCATTTGTATTTGAGTTGTACCTATAGCCAAGTTATTCATGACTTTTAAATTTATTTTATTTTCACATTTGCAGCTAAATATTTACTTTAATGTTTTTATTTTTTATTTATGTATAATAAAAATAAATATAATTATGCAATATAAATAAACTTTGTGTTATGATTTGGCGAGTATGTAAAATAAAGATAAATGAAATAAATAAAAAAAAAAGTTTATGATTTCCTCTTTTTTTATTATTATTTATTTATTTATACTTAAAAGTAAAGAATAAAAAATAAACCAAGTAAAGTAAATAAAATAAAAGTTTATTGTGTAACTGCCAATATTCCTTTTGTTCAATAATTTATCAACAAACAAAATAACAAAAAGATGAAGAAAAAATAAGTTTGATTTAAAGTAGGTCAATGGGAATTCAAAAATAAAGACAAAATCACACAGGGGACTGGTTATGTTTGGCAGATCTATCTCAATTAGATGGGTTCTCTTTAAAGCCTTTTTTTTGTCTTTTTAAGATTCCATGATTTTGTTCATTCGTCAATAATATATATTGTCGAAAATAGATTATGACTGATATAAATAAAATATTTAAATTCCTATTTTTTGTTATTTATTCATTTCATTTAAATAGTCATACATATGCACTGTGCATCATTTGCGTGTACAGTCGTTGAATATAGATGAAATCACCTAATGACACAGCGTTGATAAATAGACTAATGAGAACAACTTTAAATAAAACTTTTACATAACATCTGAAATGTAAAAAAAAAATAATAGTTAAAGAATAAAAAAAGGGAAAAAAATATCAGCAAAGAAAAGATTGTAATGTCTTGATAAGAATATTCAAAAGCATCAATAGATGCCATTTGGAATATTCAACGCTCATATATATAACAATGGTTTCTCTTGTTCGTTTCCTTATATGCAAAACAAACTGTGTGTATAGAAAGAAAAATGAATAAACTAAACAGCAATGGGAAAACCATAAAGTGTACAATGATATATATTTATACACAGGTATATACACAATACTCATCATTTTTGCTGTGTGTAATTCTACCATGAAAATGTAAAAATAAAAGAATTGAAATTCTATATATAGCTTGGTACTTCATCTTAAAATATTTCAATTTTCAAATAAGAAAAAACATTTATATCACACTTGTCGATTATTACCAAAAAAAAAAAAAAAAGAAAATTAAGACAAGAAACAATATAACTAAATAAGACAAATAAATAAAGTAACTTTGCAGCTATTTGAGCAATATAGTACCTACATGACATCCATCGTTTGTCATTATTAGTTAAAAATTACACACAAGTAGTACAAGTACAAGTTGCATGTTTCAAAAAATTTTTTTTAGAACATCGGTAATGATGAAATTAAAGTGAAAAATAAAAAAAGAAATTCCAGACATCATTTTCTAGTAGTTTAGTTTTGGTAGTTAAGCAGGTGTCACTTGAACTAGATTAAATTTTTTGCTAAATGAGTAGAAAAAACATTATTATTCACACTACAATTTAAAGTTTTCTCAACAACAACATCATCATGAAATTATAAATGCTAGCTATAATTTCATTAAAAAGTGTTTTTTAAACACTGGTTTATATAAAAAAAAACAAAAATTTGTATATCATAAAACTGATAAGGGAAAAAAGGTGTTTTTTAATAATGTAATAATATTTTGATTAAATTTTTGGATTAAAATATTAATCATAAATTTATATCAACAACAAAATTAAAAAAAAATAGAGAAACCATAATTTTTATTAATAATAATAATAATTAAATAAATTTAATGTATTTTATATAAATTAATCAAATATAAAATAACTAAAGTTATGTTAATTAATTACATTTATTGCTAAATGTTTGTTTCTTTTTTTTTCTTGATTGTCCTATGAATAAAGTATATATTTATTGTAACTATACTACACTTATAGTTTTATTTATTAATATCTCTCAGGGACATTATTTCATGTCCAAAATATAGTAAATAGTAAAATAAAAGTAAAAATATATGGTGACATAATTTTCATTTAATTAAATTATACTATGACTTTTATATACAATATATGTAGATGTGAATTTGTATATTGTCCCATTATTTTCTACATAAACAAATCAACAAAATTTATACTAAAATTCTTCTGTATTTAATATATTTTTTTTATTATAAATTTTAATAAAATAATTTCTATTATTCGTTGTAAATTTAGAAGAAGAAAACAAAAAAATAAACCATAAATTTTAATTAATAAAATTAAAATAATAAAATAAATATTTGTCGCCTTTCTTTTTTTACAGTTTTTTAATTACTTGATGGAATAATATTACATTACAAATATAATTTATAATTAAAAATATAAATAAAAAATAAACGGAAAAAGAGTAGAGAAAAAAATTATTTAAATATTTTATGATTTTTCCTTCTTTTTGTTTTATTTGTTACGTTATGTAATTTTTATTTTTAATTATATATAATTTTACACTTTACAACTTTCTTTACTTAATTATATATTGTTTGTCTACTTTCACTTTGCGCGTAATTTTCCCAGTAATTCAGTGACGATGATTGAATTTTGTAAACTTTATAATAAAATGAAAATTGCAAAAAAAAAAATTATCCTATATGTTTTGTGTTCCGTTTGGTGACATGAAGTCAACTGGTTAAACTTCCAAAAAAAAAAATTGGTTATAGTAATATTTTGGTCAGCTTTTTATTTATGTATGATTTGGCGGGGTTTGCATCGACGCAAAAGCCCAATATCCCCATTCGAAATTTAACGTAGCTTTGTCTCATTTTGTTACATTGGATTCTATTTCGAAGTTTAAATCGTTACCAAATTCTGGGAACGACAATTTTCCACCAAAAATCACTGTTGAAAAACGAATATACTGTATATACACAGTGATTTATCCTGCTTTTACCCACTTGTTAAATTAAAATAAATGTAGAGGTGAACACAAATTCGTTATGAATATTTAGATTGTTTTAAATAAATAACGATAAAAAAGAAGTAAATCTAGTAATATTAAAAATAAAACAGCATATAATACAAAATTAAATAAAGAAATTCTTATAATATTTTTGTTATGTTTTTATTTATTTATTATTTATTATACTAAATATATTATTTTCTTTTTATTACAAATTATTGCGTTTACAAAATATTTCTTGTTTGATTTTTATACATTTATTTATATATTTACGTATATTACGTGTATATAGGTAAAACAAAAAGGTAGAAAATTACATATTTATAATTAGTAAAAATTCAATAATAATAATAATAATAATTTTTGTGTTGTGACATTTTCCACTTCTTTAGAAATTAAAAATAAATTTTTTTTTGTACGGAAATATTGCCAGCGGGTGAATACGAATAAAATATAATAAATTATGTAAATTTAATAAATATTTAAATGATATTATCACAGTCTATAAATAATATGTATAACTGACATTGTTGATTGATATAATTAGGGAATTTTACTATGCGTTGGTTTTTTTTTTTCTGTGTTTATGAAAATTATAGGATTTTTTTTTTTATTATTAATTTAAAAGCTAAATAATATAAAAAAAACGTTGCACAAACAAAGCTGTTTTCCTGAGTTTTAATTTTGCTAAACAAAAGATAACACAAGAACTAATTAGTAATTAAAATTATTTAAGGAGAATAAAGAAGAATAAGAGAGTTTCTCATCTTTATTACACAAATTCCATTTAATAAACATTCAAAAGGATAACGAATTATTTTTCTTACTTACTATATAATAATTAAGGAATTTTATTTATTTAATTTTTACTCTTTATTGATTTACTTTTCTTTATTAAATTTTCTTTTGCTTTTTCATTTTTAAAGCGCACAATTGTCTTGCGTTTCTATTGTTTACTCTAATTGAAAGCACTCTTTTGATTTTATTTTAAAGGTTTACATAAGACTTATTGTTTTGTATATTGTATATACTTTTCATTATGATTTGTGCACGTAAACTTTATATCATGCATTATAATTACAAAAAAAAAAAAGAAAAAAACATAGTAAAAGGAAAAAAAAATAAATAAAAACATAAAAGTTAGTTGTCTTTTGTATAAAATTGTATGTCTAGTGGTACGACACTGAACGTAGTTGAACGACGTGATGTCATCCATATTTATCGTACAACGTACTATAATTTTACAGAAATACATATATAAAGAAAAGAAAAGTAAAAAAAAAAAACACCGAGAAATGTTATCTTCCCAGGATCCAACTTTACAGCATATACATAAACACAATATATGTCTAAAGATATGTTGTTGTTGATATCAGTACCGAGTGATAGGTGAGTCAACCTGTTTCTCAAGTTGGCTTAGCATTTATTGAAGATGTCACCTTGCCTCCAACCAACCCATAGAAGATAATACTATAAGGTCCTTTACTTTTGGAAGAACAAAGTTAAAGTCATACTTAAATTAACTAACAATTTACACCTTTATGCTAACAACAATATAGAGGTTGTTTTTTGATTGTTGATTTTGTTATATTTTTGACACAGTTATTCTATGAGATTATCTCAATAAAAAACAATGATAAAATATAATAAAAAAGCAAATAAGAAGAGATTTTTATTTGTAAATTATAAAGAATTTATCAATTTCAATAGTTCTTGTTGTGAAATTGTTGACTTTAGAAATTATTTGATAGCAATTTGTATATACGTTAGGTAAAAACGTATAGTAAAATAAATAAAAACAGATAAGTTTACAAAAAATCCATTCAAATGTAAAGTCATTGCAATAATAACAACCCCGGTTAGCCTTGTTACTTGTTATCACATACCTAAATGAATATACTTTATATATATTTTTATTTTAACTTTATTATTCTCGTTTGTTTGGTGTTTCATTTGCCTGTGTTACTCAACTCAACCCATTGCCACTTTGACGGTCACTTATATTTTACTTTTTTCTTTATACTAAGTTCAAGAGGATCTATCTTCATGTTTTTTCTTCTTATAACGCAAAAAGAAAATTTCATGAACCTGGTTTTAAGATGTATTATTCATAAAACTCGAATAATGAAATGTAAAAAAAAAAAGTAAAATAATAAAATAAAAATGAAGCATAATAATAAAAACTAAAGCTGGATGAAAAAAAAAAACACTGTGTAAAAGACAAACGAAAGAACTGTAAAAATTCATTCTTTTCTTTTTTTTTTTTTTTTATTTAAGTACAATATAAATATCAACAGACTATTAAAGAATTTTAAATGTGACTAAACATTTATGTTTATTTAAGTGATAAAAAGGGAAGGAAAAGTCTGCACTTAATTATCTATTATGCTTATAATAATTTTTATTAATTTTTTTTTTCCTCTTTACATCACATTTTTGTTCATCATACAAAAAATAAAAATAAAAATATTTTCAACGATTTTTATGCCCATTTTGGCTTAACACGTGCTACAAAACATATGCGACATTATATACGGCCAAGCGAAACAATACAGAAAATTACCGACATAGTATTCGCAATAAAAATACATTATAGAATTTTATTATTATTATTATTTTGTATTTTTATTTTTAAACAACAAATTATTATTATAATAATAACAATAAACATAATAATTTAACCAAAATTATGTTAATTTGATTAAAGTAAGTCCATAATCATAATCATAAATATATTTATTGTATATATAGTTATAAAGTTCTCTTCTTTTTTTTTGTTTTTAAATTAATAATTATATTTAACTATTGATTATATTATTTTTATTAAAAATTATTGATTAATAATTATAAATTAATAATAAATAACTTTTATTAACATACATATCTGAATTAACATTATTATAATTGTATTTACAAATTTTGACAATTAATAAATTAATTATTTATATTTTATGAACAGTTTTATAGATTCACCGATTTTGGTGAATTTTATAATCTAGTATGATTATGTAGATATTTTAAATTCATAATTATTTTCTTCTTATAATTAAATAGCAATTAATGAGAGTTAATTTGTATTTTACTCTTAAAGTGTTTGCGAAAATTAAGTATTTTAATGAAAAGAATTTTCTTATTGTTTATCTTTCATACATGTTTCAGAGTTTATAATTTAATTATCTTTATTATTTAATAAAAATTCATTAAATACCAATGAAAATAAATTTTCCTTTGTATAAGATAAGCAAATTATTATTCCTTTGATGATGTTGTATTTGGTAAAATATTTAACTATAACGCTTAATATTTTGAAATACTATTACTTAAGTTAAAATACTAAAATAATTTAATTTATTGTTTTCAATGCGTTGTGTAATATCGGCATTCGTAAATATAATTAATAGATTTAAACTACAATACGTGTTTGTAGTTTAAAGTAGCTATAGACTTACCTACATCAATACTTGTGCGAATTTAAATAAAATAAAATTATTATTTATTATTAGAAATCTTATTAGCACATCCGACTCTAAATGATTTTTCACTTAACATTCTTCTTAAGTACTTATTGTGTAATATTAACTCATAAGCTCATTAGAAAATTATTGTAAACATGTATTAGGTTAAAATTTATTTATTAATAAACAGCAAAATTCTCATTTTGTCTTTATAATAATAAGAAAAAATAATAAACATGAGACAATAACAAATAATTTTAATAGAAACACACTTAATTTATTTATTTGTTAGTCTTAATATTAATTTGTTTGGTTTAGAATGTTACAATTTCAAGTAAAAGTGGTTAATTTAGATAAAATTAATTTAAAGGGATTTTGTTTTGTTTAATTACTTGTATAAATTAAGATATTTAGTTATGTTTACTGTTGTGCCATTGTTATTGTATTTCGTTAATTTTGAAAATGATTTGTTTACAAAGTATTATTAAGTGTTTTGAAATGTTTTCATTGTTAAATTGTTTTCAAAACATCATTCCAAAATATCGTGTATATCGGTTATGTAAAATTATTAACAGCAATACTTATTCTTCTTCTACATTCCCACATATCCCACTTTATCAACAATTGTTTTTTTTTTTTTTGGATAAAAGTCGAATCACTCGTACGTTACATACAAAATATGAATAAATTTATATTTTATTCTTTATTCGTTTACTCATCCGCGACCCGATTTACTTGTAAAAGGAAGAACAACCAAAAGTAGGAACAAAAAAAGTTCGCTTTTATTTTCTACTTACATATTCCCTTCAGTCTTTAATTTTTTAAAAGTTTAGGTGAAAATTCTGTTCAACATCAAACCCTTCGTCAATGTATGCTAAAGATACGAGCACAATGACAATGCTTTTGCGCTTGTAGAATAAAATGTGGAAAAAAATAAAATAAATTTATAAGTCCCTTTATGGGATTTAAAGTTTTTCGCGATAATACATCAATTTTTTCTTTTTATTTTGTAACTTTTAAACAATAACATTTTATTCTTGTGACACAAAATTTGCTGTAGAAAAATAAAATAAATAAAAACACTAAAAGAAAAAACGAAAAATTAAAATGATAAATGACACATTAATAATGATTATAATAATAATAATAACGATTGTAACAAGTAATTAAATTATTAAATTTACATAAATATATAATCGGTTTTATTATTAACAATTAAAAATGAATTTAATTACCAGAAAAATTATAATTTGTTTGTCTGTATATGTAGTACGTAGGCAATAAAAGGAAAATCGTTATGGTAAACAATAATATAAGCGGACACTGATATAGGAAATTAAACACCTCATCAACAATAATAATAATAACAAGAAAATTTATTTTATCAGCAAGTTTGCAAAGAGGGAAAAAAAAACAAATATGTTTTTATATTGTTTTATTGACTTTTAGCATATTTACTAAGTATTTATTGATGTTTTTATATTAACAAATCTATGTGTATATACACATATTATTTACACATAGCCATAAATGAGAAAATACAATGGTATAATAAATATTTGTGTTTGTAGGCTTCCTGCTTTATTCGATTAATATACAATAATCAAATTTTATTCAACATTATTCCCGCATCCCTTATCACATCAGCATATAATTCATTTACGAGTAATTTCTTGCTGTGTAAATAAAAAGAATTTATATATATATTTTTTTTATTGTTTTTAAATTGTTTTGTAAACATTAAAATCTCCCTAATTGAATTACTGAATAATGTTTCTTCTAACGTTAAAGAGATTTTTATTATTTTTAGTCTTCCTAACTTAAGCGTATAAATAAATCTTGATCGTTGAAATCATTACGCGCAAGCTTTAAATGAAATTTCACACATTTTTTTTTTTTTTGTTGGTCTTAATAAAAGCATTAGATGAATAATAACGTAAAATAAAATAAAATATATAAAGTTGATTTATGTATAATATTATTGTTTATATAACAGATTACACCAGTAATGAAATGTAAAGAAAAACATTGAATTAAGAGGCTAAACAGTTGACAAAACATCCATCAACAGATGTTATTCAGTTGGTTTGTTTGGATTTATTTTTTTTTTGGAAAAAATAATTTATTATAGTTTACGTTTTATTCGTAGTTTTTTCTTTATTTTTTACATGTTCATTTCCTTCCTAACTTTTTATGATTATTTCTATTTTTTTCTCAAAGGTGCACAAAAAAAAAAAACTTATGAAAACTTTCTTCATAATTTTATAATATTGGCCTATTAATAAAACGATAGAACTTTTATATTTTCTTGTTTCAATGACGTGAATGTTTTGAATCGGTATCCATGCCTTAGTTAAATTTATTACATGGAGTTTTATTTTTATTTATTTATTTAACTTTTCTTTTTCCAGTATATATATAAATTTAGGTTTTTTTTTTAACTTTGCCCCATATATTTATAAACGTTTTAATGCTCCAAAGTTATTACGCGTATTATTAAAATAATAATAATAAGGGAGAACAAATGAATTACCAATTTAATCAAATCATATTATTTTTTTATTTTAAAGTCATATTTATGATTATAAAAATATTAAATACAAAAAATATTCTCCATATTATTAATATTAAGCATACATATTTAGTATTAAAAATCATAAAAAAAATAAAAATAAATTAAGCCTAGAAAAACGATTTGCCTTTCTTTTTTTTATCACTTTTTATCACAAGGAATTAGACAGAATTTTCTATTATTAAATTTCATTTTTATATTCATTACATATCAATGTTTTATAAATAAATTTATATATATTAAATTTAATGAAAGGTCTTTAAATTAATAATGAAATTCCATTCCGTTTGGGGTACTTAAAATAAAATGAAAATTTCATAAAATTTCATATCAACAATGTATAGTATGTACATATTTTTTGGTTTTTAATAGGAAAATTGTACCGCCTCGGCAAATATAGTCATTTCAGTCAATTAAATTTTCTAAATAAGAAACAATTTTGTGTTTTGTTTTCTATTAATATTATTATTATTATTATTAGTATTTGTTTGTCAATAAGTAAATATTTAAGTATTTTGCTTTTATAATTGTTACTTAAGTGGGTATCTCTATTGATATTTATTTCTTTTTACTTTTTCTCAATGGAAAAAGCTTATTTTTCTTCTTTTTTTGATTAAAATTTAATAATTTAATGCATGTTTTTCTAACATTATTTTCTGTGGTAATTTAATAATTGATTATTTTCTTTATTTAATTATTAAATAATAAATTAGCTAAGAGTTTACAATTTTCAACTGAGTTACAAATTTATTTCAAGTAAATTTCATTTCTTAAAAAAGAATATAAAAAGCTTTTCTTATTTTCTCCTTAAATATATATATATAAATAAAAATATATTTTGCTGGTTAAATGGTATCAAGAGAAAGTAAACATTAAAAATTGAAAGAAAGAAAGAAAGAAGAAAAAAACGAAGAAACAAATTATAAAGAATTTCAAATGTTAAAAATAAAAATCAAAAAAAAAGAAAAGAAAAGATGAAATGTGAAACATAAAATAAATAAATGAAATGATGATATAAGATGAAGGAATATATGTTATATGACAATTTGCATTTAGATTGAAAGATGAGTTATGTTATCTGAAAGAAACATTTGTTGTCGAAATATCTATTAAATAATGTACGAAAAACGAATAAATGATTTTTATTTTATTTTCTACACATGTATGATGAACGTATGATACACATATGAATGTTTTGATAACATCTGATTAATATTTATTTTTATTATTATTATTATTATCAAAGAAAAAATAAATAAATAAATATTTTTCTTTTCATAAAAACATTGATAAATGATTTTCTTTTTTTTTTTTTGCACAAGTTTAAAAAACTTAACAACTTGTCCTCTCTGATTTTGTCATATATGTTTATATATTGGAAAATTAACATTAATTTGATGAATAAAATATTTAACATACTATTAAATTTAGTTTACTTAAGTTTTCGTTGTGTTTAGTTTTACTTTTTATGGTTTAAAGTTAAAAAGAATTATTTATTTAATAGTTTTATTGCAAGCGACATGCAACTATTATAGTTAAGCTTAGTTTAGTTTTGTTGGGGTTTAAACTTACATATACATTTAGGTAAATTTATTTAAGTAAATTTTTTTACTGGTAAGTGCTTTGCTAAAGTAAATTTTGTTTTATAAAATTACGCAAAATTCAGAAATATGATTTTACAAGAATACTAAGTATAGGTCAGTCAATTAGACGATTTTGACAAACTTTCCTTTTGTAAGCTTCGTTAAATTATTGTTCAAGTTATTAGTATTTCATTTAATTACACAAAATTAGTTATTACTATATTTACTTAAGATTCAATAATAACTAATTAAGTTCTAGTTTGGTATATCTGAGTGCAATAAGTAATAAGTAATTCAACTTAATAGTTTTAATTAATTTAGACAAGCAATGCATTGTATCAACTTTTGTATTTATTAAAGCAATGTATCACTTGAAATGTTACGTAATTATATTAAACTTACTTTACATCAAGATTATTTAAGTAATTCATTTCATAACAAATTATATTTATTACAATAATTTTGCTAATAATTTATTTCCAAGAAAAAATTCACTTAATACAACAAATTAAGTGAAAATATCCTTCAATAAAATACAACTTTTCTACAAAACATTATAAAATTCCAAACATTGTTACAAAGTTATGTATAAAATTGATTGACAATATTAACCCATAAATTATAAAACATAAAAATATATATACGGTATTAAATGAAATAAAAAACAATTAATTTACAATAGAAAACAATTTAATGATTTATTACACACTTAAATAGTATAATTTTGGTTGTTTAACTTATTTATATATAAAAAACAATGTAATTAATTGTCATGCAAAGTAACAAACTAGGTAAAAGAATAAAAAATGGAAAAAAATATTAACAAAAGTGAATTTAAAGTTGAACAATTGTATGTATAGAGAAGTGAAAATAATAATAATAATACTACTAATAATGGGCAAGAAAGCAAAATAAGCAAAAGAAGAAAATAAGTAATAATAATAAAATGAAAAGTAGAAAATAAAGGTAAAATAAAATAGAAGGAAAATAATCAATAAAAGTTAAGATTTTTAGGGTTTTTTTTTTGTACTTTATTTCGTTTTCTTGTTTCATTAAATTTTATTTATACGTAACGTACGTACATTACTAACATAAATATGTATACAGATATAGATATATTTTCTGCGTTTTGCTTTCCATTAACTTTGCTTTGCTTTTACTATACATACTTTAATTTTACTTTGCCTTGAGTAAACAAAAATAATATTTTTCCTTTACTTTACTTTTTTTTTCATTTCTTGTTATTTTCTACTTCGTTTTGCGTTTTTACTTTTCTTTTTTTTTTTTTTGATAATATTTTCTTGAGACAACTTCCGGCTATGAAATATATTTCGTGTGGAGAAAAACCAATTACATAGTAAAAACAATTTGATGGAAATTTTGGTTTTAGTTACCTTATTTTTTTTTTCTTTACTTTTCTTTCTTTAAGGTGTAGTATATAGGTAGATATGAAAAAAAAAAAAGAAGTATCGTTCAAATATTCTACTTTATTTAACATTAAATTACTTTATGTTATGTTATTTCACTTAAATAACACAACAATGTTATTATATGTTTATATGAAATGGATACAAAATTTATATTTATATACTTTGCAAAAAAAAAAAAGAAAAGATGAATAGAATGTTATTTAATGTGTGCAAAAGAGCTTTATGCTTTTTTTTATTGCAAAATCATTTTTCCTCTTCATTTTTGCTATTTCATTTCGTTTATACGTTTATAACGGACAAATAATCATAATAATACTATTTTTGTTTCGATATTCTAATTACTCAAAACAAAAAAAGGTGAAATCAGAGAATTGGTTTTTTTTTTGTACTTTTTAAAAGAGAGTTTAATTAAAAAATATCCGGCCAACAATGAAAATTGTTAACAAAAACATGACATTTTATTTATTTATATACGAGTATATTGTCTTTCTTTTATATAAAATTAGTAATCAATTTTACGATATTTTATTCTTTACTCGTTATTATTGTTACTTTTTATTAACTATTTTTTTATATTCAATATTGTATCATTTTTCATTTTAAATACAATTTTTAGTTGATAAAGAAATAAAATAAAACAATTTTAATTGTTTTAAATTTAACGTATTTTTTACTATTGAAAGTTCCAATAAATGATTCACAATCAGTCGTAATGAAGTCAGTGTTTCTCAACTATCTGATTTTTTTGTTAAATAAAAAAGCTTTTGTGTGCTTTTTATTTTAAATGAATTATTACGCTAATTGAATTCATTTTTAATTTTATTATTGTAAAACATATTTATTTATAATTTTTCCATCATTAAATATAATAAAAAATGCTTTTTTAAATTATTCAATATTATTAATAGAAAATCAATATTCAATTAGTAAATAATTAATTAAATATCTTTTAAGTATTAAACGTTGTAAATTTATTGAGAAACACTATTTTATACTTGTACACCTTTAACCTGACCGACCTACTATTATTTAATACAAATTTTGTTAATCAAATTGGAACATTATGTTCATACATATTGTCTATTTATGTACACACATGTATATATATGGGAAATGCTTGATTATTTTACTATATATGCTTTGAAAACAAAACCATTTCGATTCCATTCTTTAATTTTAGATTTTTATACAATATTATTATGTATTTATTTATTTGTTTTGTCGTTTTTTTTTTTGCCATATAAAACTAAAATTAAATTTGTAAAATTCGTTCGTTATGGTGTTTTAACTAACATTAAAATTGATTATCCATTATCCAGTACAATTAATTATTGTGGTTATGTTAGAAAATGTCCAAAATCTGGTTAGCTTTCAGCACGCATATAGACAACACTATTTAGTTATACAACATATTCTGTCTTTGGTATAGTATTCGGTTTTATGTAATATGTTGTATAAATTTCTTTTTCTTCTTTTTTATATTCTGGTTTAGAAATTTATATTCGTATTTATACGCACCCACTTTATGTGATTTGTTATAGTTTTATTATGATTATTTTTTATTTCTATTTTTGTTGTTTTGTTTTTCCCATTGAATGACGTAGAACTGTTAAAATGTACAGCGGAAAATCAATAGTAAACGATGAAAAACAAAAATAAAAAGTAGATAGTCTTATCAATATACAAATTTATTATTATTATTAATTTTTTTAGGATGGAAATAGTTTATTGGTTGGGTTGCAAAACATTTGTAAATTTACTATGGATTACAATGTTTCTGGATAGTTTTATTTGCCAAAAAACAACTAGTCATTCGTCTTTATGGTTAAAGTAGAAGAAAATCAACTAAATAACACGACCTAGTTAACTAAACAGACACATTTTTGATTATTTTATTTTCATTTCATTTCTTTTATTATTATTTATTTTCTTTTTAGAAAACATTCATATTTGCT
Source organism: Ptychoptera contaminata (assembly GCA_963942525.1). Lineage (NCBI taxonomy): Eukaryota > Metazoa > Arthropoda > Insecta > Diptera > Ptychopteridae > Ptychoptera > Ptychoptera contaminata. The sequence continues at coordinate 40,926,118 of OZ012637.1, read as the reverse complement.
TGGCATTCACCTATATAAATTGTTGATGTAAAGACAAAATAAATAAATAAAAAATGCGGTAAATAAAATAAAAAAAAGCGGAAGAGTATAAAGTAAAATGCCTTTATAAATTGATTTCTTTACGATTCATTTCATACGCATGACGATTTATCCTCTTCAAATTTATTGACGCAATTCAACTATGTTAAATAGCGAAACATTGAAAAACCAACCACCAAAAATAATCTTTTTTTCTTTTTGTTACGAACAAGAACCGCATGTAAAGGAAAACTAAGTTCAAGTTGTTGTTTTATTTTATTTTATTTTTTTTTTTGATTAAATTATTCTATTTTCCCCATTTAATAAATATAAATAAATTAAATTAAGGTGGTTTCTCTTTTTTACATGTTAAAATATGATTTACTAATTGATTGTCATTTTTACACGTCACTTTTCTACATTTTTTATTATTATTATTATTTTCGTGTGTAGTATGCTGTATTGTAAATTGGTTTTTAGTTTTCCTATTCTATTTCCTATTTATTTATTTAGTTTTTATTTTTTAAACAGTTTATGATCAATCATAGTAATAATAATAATAATAATAATGAAAATAAGTAGTAATAAAAATATGATAAGCAAACAAACAGAGAGAAATTAATAATAATAAATGTTTTGTGGCATTGTTAACCTCAACAATAATAAACAATATAGATAATTTCTAATCATTATCATTGTTATTATTATTATTATCTAATTATAAGTGCTTTAATAACTACAAATTTATTTAATTACAATTCGACACAATTACCTGCTGCTACCTGTTCACATTTACATGCATTACATACTACATAAATATATATGTTACTATGTTACGCTACTTTACTATAAGTTACGATAGGTTAGGATACAATAAAAATATAAAAATTCTATAGAAAATAAATAATATTGTTTTAATAAATAAACAAATAAGTAAAAAATAAAAAATTAAATTATTAAAGCTTACAAGAGCTTTTATTATTATTATTTTATTTTATTTTATTGAATGCCTTACTTTCCCTTTGGCTTCGGTTATTTAATTTGTTTTTTCCCTATTTTTCGGTTCATTGTTACATTTTCTTTTTTAACATTTTTTATTAAGGTTTTTTGTTCTGAATGCTGTTCATTTTATTAACTTTAACAAATTAACCCAATTACACTATTTGTAAATTTTGGTGTGGAAATAATTTTTTGTGGTAAATATAATAGAAAATTAATAACAATAATCTTTTGTTTACATCATTATTCGGGCATTTAATATAGATTGGTTAATTTTTCTATAAATTAACATTAGACTTTCGGCATTTATAAATGAATATTTCTCTATGAACTTTTTATAAATACTTTCTGTTAAAACAGAGCAAATAATAATCATACTAATAATAATGATGTTATTCATAGTAAAGGGTTTTATACCCGATCATATGTTTTTACTATTTACTTTTGGCTTTGTATTATTATTTTATTCTAACAAAAAAAAAAACGTTTTTTATCTAGATATGTAAATAGATTTACATGTTTTTTTAATTTTATTTATTTATTTATTTTTTTCTCGAAAATATTTCGTGTGTTTAACAAAGCAAAAAAGGATGAAAAAGAAATAATACACAAAAAACATTAACAAACAGCAAAAATACTTGAAAAAGGCCTGAAGTGAAATAATTTTTGGTCATTTTGTGCTGTCATTCAGGCAATCAAGGAAATTGTAAAAATAAAATAAAACGTTTGGTTTGTATAAAAGGGTCACACAAACTGAACAACTATCATCATCATATTGTTTGCTTTTCTCTGTTGCTTTGTCGTTATTTTTATTTGGTTACAATTTGATTGCTTTATTTATACACGAATATAGTTTGCATTTAGATATGTAACTTCTTCGTTTTTATTTTTATTCTATACTGTCTTTAACATTTATTTGCGAATAAGTTTAAAATTCATTTAATTTCATTTTATATAATATGTGCAGACAAAATGGAAAGAATATAAGAAAGAAGAAATAAAAACTAGAAAACGATTTATAAATCGAACTTAACCATTCACCAGTTACAAAATAGAATATTTGAGATAGAAGGAACACAAGGACGATATAGGAATTCTAAACACGTTTAAGAATAAATTCATTGCAGACCTTCTTAAAGACTTGTCAGTCCTTCTCTTTTGCTGCTAATTTACATATATTTATTGTACCGATATAAATTGCCAATTGAAAATGATAGTGTTTTGTAGAAGAAATCGCGATGTAATTTTTTTTTTTAATTCAAATTACATACATCTCATACCATTGGTCAGAAAATTGTGATAATTTTTTTTTTTAATTTATTTTAATTTAAATTTACTACAAACTAATCGTTTATTAAACTTTTTATTTAATTTATTTATGAATAATAAAATTAAATAATTAACTAATTGCTTAGATAGAAAATTATATTCAGAAAACACGTATACCAGTTTAATAAAGTTAACTTTTTTATAAATATCTAATATTTAAACCAATTAAAGGATATTTATTTTAGAACAAATTGTGGTGAATATAACAAATACAAAAAATAAATAAAAGAAGATCATTTTATAGGAAAGTGAATTTTAATTATACCAGTTTTAAACATTGTCTTTGCCTATGTACAAGCCATAAATATGTCCCTTTTTGTGCAACATAAATACTGTACCTTAGCAAAGACACATTTATTATTATACCAATAATAAAATATCCTTTTTCCGCATGCACATTTATATTATGGTTATTTTAGAGCCATAATTTTTTATTTTTAATATACCAGTTTAAATATCCTTTTAGTCAATACAAGCTATAATTTATCTTTACTAAATTGAGTGATTTTTCATAATAACATTTTCACTCAATATAATTTTAGTTACAACATTTAGGTAGCGTTTTACAACTTATTTCAGACACATTATTAAGAGGATAAAATAATTCATTTGTGGTGAATAAAAATCATTTTCCTGTTTTTTATATTTTTTCCGATAACCAGAATAGTGGCTAAAGGATAAAATAATTCAGTGAATTTTCTTCCTGATACTTGAACATTGTACATTAAAATCAATAAATTGATTTTATTTTAATTAATTTATTTAATTTATTAAATTAAAAAGAAAAACTATATATTCTGTTTGTAATTGATTTGGAATTTTCTTCTCTTTAATATATAATTATTCTAATATGTAAATTTGGTATTTTTATTATATAAATCGATATAATTTGGTTACTACAATGTTTTGCGCGTATTTTCTTTCCTTATTTATTTATTGTAAATTTAATTATTTGTTATATATAATTATGTTATATTATTTTTTTATTATATTCGGCCTACAATTATAATTTGTTTGTTAAATTGCTTTATACAGAAACATTATTTAATTTAATTAATCCCCACAATAGGGTTTACTTTCAGTTTTCTATTATTATGTTGTGCCTGTGTATATATACTTTCTGTTGTATTTCTTTCTATTGTTGATTTTATTTTATGAGTAGAAAAAAAATAAACATACAGTAAATAAAACATAAACATAACAAAAAGTTCATCAACAGATTTTTATCAGTTATTATTCTGTTTAAAGTTTAAATGTTTTAATGTAAAAGATTAAATAATTCTTATTTAGATTTTGAAATCTAATTCACTGTAAATACACAAATGTACTGTTTTTAAGCAATAAAATTTGTAGGTTTTGATTAACATTAAGATATTGTTTTTTTTTTTTTTCTTTTACTATTTTATTTATTAGTTATTTCTTTGGTTAAATGTAATCTTTAGCCCAGTTGGAAACACTAAGAATAAGCTACCTTCAAGCTAAAAACCTATATGTGTACAAAAAAATGAAAAGCATATGATGAAATAGAAGAAAATAATAATAAAAAAAAAAAGAATGAAAATTCAGGATTCACAGGCAAAGTGTACAAAGGTTTAAGGTTACATAACATCAAGTGTTTATCTTCTATGGGTCGTGTAATACGCGTAGCGTAATAAATTGTTTTTTTTTTCTACTTTTCTTTTCTCGTTTTTTGCTCTAGTTTACTTCATACCATTTTCATAGGATTTAGATTTGGGTGCTAGTTATTTACTATATATATATTCCGTATATGCTGTATATAAACTTGTACACATTCAACATAATAATACACAATCCAAGATTTTTTGGCAGATGTAGTAACAAATTTTCTTTTACAGTTTTTTTTGCCATCTTATTCTGCATTTCACATGATTTTGATTTTTCATTTATCGTTTGAAATACGAGCTTTTCGCAATGATGTATTTTACTCAATTGACAATTTGTTGGATTTCTTATGGAATGTTATTTCCGTTCTTGAATTTTTTTTTTTTTTTGTTAAATATAAATCAGATGAAGGAAAAAAAAAATATAGAAACGAAATAATTTTTACCGTCACAAAAACAAGAAAAGGATAACAAAAAGAAAAAAAAGAATAATATGATCAACAAAATTTGACTAAAGAGGTTATATTCAGAGTAGAGAAAAAAAAATGTATCATGTCATTTGAATACAAAATACTATGGATTTAAGAAAGCAAACAAAAAAAAAAAAAAACAAGGAGGAAAAACTGAAGAAACAAACAAACAAGGGAAAAAAATAAATAAATAAATGATTATGTCGTATTTTCTTTTCTGTTTTTTTCGTATAGAAAAATCATTTTCTTTTCTATGCATAAATCAAAAATGAATATTCTGTTTAGCGTTTTCAACATTTTCTTCAATTTTCTTAAATTTTTTTTTTATGAAGACAACATACAGCGATCTTCTATTATATTGAATCCATTTCTCAACATGTAATGTTGGGACAACATGAAGAAATGTGAAATGAAAAAGATAAAAATATAAAGAAAATGAAAAAAAAAAATCACAACTCGACCAGGAAATATAGATTTTTATAACATATTAAAGACTTTTCTACCCATGTATATGTGCCATTCCCATCCTAATTTAATATGTAAGTTTGCCAAACAGCCTACAGCATAGTTATTGAAGAAGGAACAAAAAAAATATTATTATAATAACAGAAACAAAAAAGGTTGGTTAAATCTAAAATCATGTAATGCTCAGCAGTTTCAGTTTTCATATTGGCACAATAAACTAGATGAAAAAAACCACGCAAAAATTTGTTGTGCTTTTTTTTCCTATTTCGGTGTTTCAATATTTACCAAGTTCATAGGCTAGACATATCACATAATATAACAGCAAAAAATATGAAGAAAATCATAGAAATAAATAAAGAAAGAAAATATAATAAATAAATAAAAACAAACAAATAAAATGATTATGTTTTGATAAATTTGTGAAAATTTTTGTCCACAAAATGCGTACCGTATAAACCGTTTACGATGATTTAAAGCATTATGCAGCAGTAAAATAAAAAAAATTAAATTGTTTCCTAACAAAACACGAAAAAAAGGTTCTAAATAGAATTAAGAGAAATAATAATATAATTAAAAAAAAAAAGGATAGAAAAGAAAAGCATAAAAAAAAGGTTTAGAAATTATTTAATTATATTTTGTGTGGCTTAAAAGTTAGACTAGATATTTTTTATCGTTTAATATTATCCTTACATTCCCTTATTATAATTTTCTATTTATTTTCTCAACAGATTTGATTGTTATTTTATTGCAAAAAACAATAACCATCATTTCGTTTTCACATAAAGAAAAAATTGCATTTTTGGTTACAGTTTTGCATTTCTCAGAGCTTAATTGCTACATTTGGTTTATGGTTCAGAGACTTTTGCATCACTTTAAATATATCTATAACCAGCTTTCAAAGATATACTATAATCTCTAAACTGTTGTCGTAAGTGGATTTGTTAAAGGACTTTTTTTCCACAAATTATAAAAAAATAAAGATAAAAGCAAGTAAAAACCGTATTACGTGCGGATCGAGTTTAATCGGACCGTCGTTAAGCGCGGTCTTCCTGTTATCTATATAAATTTCATTTTTTTATTTTTTCTTATAACAAATTTTGTATAATTTTACGAAAATTTCCCAATCTTATAATTTTCTATAAGAAATAAATACTTCTTTTAAAATATATATATATATATTTATAGCTAAAGAAAGATATAAAAATCAATGTGAAATGTAAACTTTATAAACACCACCAAGAAAAAAAATTCAATTGAAAAGAATGTTGAATATATAATGGAAAATGAAAACGAATGAAAATAAATGCGCTTTTTTAATCAATAAGCAAAAAAAAAGTAATAATATTTTTCTGAATGTAGAAAAAAAAGAAATACCTTATTGTACAAATTAGAATAAATATGTATATAAAAAGTAAAATAAAATATTTTTGTCAGGTAAATTGTGTTCAAGCGTGCTTATCTAATTGCTTTTTGCTTATTCAAGAAAAGTTTTGAATCGCTAAGGTTAATCCAATATATAACAACATTTCTGTTATCTGCAAAAACCATAACGAAGCAACTACATCAATCTACTAATAAACAAAGCATGAATTGAACAAACAAATTGTTTTATTGAAAATAAATTTACAAAAATATATTTCAAAGTCAACAGTTTACAGTCGTTTAAAGAAATTTTTCATTCTATCTTTTCTATTTTTTTGGCTTTAATTAAATTATTTGCAAACTGTGCATTATAACAATTATTAATAACAAATATCTATTGTTATCTATAAATCAAAAAAAAAAAAAGAAAAGAACATTTCTATAAATTTTATTTAATTATTTAAACAAACAAATAATAAATAAAGAACAAAACGTATAGAATTATTTGATTATAATCGCCATAAAAAATTTTTTTATTTAATTTTATTTCATTTCATTCAGTCTTTGTTAATTATAAAGAATCCAAATAATAATAATAATCATAAAAAAGGGAAAAATTAAAAGAAAACCGACACGAAAATAAAATAAAAAAAAAAAAAAAACAAATAAACCAGAAGTGAAAATAACAAAAAAAGAAGAAAAAGTTAAAGCAAAAAACCTTGTTAATGCTGCTAATGAGTTTTTATCATATAAAAACATGAAAACCATAAAAACACAAGAACAATTCTTTGGCTACAATAAAAATGAAAACAACAAAAAAAAAAAAAAATTGATTACTAAAATGTGTTAACAAAACATAAAAATAAAATAAATTGTGTAGCTGAGTGCGGGTGGACATATATAAAATCCCGACTAAACAAAACAATGAAATGTGTTTCTCAAAAAAAGCGTTTTTTTTTTTTGCGTGCTATTAATCTTTGCGTCAGAATGACAAATAATTTATTTATTTATTTATATTTTCTGCTGTTGTTCATTTATAATTCATTGTCTTTGATTTTATCCTTAAAAGATTAATAATAATTGTAAACAAATTACTGTGTATTTTTTAATAATAATAAAAAACAAAATGTGAAAAATTATGGCAAAAACAAGTGTAAAAACGCGAGTAAATTGAGGTGTTAGGCAAACAACAAAAATTGTTTTTTATTGTATTATATTTTTTCGTTTTGAAATTAATCAAATTTTTTTTGGTGCCTTGCTGTTGACACATTTAGTTTATAGTTTTATCGTGTAAAGTAAGTAAATTAATTTAATGGATTTTTCACTGAAAGTTGAAAGGTTTAATTATTTTTTTTTTTACCTGTTATCATTTTATTCATTTAAGTATTGTGAATTCTTAACAAAATTTTATTGATTTTTATAGGTGAATTGTGACTGAACACTGTTGTAATCTACCACAAAAAATAACATTCTGTTAAATGTTAAAATAAAAACTATAATGTTATACCTTATACGATTACCACCTATTTAATTAAAGTTAATTTTCTTGTAACCGTGTCGTTGCCTTGAGCTTTGATCGACAAGAAAATTTTACGTGTTTAAATCACTGATACATGATGCTGTTGTTATACACCTTGAGCACAACCACATTTAATAATTTCATTTACTTTTTATCGATTTTCTCACATTGTACAGATTATAAACACTTTTTATATTACATCCAATATAATTATTAATTATATTTGATTTTTAGTCAGATTATATAGTAATTGCCGTCTTTATTCTCATTTAAGTCAAATTAATATTGTGATTTTTTTCTTCACATAATGTTATTTGCAGTTTGCATATTATAATAAATGAATAAAAATTAAATGTAATTATAGCAGAACATTTATTAAAGTGATTTTAGTATTATTAGTATATCCAGATAGTTATATCAGCTAGTCAACTATATTTCAATGCATTAAAGTGTAATTTGCAATAATATCAGTTTTTTTTCTATACTAACTTGTATAGAATTGTAACTGTGGGTATTATAACTACTATTGAACGTGATTACATATACGACTGCTTTCGACATTATGTTAAATTTAACGTTTATTGTTATTTGAAATGCAAATAGTACTATTATTGTTATTAAAAAAATAATTATTTAATCAAATGTTACTTCTCTGTAAGCTTTTAAATAATTGTTTCTGTTTTTCTACCAGGAACTAAATTTTATTATTAGTTTCAATTACCATATACTCTAATCATCACAAAAATACAGAGAATAACGAAAAATCTATGTTACATGTTGCATTACCAATTTTCTGTCACAATATATTTGCATTTAGCCAAAAAATAATAATAATAATAATTTTTATTTTGTTTACAATTTAAAATTTTCTTTAATTAAAATTGACAGTAAATAAATTATGCAGATAATATTTTCCATAGAAAAGTTAACAAGCATTATGTAGGCTTTAAAAAAAAATTTATTTAGAATATTATTCTGTGTATAAAACTTAAGAAGGGACAAGCGAAAAAATAGAAGAAAAAAAACCGAATAAGAATGACAAGAAAATAAAAAATGTTTCGTTTTTTATAATTTATTTATTCATTATAAAACTTAATGCTATTTTTATGTTTGTTTTGTTAATTTTAATTTATATTTAATATATTTGTTTTGAACAGTAGAAACAGAGCAATAATAATAACCACATCAGAATTACATGAAAATAAGAAAATTAAGAAGGAATAAATATTTTAAAATGTTTAATATAAATTATTGATTTTTCACTGGAAAAAAAAACCAAATAATAACAAAAAGCTTTCTTTTTGCAAAAATATTAAATATAAGCTTAGAATATTTTATCATTGCTTTTTTTGGTTAATTTGACATATTTCAATCAATTTTATTTATAATTTTAATCATAAACAATTAATCACCTAAATTAATGGAATTTTATCATATAGTTAATTAATGTATAGCATAAAGAAAATTTTTTATTAATGTAAAACAAGAGTTGAAAAGTTACTAAAAACAATGTATAAATGAAGTGTAAAAGAAGCTTAAATCCTTTAATGGTTCATTTAAGAAGTTAATTGTGTTTTATGACTACCACAATAAACTGCAATAAGGACTAGTTATGTATCATGTCGTTTTATATTTAAAATAAGGACAAGGGAATAATTTATTGAAATTTAAATAAGTGAGAATAGGACATTTTATGCATAATAAAATGTTAAAACGATTTTACACAAAATAAAAACGTAATTAAGATATACAGAAACTTATGTTTTGTAATTGTTATTGTTGTTTTATGTTGTTGGTAAGAAACATAACATTCTGAATTCATTATAATTGAAATAGTGTTAAATTTAAAGCATAGACATAATTTACAAAAATAAATGTTTTTAATTCCCTTTAGGGGACTAGCAGAGCTATTCTTGTAACAATAAAAAAAGAGAAAATTTCTCAAACAAAATACTTAATTAAATTCGTAAAAAGGTAAAGTTTATTGGAAAAACATTGATATAAATTGATCTTCTAGAAGAATTTTCTAAGAATATTTTACGGATTTATGATCACCACAAGGTATCAAAAATCTTTTTTAGATTATTTTGTTTAGATCTTTTTTTTATTTTATTTATTCTGTTTTTATTTAATATATCTTTATGAATTGCATATGGATTATTTATATTTTTTTACTTTATATTTCTTAATAAAAATAAAATAAATAAAATTTATTATGGAAAAAGGACCCTCATGAACGGTTCATATCATAAAATAAAAAATGACATATTTTATAAAAATATTTATAATACATTATATACATTTCAATAATTTTACTTATTTTATTTATTAATCAAATATGTCAAAATAAATATGACTGATACTATGAAATATTGATAATAATAATAATAATATTAATGAATAAATAAAAACTCACATAGCAATTAAAAATTATTTAATCTATGTTTTAATAAAAAATAACTTAAATAATTACAAATAAATAAATACAAAAATAGAGTTTAGTAGAGTATTAAATAATTATATAAAATTTCACACAAAATTTCAACCAATTTAATATGGTGAGAAACTGTGTCAATTGTTATACATTTATACGGTTTTTTAGGGTCTAATACTTAATTAATATTTAAAACATTTATTTCTTAGTTTAAACAAACATTATATACATATATATATAACAAGGAATTAAATAATATTTTCAATTTGTTAGCCTTTAATGGTTTAATTAACACAAAAGTATAGTCTGGCTGGGTTATACCGAATATATATACTAATAAAAGTTGTTTCAATGAAATGAAAAATATGAAAATAATATAATAAAATTTTATTTAAGTAAGAGAAATAATAAATTTTTATTACAAATCACTAAAAATAAAAACTTTTATAAGAAATTTGAAAATATTACAAGAAAGTTCACGATGAAAAATGTAAACGAATAAAATAAGAAAAAAAGAAAATATGTATTTGCATGATTATTTGTATTATTTATTTATTGTGTTTATCGTATATAGTTTTTTTAAAAGTTAAATTTGTATCGAAGAATCCCTTGGTATTAGACTAAATCGATTGAATTATTCTAAAGTGCTAAGAAATGTAATAAATCTTTTATCCAAAACGAACGGAGAAGAAAAATGACAAATCTTTTTGAACTTTTTTTTTTGGTAAGTAAATGTTGATCTTTAATGTTTATAATACCATTTACGAAATTTACATAAGTACCGATGTAGATGAATGGTTGGTTGGTTTGACATTTCTATCTATACATTTCTAAATAAAATAAATAACATAAAACAATGTTTAAGTCCATTAAACACATTTCGTTATTGTCTAGTACTTGTTTAATTGAATTTAACAAAATAAATAATTCACAGCAATTAGTTTTTCAAGTAGGAAATTCATAAGCATCATCGATAAATTGTTTTTATTTTGTAATTTCTTTTTCAAATTTTTTTATAAAAAAAAATATTCATTGATTACTTTTGAAAGAAACAGATGTTTGATGCTTTATGTTATTAATTATTAAAAACATAAAATACAGATAAGAAAAAATTATCTGTTAAATAAAAAATTATACGATAGCTATTATCCATTATAGTCTAGGAAAATAAATGTTGAATGTAGAAGATTGAAAACAAACAAACCAAATACAGCAAGAAAATAAATAAATAAATAAAAATTACATCACATTACATAAATAATAAATGATTATGTATTTATTCTAAAAATAATGTGAGATACAGATAAAATGTTTGTTCTATAAAAGATCAATAAATATATATATATATATATGTTATGTACACGAATAATGTATATATACGTTTTTGTAGTATGTAAACATTGTGTAAATAAATAAAACATATCGACATGTATATATAAATATATGTGAAAGACATTCAACTATCTATTTATTTTTCACCTCTTTTTTTTTTGTTATGGATTTCAATTGGATTTTATTTTAGTATTAATAATTAATTTTTAATATTACAAAAGGATTGATTAAAAATAAAATAAAAAACACCTTTTATACTGTAACCTTTAAAATAAATAAATAAATATATATTTACTCTACTTATGTTTACTCTGTTTGACTTTACTCTACTTAACTTTACTCTGTTCAACTTTACTTTACCTAATTCCATTTGGTTGTACTTTAATTATACCTTACATTAGCCATTTTAACTAATTAACATCGTGTTAATGGTTAACAAAATTTAATTTCATTTATATTTCCTATTACATTTATTTGACTTTGCAATTATATTTTATAGTGAAATTATGTAAAGTAATTAAATTTTATATTTTTTATTTAAATTTATTTAACCTTATAACGAATAATAATAATAAAAAAAAAAACAACAAGAAGAAAAACAATTCAAATTTAATTTTTATTTTCCACTTTGATCTTAATCACTTGATTCTTAATTATATACAACAATTAACAAGAAAAAAATTTACAAGAAAATAGAAATAATTAACGGTTGAATAAAAGTCAAATAAATTTTATTATTTTTATTATTATTATTATTTTTTAATTTAAAACATTCTTCCTTTAATGTTTTTCCTCTTAAATAAGTGTAGAAAAAACTTTGCTTAGAGACACTTCGGTATAAGGGTTGTTACTTTTCTACTTTGTTTGTTGTTTTAAAAGAAAATGTAGAAAAAAGAAGAAGCAAAACAAAGCTTAAACAATTTCTAAACAACACAAAAATTATTTAACTAGCTACACTTCAAAAACTCATTGTAGTTCACTACAGTTAAATATTCACCTTTTGACAGACAAATATAAAACTTTTATTAAACTTAAAATGTACAATCATAACCTCAGCATAAATATAAGGAAAATAAATAAATAAATAAGCAGTACATGAACCGTAAAATCATTTTAATTAAGAGCATAAAAAATACTTTAATTTCTTCTTTTTTTTTTTAGTTGAATAAAATGTTTAATTAAGCTAATTTTTTTTTTTGATTCTTGTTTCCTACTGTGAGACGACAGTATTGTACACTGTACAGGTAAAATAAAAGTAATTATAATTACCGACACATTTTTTCTATTGATTAAGTAACAAAATATCTGGGTGTGTTTCATTAAATAAAAATAATAAACGAAGAACAAGTTAAAAAATATTTTTATTGCATGCGTTGAATAATTTTCATGTTTTAATTATTTATCAGTTTATGTTGTCTGTTGTCTTTTTTCTTCTTTCTTTTATCTAAAAATAAATTCACCATTCATATATGCATATATGAAGTGCATAAAAAATTATATATTTTAATTAGTTTTTAAATAAAATTACATCACGAATAACACAACAATAACAAGTGTTTCTTTTTTTTTTTGTTGTTGAAATTAGATTAAATTTTCTATTCATGATTATTTCAATGAATTTAATTAAATTATACAGCAAAATAATGTAAATGAAAATAGATTGTGATTAGATTAGATTATTTAAAAATGTTTATCATTTTTTCTATTCATTTTAATTTTATTAAAATGGAATTAAATTAAATGATAAAAAAAAAATAAAAATAGAGAAGAAATTTATTGAAAAACTCTTTGACCACATACCAAAGAACAAAAAAGAAAATAGAAATGCCAAAGAAAATCCAAAAAAAAAAAAACCTTGAAAAGGGATAAATTTTCTTATTCTTTTTCTTATACTAAGCTTTTTCAATTTTCCTATCTACGAAAATCTATAGAAAAGAAACAAAACTGAAAAACATTACTTTAAAAGTGGTTTTCTTGTGCTCAGGGGACTTCGAATATATAAATAAATCTATCAGAAAACAGAGAAAAGAAAATTACAATAAAAGAAACTGGACGACGTTTCGCTTTGTTTGTTTATTCGTATTTTTATGTTTTTGCTTTTTGAATATATATTTTATTTGCGAGAACAAAACAATCAAACAAATAACATGTAATATCCGTATCAATTTAAAATTATAAAATACGGCTAGACAGTTCATATACGATGTTTAAAAGAAATAAATAAAAGTGAAAACTGATGCACGACTATTTCGATGAAATAGAGTTAAATAAATGTAAAAAATATACCGAACGTTTGGGAATTAAGACATGAAAATACTTTTGAAAACTTCAAAAATGTTTTTCGAGTTATAAATTCTCGGTATTTATCATATTTCATAAGTGATTTTGCTCATTCAATTATGATTATTATTATTATTTTTTTTTTGTTCAATAATAAAAATCCAAATATACTACATTTGTACCGTACAAATGATATATAATAAATAAATTGCCAATTAAGGTAGAATATCAGGGAATATAGAGCTGTTAAAAAAAAAATTAACAATACTACATGTCACAGGAAATCATTATTTTCCAACTTAAACATAAAGAAACGAATCGAAACAAATTAAAATTTATTTTCAATGGAAAAAAAATAAATCCATTATAATAGTCATGGTGTTTTCTGAGTTTATTTAAATGAAATTAGACAAGATAAGCAGAAAATAGATGAAAAATCAAGAGAAATCTAAGGAAAAACCCTAAATGGTGTGAATATTATTTCGTGTGTGATAATAATCATCTATTGTATTATTTTTCTATTTTTTTTTATGATTATTTCTTTATCATTATTTTTCGTTTTTATTCGTGTGTTAAACCGCTTAAACCCGCATTATAATTGAGTTTAGTATGTTATACATAAATTAACATGTTTTGCTGCCTTTATACATATAAATACAGTGTTTTGTCTAGTCGAAAAACAAGAAAATTTTATATTATTAATATACTTGAGCAAAAAAAAAAAAAAACTATACAAATAACTAACCACAAAAATGATTGAGAAAATGTGAAAATTTTCTACACATCGACCACGACCTAACTAACCTACATAAATTAGTTTTTTTCTATTTAATATTTTGCTTTGGTTTTTTTTTCTTATTTTTGTTTTTAACATTCAATAATAATTTTATTCTTTTTTATTATTATTCATTTTAAAATACATTTGGGTTTACCTTAAACCTTAACTTAATTTTCATATTATTATTATTATTGTAATTTCTATTTTAATATTGTATATAAATTTCTTTTAATTATATTTACCTTATATACTTGTACAAAGAAAAATAAAAAATTATACATGAATAATAATAATAATAATAATCAATAACCGAAAAATTGAAATAAATTTTATAACCAAAAACCACAATATATGTTATATTTATTTGTAAATAATATTTGTAGGTAAAATATTCTATAATAGATACCTATATATGTATATTTAGATAGCTACACGTAGTATATAGTATTCAATTTATAAATTAATTATTTATTGCAACTGGTTATAAGAGAAAAAAACACCAACAATGTAAATAATATTATTATATCAAAAGAAAATATAAAATAAAAAGTAAAACAATAATTTTTTTTGTTTTTGGTTTTTATGAAAAGAGATCTTATATGCAAAAGTAACAATCATATATGATTTTTCACGTAAACTATAAACTTCCTATTTGTATTATTCATTTTTATTGTTGATACGGTAAATGTGTTTGGATGTTGTAAAAGAAAATAATAAGAATGAAAAGTGGTAGAATACTATCTCTAAACCATAAGGTAAAAGTTTATTTAAGGTACTATAGAGAATATGACTTTTATTTTCTAGTTTTTTTTTTTTTTCATTTTCATTTTCATTTCTTTTTTATCTTAAACCTTTTTCCTGCTTATTATTTTTTACTTGTAATTTTTTTTAAGAGATATTTCTCTTAGTTTACCACCAATTTTCAATATTTCTCAATAGTTTTCCACTTCTACAAAAGTATTTTCATATCAAAGAATATTTCTTCTATTCAAGAATTTATGGTGGGAATTCTCAATGAGATAACCGTAACAACATAACAACATTTACTCATGAGAAAAATAAATTTTTATCGGGAAAGTTGGTAGGGAAATCCACAGAGTAAGAATTATACAAAAAAATATTACTCAAACATTTATGTATTATGCATCCCCAAACGTTTATAAACTTTTCTAATTGTGAGAAAAACGATTTCCTATGAAATGAGTTTAAAATATATATATATATTTTTATATAAAAAATAAATCTGATGGGTGGAAGAAATAAGGAGTAATTTTTTGATTCATTTTTATTTTATTATGAAAATTAAAAGATTTTAATCAAAAACAGAACTTTTTTCTTCATGTTTTCTTCTTTTTTTTAATATTATTGTCGTGTAATTTAATAAATAATTTTCTATATTTTCAATATTTTCGATATTATTATTAATTAAAGGAAAAAGAAAATTGTTTTCCAAACTTTATAATATACATAAATTTTTATAGTTAAGAAATATTTAAGTTTATATAGGCATAAACTGTCATCACCACTAATTTCCTTTTTATTTTGAATTTTAATTTTTTCCTATCCAATAAATGAAATGAAAAAGTTTTAATAAAATTTCTGTAATGGTATTTAATATGAATATTAATTAATAATTCATTTGTGGTTTTTTCATATTTTCTTATACATATTATTATAATTTATACATGATTTGCTATTATGTAGCTGAAAATAACATTAAATAATACAAAATGAATGGAAAAGAAGAAATTTTTGAAAAAGATTTTTTTTTTAATATTTAATAACTATATAAGACTGGATTAATTTTTATTATAAGTTAAGGATTAGTAATAATAACTGAATTTAATAAATATTATATTGAATAAGAATATATAAATAACCAAAAAAGAACTATAAAATCCATTGTAGATTAATATATCTTATCCCGTAACAAATGGTACAATAAAAAGTTTCTTCAACCAAATTAGTGTAACTATAGCTAGAGTATAAGTTGTTGACAGACATAGTAAAAGTATGAAAATAGGGAGAAATAAAAATTGATGCTTAAAACGAAAAGTAAAAAATAAAGGAAAGAATGACTAGAAACAAACAACCAAAAATAACACAAAAAATTGTTTTATTACGTTGAATAACTTTTCCAATTAAAATAAATGCTAAGAAAGGAGAAATGAAGACTGAAAACGATTTTCCTAGCCAAAGTAAATTATAATCAAAAAATTTTTTGTATAATTTAATTTTTTGTTTGTTAGATATTCACTTCACTTTATGATGAAATTTTATTCTTTGCTGTCGTCTCTACTGCATTTATTCTTTGTTTTAAATACAGATTTTTTTTTTTTATTAATGAAAAATAAAAAACTTTTCTTTTCTTGTAATTTTTTTTAATTAAAAATTTATTTTACTTGACATATTTCCGTTAATTGACCTTGATGGAAATATTAAAAAATTATTTTTCTTTAACAGCCAAAATGAGACATGTTTGTGTATTTTGTTGTTTATTCTTTTTAAAATGCTTTTCATCTCAGGAGAGTATGTAACATTTTTGTTTATTTTCTTATTATTTTTGCAACCGCTATCGTTGATTTTAGTATGGAATTTCATTTTTAATGGTTAATACGATAAATATACACGTGGTAAATTCGTTTATATTAGCATGTCACAAGGTAATGTTCTATGTTTCCTTGTAGAAAAAAAAATAAAGCAATTTTTATAATCGTTTAGTGCAAACAAAATTATAGACAAGATGTGTTGTCACGCATGAGAAATAATTTAACATGATGAAATCTAGAATGTATTCACCAGAATTCAACTTAACAGCATACTTATGTTTAAATTGTTTTTTATAAAATTTCATATGTATTTCATTTTCAATTAAATTCAGACGATGATTTTTTACTTTAATCGGATAAAGTCATGTTTTCTTTAATTAAAGTGATTTTGAACAAAAAATGTATAATAAAACCAGTAAATTCTCATTATGTACGAACATTTTACATCGATAAACACTTGAATTAGTAAATTATTTCAAGTGTTTTGGGGATTTTTGGTAACATTAAGAAGATTTTTAGTTAACTTGCTACCAATTACTTTTCTAATATATCACTAAAATTCGTTTTTATTATTATTATTTTTCCTTATGCTATTCTTTTTGTTATTATTTTTATTATTATTTCATTTCACATTTTTCATTTTAATATAAATAATACGTTAACGTTAACAAAGTTGAATAAATTTCAACATACACATTTTATTATGCCTTCTATAATGTGTATAATATTTTGAGTCAGCATGAATGTTTTCTAACCATCCACAATAATCTAACTGATAAATTGATAAAACGTGAGATTTTTTTCTAAACACAAATTTTATTATCCTTTATTTTAAAATACAAAACACCATAGACAGTCAAAATTATATTAAAAATATATAATATGATCAAAAATATGGCAAAAAGAAAAAACTATAGATATTTTTTTGCTGCGCTATATAGTTTTTGCGCTATTATTTTTGCGCGTGTGACTTGTGCGTAATTTTACATTCACGATTAACAAATTATTCATATTGATATAATATATATATATATATATATATATATGAAATATGCCTGTCGTATGTACAATTTAATTTAAATTTAAGTTAAATAATATCATGCTTGTATTATATATTCTATTTATTTAAATTTTATTTAAGCGAAAAGTAATCTCATACATTTAACGTATATTTTAAATAAGGTATTATAGAATCCTTAATGATTTAATTAAAACATTCTCTATTTACCTGAATAAATATTTTGTTAATTTATTTCAATTTTATTTTGTTTGTTTACCTTTTAATGGGTTCAATAGAACATTACATGTATGTTGAATGATTTTTTTTCCTGCTTGATGTTTTTAATATTAGATTTTCTATGAAATTAATGGTATAAAGTTATTTTTTCACCATTTGTTCAAAAAGGTGTTGTTTTTACAATTAATCTTTATTTAAATAAATTTAATAAAAAAAAAAAACAAATCATAATGAATAATCAAAGTAGAATAATTTTAATTATTACAAATTATTTCTTTGTTAATTCTAAATGTATTTGTGATATTGATTAATCTATTTGAATTAAAGCATCGAATTACTAAACGTAGATATCTATTTATTATTTCATTAACTGTGTCAGCTTCAATTTTGTATCATTAACAATCTTCTATATATAAATGAGAAATAAACCGAACAGAAAAAAAAAACAAATAAAACTAAATAGCCTATAAAAATGAAAAGAAATTGAGGAGAAACGCAAAAAAAAAATCTGAAGTCAATGTGAAAGTGTAATTGGAGAGAAAAAGGTTTCTTAGAGCTATATTTTAGTGACAAGACAAAGAAAAACTAAGGCAGATTGTAAATCTATTTTAATCAGAACAAAGGAAATTAACAAAATGTAGGTGGACTTAATTAACAAAAAGAAAAAAAATTAATAATAATTGCCGATCAGACAGATTTGGTTATTATATTTGATTAGGAAAAGTCTCATTAAAAGATAAATTCGTTTGGTATTCATTTAAAAATTTACTTTTTAAATATTTATAATAATAAAATTTATTTTAACCATAAATTATTTATTAAACAGTGTTTAATCCAATTCAATTACAACATTTAATAGAAATAATAAACATCAATCAAATTGATAATTAATTATCAAATTAACTAAATGACATTTATCTATTATTTTTATATGTTTTTCTTTAATTAAAAATTTTATTAAACAAACAATCAAAGTTTATTTATATAATTTTCGATTTTATTAGAATTTGAATTTCAATTAATTAATTAATAATATTCAATTAGTTTATCATTTATTACTTATCGATTATAAGAATTTTCAATAAGTATATAAACAATAAATGTCTTAACAATTGATTGATTTAGTTTATAAATACATTTTAATTTAATTTAATTTAATTAATTTTCCAATTTTCTTATAAAATTATAGAAAAACTTATTGATTTTGTATAAAGTTTAACTTTTTATTTTCAAAATCGAAATAAAGTTTTTTTAATATAATAAAAACTGCATTGCAGTAATATATATGTTAATCTAATAACTGAATAGAATTTAATTCTATTTAATTTAATATACAAAAAAATAAAACATAAAATCGTATTTTTTATATATTAAATTCAATTTTGTATTAATGTAATAAAATGCATAAAATTGAAAAACTTGATTTTGAAATAAATGTATAAATAAATAACAATCTGTATTGTTTTACTGGAAAATTACAATCTTGTTCAGAGTTTGTTAATTGATTCCTTTGTTTTCAATTTTTCTTCCTCATCTTATATATAAGATATTTTCATATTGTAAAATACTGTGCTCGACTTGGTTATATTATATTATATATATATATATAAATATATTCTATGTTTAAAAGCATAATCAAGCTGAAATAACCATTTTTTATTATGCTATAAATATAAACAAAAGCGAATGTTTAACAACATAACAACAACAACAACAATAACAAAAAAAAAAAATTGTATCCTCAATGGAAAATTTAATATATTTATAGTTGTTGAAAAAGTTAGCTTTCCTCGAAGTACTATTTCTTTTAAAAAGAAAAATGTTTAAAAAATATATATATAAAACGGAATTGTACAATTATTTATTCATGTTTATATATTTATATATATAAATTTTATTATTATTATTATAAATATATAACTACACTACACTTTATATATATATATAAATATTAAAATTAAATCTTTATTTAAAGCTTTTACTAAATGTTTTAGTTTTCTTTTTTTTTCTTTATTTTCTTCTTGCTTTGTATTGTAATAACTATAAAGTAAATAAAGGCATACGAAAAGTGTTCACACAAATTTGTACCTTTTTTATTTGTAGTTTTTACACCTTTTTCTTTCTTGTTATTTCTTGTCAAAAGTGGCTGCTTTATAAATTTAACAAGATAGACGCAATAAAACCACAATAGATTTTTTTTCATTTTATTCTCAATTCGTTTCTCTTTTATTTAAGTTTTTTTCTTTCTGTTTCTTTGTGCTTTTATTGGAATGTTTCGACCTTTACTTTTATAGATCAGTTTTCGTATACAAAATGCCAGCATCGTTTTTATCCGTTTTGAATGTACTTTTTTACCTTTCACAATACACAAAATACTAAATAAAACGTTAACAGTCACTTCAATAATTTTTTTTTTGGTTTGGTTTGTATTTTTTATTATTTCAACTTTTTGGACTTTTTATTCAATTATTTTTCGTCCTTTTTATTATTGTTGTTGTTTTTATGCTAAAGTATTAAGGAAATTCTTTGATTTTAAAAAAATCTAAATTGAAAAAATTTAATTAAAATAAAACTAAAAAACAAATCAAATAAAAAAAAAATGCTCAAAATTAATTTTATCAAACATTTTGTCCAACAAAAATAAAAACAAATTTTCATCCTCATTTATTGCTTTAAGCAGCAAAAATAAAAATATTATGATTACTATTTTTATGCCTGTTTATTGATTTGATATGTGATGGCTAAAACCACAAAATAAGAAGAACCAAAAAAAGATGACGACACCTAATCCTATATTGGATTCGAGCATGAAATGGATTTAACAGCATCATGTGATATAAAAATGAAAAAAGAAATACAAAATAAAACATAAAATTATTTTCTTTAACGATTGTTTACGTGACCACAAGTAACACGCAATTATTTGCATCAACAAGGGAGAATCGTGTATATTTTCAATAAAATTCGTTCATAAAATGATCGCATATAACACATTCCAATCATTTTTTATATGGATTATTTTCCTATACGATTAAGAATAAAAGTATTTTTTATGTTTTATGTTTAAGTCGATACACTCAAAAAAAAATCCCATTTGATTCTCTGTTGTATCAATTGCTTGTATTTATTTCATTTATTATTATATTTTTCATTATAGAAATATAAGGAAAACCGTTTATTTTTAATATTAATTTAAATTTAATGCTTCTATGACATTGTTACACTTTTGAGTTATTAAAGATTAATTACATTTACCAAATGATTAATTAACTAAAAATGTCTAACACAATTTATACATAAAAATAGAATAAAACGTTTAAATATTTGATCGTATTTTTAGCACAAGTAAACGTTATTAAATATTATTTAAATAAACGAAAACCATTTAAGTACAATGTTTTCTGACAAATAAAAATATCATTATTCAGTATTTTTATCTTTAGCCATTCAATTTTGACAATGAATGATATCATGCAGAGTAAAATGTCTTTAACCATCGTTATCATTATTCAGAATCGTTTTATGGTTATTCGACTGAAGGTGGCATATGGTACACAATACTCAAATACGATATTACAAGATTTATATAGTCTCAAACTCCGTATTATAATACAAAATACAGATAAATATAGAAACAAAATCTTGTTTTACGTCTGCAGGCTTTTAAATATTCATTGTACTTATTTATATTCATTTTGTCTAGTGTTTTTCCTGTATTTATTAAAGTATTTTGTAATTCGCGAACCTTAAAAAATAAAATAAAATTATATTTAAATATTGTTTAAGTGCTTTATGATAAAATAAATGTTTTTTCTATTATCGATTATGGCACAATATAATTTATGTTTATGCTTTAACACAATACCTTTAACATTATAATTTATCGATTTTACATTTTATATTATTTCATTTTAATTCCAGCGGCATCAATTAATACATTTTTAATTAAATACAAATGCTACAAAATCAATCAATATAAATTTAATTTGATTAATTTATACGCTTTAATATTTTTAATGTTCAATCAACGATATACAAATTTTTATTTATTCTTTGTAAATTTTTCAATTTGTATTATTTAAGCAAGATGAAAAGTTTATTGATTTGCAAGTGGAGGCGCCTGATAAAATTAAATAAAAGAAATACAAAAGTAGTGAAAATTTATAATTTTTATTATAAAACTATTACTAATTCAAGTATAATAAAATAATTGAAATTATAATTAATATTTATTTTGCTGTTACTTATTTTTTATTAACGCTGAATACTTTATTCATTCATTTGAATTTATAAAATTGAATTTAAAAAAATGCAGACACAAATTATGCATTGATAAAATTTATGATAATAGAAATAAGTAAATAAAAATGTTCAATTGCTGTTATAATGAATGCAATGAATTTAGTATTTCTTCAATTTAATGTGAGAAAAAAAGTGTAACTATAACATTATTAACCTGTACAGTGATACAAAAGAAACGAAAATTACAAATTACAACCTTTTTTCATTCTATTAACATAAATAAAATTAAGTTTTCGTCTTTTATTTTTCGCAGCTTTCAATTTATAAAATTTACATGATTTTATATTTCTGTAATAAAAAAAATAAATAAATACAATTATACTTTACTATACTATGTATATACATACTATATATAGTATATATGCATACAAATTATATAAAATAAAGATGTACAAGTAAGAAACGTACATTTTATATACATAATGCGAGTTGTTAATAAAATTATGATGAAAAATAATTGAAAAATTTTATTTCAATATTTACATTAAAATTTTCTCTCTTTTGCTCGTTTATTTTCCAAAAAATATTTTATACTGGCTTTTTACTTATTCAGTTATATTTCTTTTATTTTCATTTTAAATTTTCATTTTTTTTTTATTCGGGTTTTACATTTAAAAAAATAAATATATTTTAATTAAATTCTTCATCATATTTTATTTTATTTATTTATAAGAAAATTTATGTATTATACTGTATATTGGAAACGTCAAGTAATATTCTTGTGTAAAATCATTGAACTGTGCATTAAAGAATCCTTTGAGAAACATTGATGTTTAAGGTAATATTACGTTAATAGGAAATTATTTATTAGAAAATATATTAATAGTATTAGATATGTGTAATTGTATTATTAATATAAAGTAGTAGAAATGTCAATAAATAAATTACAAATATATTTAGAAAATCGAAAACAGTCTCTACTCATCTATGTACAGTAATCAGCTGATTAAATATTTGCTTTGTTATACCGAAAATAAAATAAACCGCAGCCAAAAGAACAATTTTAATTACTTTTGCACACAATTCAACACAACAATGATATATAAATACTGAGAGAACAAAAAAAAACCAGCCGTGGCTACGTAATGACAATTAAACACGCAATAGCGAACTTATTAAATGTTTACATTATGAATTAAAATCATGTTTTTTAATTAATCTGAATTAAATAATAATTACTCAATTTATTCCCTTTCTCTGAAATTGTAGAATTTAAATAAGTTATAAATTCTTAAATACAAAATAAAAATTGATTTCGTTTTTTTTTTTTGTATTATAAAATCAATTTAAAAGAGCAGCTGTGACCACTGTACCTTTAACCTTTCTGACCTAATTTCCATTTTAATACAACTTGAGTGCTCAATAAATATTAATTTTGATTATTTGATATTCAGTTTTATGATCAAACTGAATAAATTAAATAAGAAGTTTTTATTTTTCAGCTAATATAATACGAGTTTAATTAAAGAAAAAAAGAAAGTAAATAACTGAAATAAATTTTACATGAAAATTTATCAAAATAGTATCGATAAAATATCTAATAAAATAATAAAGAAGAAATAAGATATCTTTAGAGAGTCATTCAGACTTTTATCACTGTTATGTAGTTAGTTTGTTAGCAGAGTTTTAAATGTTAATAATAAAAAAAACACTGGATGCATAACAGCTGAAATTGCAACTCATTGAAACGAGTCGATGGGTTTTTGAAGTACTTTTTTTAATACAATTATTAGCAATTTATAGATAATCATCGTAGCAAAAATGAGTTAATTATCTTTAATAACAAAAACGTGCATTTATACTTTGTATCTCAACTACATTTTATTTCACTCTTCTATGTTACTACAGAGCAAACATATTATATTAATAATAATAATAATGATCTGACTTGACAAAAACTAATCTAAAATAACTTGAATATTTTTTTTTCTCTCTTCATGTTTTAATAACAAAGAAGTTATCAATTAGTTTTAATTAATTTTAATAAAAGATAATAAAATTTAATTAAAGGCGAGAGAAACTACAGCATGTTTATTATTATAAATAATTTCTAACTTAATAATTTTTCATTCATGGAACCATGAATGCAAAAAAAAAAAAGTAAAAATACTAGAAACGTTTTTCATGTAAATTCTCTAAAAAAAGCTTCAAAACTTCCCACGAAATATCAACTATAGTAGTGTAGTTCGTTTCAGTTTTATTTAACAAAAAATAAAACTAGTTTTAATTTTATCAAAACTTCGACATAAAACATGTTTTTACTAATTTGTCACAACATCAGTAGGTTTTCAACAAAAAACCAAAACATATAAATTAATTAATTAGAATCATGATTTATTGTTCATATACTAAATTTAATCATGAAAGAATTTTTGGTTTTATTTCGATCATTCATTTACTCGTTTATATAAAATAAAACCGAATAAATATACGTCTTTAATGTTTATATAATAATTTAGAATTATGTTTTCTCTTTTATATTATTTCATTTTTCTTCTGGTTTTCATTTGATTAATATTATGTGTTTTTATGCTTTCAATTAAATTAACCATCCATCAAGATAAGTAATTCTTGATATACATCTATATATGTATATAAATTTATTTAACTTAGTAAGATTGATAGTATACACTTTTATCATTTATAGATTTTATGGTGGCAATATGGATGCTTAATAGGTATTTATTGGTCAGGGAATTTTCTCAACAAATATTTTCTTTTTCAATATAATAAAGATTAAAAATCAAACCTATTTAATTAAAAACGTATGATTGTAGTCATATTAACAAATGGATTTTGTTTTCGTAACAATTGAATGCACTAAATCCTCTTAGTAAAACTATTGAAAAGATTTAAATACATTAAAATAAAAACACTGAGAACAACTAAAGCTTAGTCTTCTGAGTGTAAATAATAAACAAAGTTTCACCAAGAAATGTTATATTTCATTTGCATGCATAAAGAAAAGATTAAATCTTTTGTATATATATAGTAATTACTTAACTGTAGTAAGACTTTATTTCTTCTAATTGTTTAAACAATACAATACAACACAACATAAAACGACAGGAAACAAAGTAAAAAAAAAAGGAAAATCCTGATTAAATCGACCTAATATATTAATTCAATGATAATCTTCCGTCTTAAAGCATTAAACACTATTGGACAATTAAATTTAATTAATTTGTATTTACTTTTTACAAACACATTTACTCGACACATAATTTTAAATAAATAAAAGAAAACAGAATGTAAGCATCGTAAAAATAAAAACTGTTGATTAACAACAACGAAAAACAATAACAAGACATATTTTGTATATAAGTAAATTAAATTACATGTCAAAAACAAATATACACGACAATCAAAAACAATTTCGCTGATCTATAAAATACTTTTTTACAGAAAAATTTATTCAAAAGTTTAGCAAATTAAAAACTCAAATAAACTCAAGTAACAAAAAATGTCAACACACATAAAATGTTGAATATGTTTAACGTTTAAAGAAAAATCAAAACATAAATAGCAACAGTGTTAGTGTCAGTGTTATAAAAATTTATTTTCTTCTTATTTCTTTAATTTAAAATTTATTTAAGACAAAGATTAATTAATATACTTTTACTCTAAATAAAAACTTTAATTAGTAGACAGTTGTGGTTTCTTAACAAATAATCTCTTGTTGTTTTTCAAAAATGTTATTTTTTTAATTAAGAAACATAAATATTATCTTTAAAAACAAAAAAACTAAATACTTGTTAAATAGCATAGAATGCATTCAACGTATATTGACACTTAAGATAACATTGCTGGTGCAGATGTTTCAAATTCTGTTCAAGTTTCTCAACTCTACAATGTATTTATCTTTATGAATATTACAGAAACCAATTAACAATTTCCAAAGTGTTGTGATTAAATTTTACATTGTGTTATTTTTTATTTTTTGTGGACTTTAATTTTCTATAATTTTGTTTTATATATTTAACTTCTTTTTTTTGTATATAAGTAGGTCAATCGATTATGATCTGCAGTATTTTATTATAGCGAATAATGATAATTGTATATAGAAAAAATATTTTTTACTGTTTTTTTCCATTGATTTCAGAGAAATGCATATAAATTATTCAATTTTATTATAATTAAAAAAAAATTAAATTCTATGCAGAAAAAATAATAAATAATAAAACCTGTATAAGTAATAATCGGATTGCATTAAATATGATTTTTGACTCAATATTTTTTTATTTCACAACATGACTTTGTTCTTGTTAAATTTTAATTTTGTGCATATTTTATACTAAATCTTTTATGTAAAGTCTCAAAACGTATTATTATTTTATATTATTTTTATGTTAATACATATAAGACCTTTGTAATAATTGTTTATGCTAATATAGGAAGTAATAAAATTAAGTGGGTGACTTTACGGCATTAATGTATTAATATAAACTATAAGTTTTAACAACAAATACATAAACTATAACCCAGAACTCACTAAATATAATTATAATAATAAAATATATACATAAAATAATTATAAATGCGTTGGTAAGACGGTTATATCAAACAACCGAAATAACATAAAGTTAAAACTATTATTTATTTAAACAGATCCCTAATAATGTTAATCAAAAGCTTATCGCAGATGTTTCAATTTTTTATTGGCGTCTCCACTTAATTATAATCAATTATTTTTTCATGCTTTATATTGTAGTGTTAAACTCATAGTTTAATACTCGTTCTGATAATAATAATAATTATTACTATAATTCCTGTATTGATTGACATAAATTGTAAATTAAATTATAAAAGAATAATAGAAATGTTAGTTTATTAATTAGTAACAGTGTATATGTAAAAGGTAAGCCTACCTTAACTGCATAAACTAATCATCATCATCATCTTGTTCCATATATATATGATAGAAAAAGAAGTGTTATTAATTTAAGACAAGGTTAACGACTTAAGTATATATAATCTACACACATCTGTTTACATTGTATTCTCGTATATCAAGATAAAACATTTTTATATTATTCACAGGCAAAATATAAATAAATATAAACAATTTTTTTTTTTGTCAACATGAAATAAATTCGTATTTTTACTTTTCTTTATTTCATTTATTTTACAAACATTTTTTTATTACCACATAACATTAAATAATAAAACATATAAAGTTGATAATCGGAAATGTTGATACAAAAATAAATAAATGAAAGAAATAATAAGTGAGAGATGTTGCAAAACGTGACGTTTTAAAAATAAATATATGTATATAGGAATCTGGTTAATGTATTTAAAACGTTAATATTGCTGTTGCTTCTCCTTATCAATACATTAAATATATAAATTTTAATATTTTCTTTCTTTTATTTTCTCTTTAATGAATTTAATCATATTAAATATTTATCCCGAGAAACAATAATAAAAATGTTAAAACAGTGGAAAAAGGAAATTTAATTGCTATTCGAAAATATTTTTTTATTGATTGATATAAAAGCAAATAATAATAATAAAATGTTTTTTCTCTTCATTTGCTGTTTTTACTCCTAGCTAGCAAATTTGTATCTGTTATATGACGGTTGTTGGTTGGTGTTTTTTTTTTCTGTTGAAACATCAAAATATAACAGAATCATTTCCGAAAATCTACTTCTTTTTTATCATTTAATCGATTCAATGATAAACATTTTAATTTCATTAGATAGAAAATAATAAAACAATTATTTTACAATTTAATTGAAAATTCAAATACATAAATCAGTTTATCAATTTTATTATAAAATATT
This sequence comes from Ptychoptera contaminata, assembly GCA_963942525.1. NCBI lineage: Eukaryota > Metazoa > Arthropoda > Insecta > Diptera > Ptychopteridae > Ptychoptera > Ptychoptera contaminata. The sequence continues at coordinate 40,897,636 of OZ012637.1, read as the reverse complement.
TTCCATTTGTCATTGTTAATTAAAATAATGTAATTAAATTAAAAGATTAACATAAAGTTTTAACTATTTTGTATCGTAAACGTCTAATCTCTTTTGGTTGTATATTGGGATTTGTTCTCTAACAGCGTCGACAACTGAAAGGTCTGCAAAAAAAATGGTAAAGAAATAGATACAGATAAGGATAAATAAAGTTTTTTTTTGTTAAATAACTTACCAACATCTACAACCATAACTTTTTCATCGTGATCTGCTTTCGCAATAGTTTTTCCCCATGGATCAACAGCTATTGAATTAGCATAGGCAACATACTCCAAATCTTTATTCGACGCTGCTGATAATCCAACGACAAATACTTGATTATCGATCGCTCTTGTTTTTAATAAAACATCCCAATGTAAGGGTCCGGTCACCATATTAAAAGCGCCTGGATAAATAATCATGTTGCAGCCTATCAACCAACAAATCAGATAAAAATGAACAAACAAAGTAAATACTAAAGAATAAGATAAAAGTTTTGTTCTGTTTTTTTTTTTTAATCAATGGTACTTACATACACCCACAAACAACTAGGACTAGATTATTTATTTAATTAATATTAATTATGTTTACCTTTATCTCGGTAAGCTCTAGCCATTTGATCAAAACGTATATCGTAGCATATACCAAAGCCAATTCTGGCCTCATCTATATCAACGGTTGTCAATTGGTTGCCTGCTGTAATTATCTCGGATTCGTGTAGTGTGATACCATTCTTAATATCAACGTCAAACAAATGTACCTTTTTTTATTTATAAAAACAATTATAACATTTGTATAGTAAATTAACTGCTTAGTCACAAACACAAAATTTATTTAGATTATTTATTTATCAGGTAATGCACTAACAGACTGCTTATCTTGAATAATTGTTTTTTGATAAGAGAAATCGAAAATGTTTCTTACTTTTCTATATTTGCCAATCATGTCCCCGCTTGGTGACCATATAGTACATGTATTATAGATTACTTTTTTATCATTTGCATCTTGTTCTGGTATTGTGCCACCGATTAAATATATTCCACACTCTTTAGCAATAGCTGATAACTGTTCACATGAACTTCCATTTGGCATTTGTTCACAATTTTTTCGTATACCCCTTAAACTTGGTGGAAATGTAAAAAATTCTGGCAACACAACTAATTTCGGATTGTTTTCCTTGCAAACTTTTCTAATTACTGACATTGTATGCGACACATTACGTTCACGGTCCAATGTTACCTTGAGTTGCAATAATGCCATACGAAAACCTTAAATTCGAAAAAAAAGGAACTTGTTGATTAAATCATTTTTTTTTTAGGTATGAAATTATATTCAATTTTTTTTTTACTCTTTGCCACTTTATTCATTTTCTTTTAAATTTATTTCTATTCTTTGTATGAAATAAAAATAAAAGTAAAAAATGAAATAATTTCTCTGTCACCAAGAAAACACACTTAACTGCCTAATGGTTATTAAAATACTAAAAATATTTTCTTAAAATTGAAATATAATTTTTTTCATAAGAGGATCCTACAAATAGACGAACATCATTATAAATACTTTACGTATATTTTATTGTTTGGGTACGGGTTGTTGCTCTTATTAGACATTTTTGTTTTTTATTATTATTATTTTTTTTTATGAAAAATACGTGAAAATATTATTATCTTTTTGTTTTTTATTTTTTATAGTATTTATCTATTTTAATAAATTTATTTATATATATATACACAAATATATAAAAAAATAATCCCATGTGAAGTTTGTTTATATCGATATGTATAGCACGTTCGCACTATTGATTCAGCCACGCTTATCAATTAAACTAAAATAAATAAAATTCACAAATAAATAAACATTATTTATTTAGTTATTATAAAAGGAAATCTAATATATAACAACAAGTGCTAATGTTAATACTAGTATAGCTGTAGTGTATTACCTGATTTTATAATGATCCTTTGAGTGCTATCAAAAATAATTACACGATATTAAAGTGGTGTTTTTCCTCTTTTTTTTTTTTTTAGTTTTCGTCACATTTTCTATTTTCCTTTACGCTAAAATTAAATTAAAGTTTTCCTTTTTTTTGTCATTTTACTAGCTAAAATTTAGTCACAAAGATTAACTTTAATTACATTTTTGTTATATATTTAATATAAAATTATATTTATTCTGATAATATTTATTAATAAAATTAAATCCAAATGTATGTATGTATTTATATATATATTTTACTAAACATTGGATTATCATGATAAGCAAGTAATTATTTCGACGAATATATTTTCTAATATCTAAACATTTCATTTGTACGAATTACTAAAATCTTTATTATTGTATGGAATAAGAATATTTTATTTATTTTTAGAAGATTATTAAGAATTTATTTCCGTCACCAAAAACTTATTAAAATTCTTCAAAAGTTATAGAAAATAAATAAAAAAATTTGATTTTTCTTTTTTTATTAAAAAAAAAGAATTTTCTTATTTTATGAAAATATTGTGTGTTTCATCTATTCAATAATAGTTAGCGATTATATCTTACAAATGCAATGTGTCCATAGTTAAACAACTTGCAAACCTTTGCCAATTTTTTAGTATATACATTTTACTTGTATCTAGGATAAATAATATTCAGAAATTTTCTGTTAAAATTTTGGATAATTTAATTATTGAAAGTAAATTATATAAACAATTTAATTAAATAATTAACTATAATAAAACAACGTTTTTTTAAATAATTGCTTTATTATTCATTTAAAAAAAATTAATTTTCTTTAAAAAAATAATCTATTATTTGATAGATGGCACTTGAGACTCATTGTTGAAATATATAAAAAATAAATTCGTTATGAAACTAATTTTTCTATTTGATAAGAATTTTATTCCTAAACAAGATACAAATATTTAATATTAATTAAATGCAATAAGCACAATTAGTGCAGTACGATAATTATTATAGTTAATAATATTTTTACATTTTCAAAATTGTGTCGTACATATCGATTCTCCTTTGAACAGAAACCGGAATTTGTTGGCGAACCTCATCACAAACGGCAAAATCTATTGAAAACAACAGTTAAAACCACATGATACGATGATATGTAATCTTGTAAATATCATACCAATATCAGCAACTATTGTTTCTTCATATTCTCCTGCCTTTTTCAATACTTTCGCCCATGGATCAACGATAAGAGAATGTCCATAAGCGACGTAACGTGAAGATTCATCTCTCGCTGGCGAAATTGTAGCCACATATAATTGATTGTCATTAGCCCGAGCCCGTTGTAATAGTTCCCAATGCATTGGACCAGTTGTCATATTAAAGGCAGCCGGATAAATAAGCATGTTGCAACCTAAAATCATATTAAATTTATTTTTAAAAAATATTCTTTTTTATTATATAATATCTGTCAACCTTTATTTCTGTATATTCGAGCCATTTCCTCAAAGCGTATGTCATAACAAATTCCAATTCCTATACGTGCAGAATCAACTTCAATTATTGTAAATGCATTTCCTGCTGATAATAAATCAGACTCCTTAAATTTAATGCCACCAGGAATGTCAACATCAAACAAATGCACCTAAAACCAATTTAAAATAATAAAAATAGCCAAAATACATTTAACGTTGCCCACTTTTCTGTGTTTAGCTAGAAGATTACCAGTAGGAGACCATATTGTACAAGTATTATACAGAACTTTATCATTTTTTGGGTCCCTCTCAGGTATTGTTCCGCCAATAATATAAACACTCAGCTCTTTGGCAATATTTGACAACATATCGGATGTGTAACCATCTGGAATTGTTTCGGCATATTCATTAAAGTATTTAGTGCCATATGGTGAATTAAAACATTCTGGAAGTGCAATTATTTTCGGTTTGTCCGCACTGACAACATTGCGAATTTGCGTTATTGCATGTGAAACATTTGCCGCTTTATCTTTACCCACCTTTAATTGTATCAAGGCAATACGAAGACCTTAAACAGATGAATAATAAAAATTTAATAGATATACTTTTGTATTATTAATTTTAAAAATTACATTTAGATATTTTTTCCATTTTATTGCATTTAGAATTAGCAAAATTCACTAAAATGAACTAATAATTTAACAAATAATAAAAACAGCTATTATATGACAATTTAACATTGGGACAAGTTTCCTACATCACTCAAATGTTTTTGTTCAAAATAAAATTTTGTGTGACAAATTCAGAGATCATTTATTTAGTACAGATGTCGCATTGGTATAAAATGTCAAAACTCAAAAATATTCGAATATTTTTAATTTATAAATATTTATTTATTATTTATTATATTGATTAATATTGTTGCCAATAAAATACATTGTAAATTAGATAAAAAATGACTTAGTAAATTACATATATTTTTGTATTATTAATTTATTTAGTATAAAGTAATGGGAATGAGTTTCCCTTTGGTAATTGAAGCCAATTTTCCGTTGAATAAGAATTATTACTTGTTTCGATTACATGAAATGTATAAGCATGACGTCCTTTCGTTGATTTATTTGGATCACTTCTGTGCACCACATTACCGTGAATTATAATACAAGAACCTTTGCTTATTTCGACTGGTGTAAAATTGGACATTGGATAAGTTGGTGATGGCTTATCGTAAATTATCAACTCATCAGATTTCTGATCAGGATTTCGTATATATCTAAAAACAGAAAAACGAAAATACATAATTCAAATAGAATTTTGACAAATATTTTTCTCTATAGAACCTTCTATGAACGCCGCTTTTGTGAGATCCTCTGATAAACTGTAGACAACCGTTTTTAATTGTTGCATCGTCCAAAGCTATCCAAAATCCAATTGCTGGCACTGGGTCCGTGTACAAGTAAGTAGCATCTTGATGTGCTTTAACTAAATAAAACATAATATAATTAATAAAATTTATAAAAATAAATAATTCTCGTAGACCTATATAAACAGACGTTTAAAATAAATTTACCTTCAGAACCAACACCAGGATTCTTAAAAATGTACATGCTTTGACATACCGCGGGATTTGTGTAATCTAATTGCCAACATATTTCTCTAACTCTATCACTAAATGTTATTTTATTAAAAACTGGATTTTCAACGTGCAAAGCATGACCAACCTATATGGAGAAAAAAAAAACAATTTAAGATTATTAATTTATTTAAAGAAAGGAAAAGAAAACTATACTTTGTTCAAAGCAATTGAAGGATCAACCAGTAATTCGCCACTATCGTCAATTGCACCGGCTTCAAAAAAGTAACGTACTTTGTCACCTGATTCTATGAAATAATTTTCTTTATTCTGTAAATTCAGAAACATATGAAAAATTATTGAGTCTTTCAGATTTAGAAAATTAAACTAAAAATAAAAAACCAATAATGTTACCTGAGCACCACCAGCGTTTGCTGCACTGAAAATTTTTCTCTCCTCTTGTGGTGCTTCCATAGAAAGTGCACAACCGGCTGCATGTAATTCATCTACTTCGTCAGGTGTTAAAAAATCATCAATAACCACGTAACCGTCCTCTTGAAACTGCGCCATAAATAATTAAAAATAAAAATACATAAATATTTAATTATTTAACAATTTCGTATATTTTTTTTTTCTGTTTCCTTCTGAATAATTAATAAATTACGAGTTCATAATTTCTGAATTTTAATTAAATGCCAAGGTTGGTTTTGTTATTCAATTTATACAATTATAATTACTAAAAAAATAAAAACTTCATACAAAACAAAACCGAAAATAATAATAATAATGCTAAAATACACTATGCTCTATGATTTTCAATTAAATAAACATCTATTCGCTTGAATGCAAATCACATCATTCTACGTCTTTTTCTTTTTAAATAATAATTTTGATTATTTTATTAATGATTTCTTTATTTGGATTTATATTATTTATTTGCGTTTAATGATTTTATGCTGCATAATTATCCATTAAGTGTACGAAATACGATGTTGCTGCATGCGATCGAAATATATAAAATGTAAAATTCAAATTAATGTTATTTTAAGTGAGAGAAAAAGTATTGATTGATCTGCGACGATTGGAATAATAATAATAATTTTTGCTTTTATTTTAATATGTTTTGCAATAAAAATAAATAAAAATGATTTATAGCTAAAAATTTTTGTGTATTTTGTAGATGAAATACAGCAAATAGAATTTACAGAATTTATCTAGACAAAAAATTACACCTTATATTCCAAAAGATGTTTTTCTTTGAGAAAGACCTTGTGCTTATGAAGCTTTATCAATGATATCAATTTTCAAATGTGAAAAATATTAAAATATATCAGCTGTTTGGTCTACAAAAACAGAAAATCATAGAAATTATTTCGGTATTCTGCGAGACAAATCCGCACGACAAGCCACTTACTACATATAAGTGTGGAGTAAATAAAATAAAATAAAAACCATTAAAAATATTTGTCTATATTCTTTGATAGGCGGACAGCAGATGGCAAAAAAAAAATTATTATTACATAAAATACAATTTGCGTATGCTTAATTTTATAATAATATAAAAAAAATCGTTTTCTGATTTTATTTAAAAAGGAAAAACAGAAAGAAAAAAAAACATAAACAAATCTAAATTTTTTGGCTATAATTTATGACTTCAGAGTCACATATATTTTTTGATTATAATTAATTAATTTCTGTTTCAAAACGCAAAAGTAAATATAAAAATAAACTCTTTTAGTATTTAATACCTGACTGTTTATTTTTATTTTTTTTTTGTTAAATAAAAACTAATTAAAATTTTTAGAAAAAAATATTTCCTATATAAAATTTAATTCTAATTTATTCTTCATCTACTAAAATTTATTTAATTTAAGTAAATTTAATTTTTATTGTAAAAATAATACGAATAAATAGAATTTTAAAAGATATTTATAAAATTTTGTACTCATCGTGAATAAATTAATTTTTAATTAGGTGTATGCTTCGTTATTTTTTCTTTGTCTTATTTTACACAAGTGAATCATCGATCATTTTCAATATTATAACAGAAAAAAAACGAAAAATAAAATCGCATCATATCTGGTAATAAATATTGGTGTGTCTATTTAAGAATTTATTGTTTTTCCAAGATATAGTTTCTTTTTGTTTTTCACTGTGAAGATCAGTCAAGAAACTTCCATAAGCATGTGATATGCATTACTTATAACTGGTATTTTCTTTTATTATTATTTTTATAATAATAAAATATAAAAACATTCTTTTGCCAAAAGTAAAAAAGAAAAAAATAATAAAAATGTTTTTAATTGAAATGAGAAGTGTTTTGTGATCATACTTTGTGCTCAAGGAGATATGAATCATTTCTCATCAAAAATAAATGCACCAACGTCAATATTAACTGCTTTATTTTTTTTTCTATTCTTTTTGTTCTTCTGTTATAATTTATTATTACCAAAAAATTCCATTATTATTATTAATACTTTATTTAAATAAAATAAAACGATAAACACATACACGAGAAAAATAATAATAAACTGATTTTAGAATGAAGAAGAGAAGAAAAACCCAAAAAAAAAAATAACATGTTAAAGTAAACAAAATATGTATACACGGACAAACGGACCTACGCGATGAAATATTAATTTATTTTCAGCGGTTTTTTTTTTTAATTGTTTTATAATAATAATGGTAATAAAAAATCTAAAAATTGGTAAAATAAATATTAAAGAATTATTTGTTTTTATGCGTTTTTTATTAAAAAAATAATAATTTTTGAGCAATTTCAGCTGATTTATAAATGTTTTTTTGCTATGATCGTCCTACCTTTTTCTGTTTTCACCGTGTGTTATTAAAATTCCAAAAATACATTTAAATATTTTTTATAATTTATTAGTTAATCGATGATAAATAATTTAAAGAAATTAATGAATTTAATTTAAAAAAAAAATAATAATAATAATAAAAACGCTTATTAAGGATAACGACAAAGAAAATAAATAAATAAATTTTCTTTATGATTAGATAAATAAAAAATAAACAACTATTCTACAAATTAATAATAATAATAATAATAATAATAATAATAATAATAAAAATAAAGTAATAATTATAATTAGCACATAAATTTATATATAACTATTACGATTTGTGAATGAAATTTCCGTGAGAATATATTTCTATATATATAATTTTAAAGTTTTTTCTTCTTGTCTTTTATTTAAAACAATTTTTTTTTTTTGTGTTATGAAATTTTGTGTTTATTTTTGAAAGACAGAAAACATAACAAAACTAAATAAACTTGTTTATTAAGCAAAAAAAAAAATAAAAAAATATTAGCAAATAATTAAATAAATATCGAGAGAGAAATGAAAAACATAAATAAATAAATAAAAAAAAACACTAAATAATAAACGGTTTTGTTGTTCCTTTGCCAAATTGGTACAGTTTCAAGAAAATAAAACTTAATTTTAGAAAAAACGATTCACTTAAATAAAATGCATGATAAAAATAAAATTATTTATTTAATTAAATTAAGTGTATTAAAGATAAAATTGATTGAATAAGGAGTTTCAATATATATTAATTTCATCACATTATTTCTTTTTTTACCTCTTCAAGTATTGTATTTCTCATCTTAATTGATTTACTTAACACACAAATAAACTTAACTTAACTTTTAAACCGGTTCAATAATTTACTTTTATATATTTATAAAATCAAAACAATATTTATATATAATTAAAATTATAAACAAATTATTGTACAGTTTCCACCGTTATATAAGAAAAAATCACGAAAACAATAAAAATATTTATTTATATTTTTGCACTTACAAAATATAAATTTAATAAGAATGTATAACCATTAATAAGCGGCACAATCACAAACGTTTTACAAATAAAGAATTATTATTCAAGTGTAATGAACAAAAAATTATGATTTTTACTGTTTGCAGAAATATTTATGCAAATAAAAAATATTTAATAATGATTTACTTCTTTATTCTACACAAATAATATAATTAAAAAAAAAAACTTTCCGACAATTAAACTATCAGTGAGATGTTGTACTACTAAATTAAAAATAAATACTGAAATTGATTTAAGCGTTAAAACTACATTAAATAAAAATGAAACAGTTTCAGTTATTATTTTTTTTTTTTCTGGTTAAAAAAGAAATAAAAAAATATATGTATATGCGCGTTTGTTTCTAGAATATTATTAATATTATTATTTATACAAAAAAAGAAAATTATTATTACTATTAATAAGAATATTAAAGTTTATGATAGCATTACAAAAATATGAGAAGAATAAACATACAGAGTCAGTTAAAATTTAAGTATATAAATGTGAATCGAATACATATAGAAAATTAATTTTAATTTTAATCGAATAAAACTAAAGCAGTAGTAACAGCAATACAATTATAATTTTGGTGCATAAAACAGAAAACATATGCTTTATATTAAGCATATGTATGTATATTTATTTTTGTTTTACCCACTTAATCATATTTTCTTTATCTTATTATAATATTTTTTTGACAAAATTATTAAATATAATTTAATGTTCAGTAAAGTAAAATTAAAATTAAATCAAGCAGTAAGTACCTTGTAATATCTGCCCACTATATAGCTCCAGTGACATTCAATCTGTGTTAAACTTGTTCACCTTTATGTAGGTTTTTTTAAGCACATGTGTTTCTTTTTATTTATAGAATTTCTTAAAAATAATCTGATGTTTTCGTTATTTTTTTTTTATTTGTAAATTAGGTTGGGTGGATGTACTCTCTGCATTAGCACAATTTCTATATATTTAGATATATAAGTAGAGAAAAAAAAAAGAAAATAAAACAGAAGTATTTGTAACACTTGCATGCCTTTTTAAATAATCATTAAACTATTTTAAAAAAACAATTTTAATTGAATTTTTTACTTTTATTTATTTATTTTTTTAATGTAATTACTGTTATGATTATTATTAATACAAAAATTACATTATATTGCTATTAAATTGGTATTAAAGTATTAAAATATTAATGCTATGATTAACAATACCAAAACCAAAATTAAAAAATATTTTTTTATGGATTATCATCTGTGTATGTTTTGTTAATCAGATTTATTTAAATTTTTTTATGAAATTGTGTTATTTTTAATAATTAACATAAATAAATAATTAAAAATCATTTAACTGTATGCAGTCTGGACATTTATTGGCATATTTTTTTTTTTCGTGGAAAATTATCGCATTATTTTATTCGTCTAGCTTTAAGTAGTTTTATTTAAATTTATGATAAACGACGTTTTAGATTAATATTTCCATATAAATTTCATGCAAAAAAATAAAATTTTCTTAACTGCAACAAAGATTCAAAATCTTAGATAAATAATAAAAGTTAAACAAACGCTGAATTTATATGTTGTTAATAAATAATTGCAAGTGAATGATGTTTATTTATATATAGTTTTATTATCATGAATAAAAATTCAAAATTGTGCCATACATGTAAAGTCAAATAATAATAAATAACAAAGGGAAATTATCATGTAAAATTATTATTATTTATTTATTTATATATATTTTTACACATTATAAAAGAAACATTTTATTATTATTTTCATCGTCTGTTAAACACTTAAAAGAAATATATTCTTGAATTAAGTATATTCACTTTGTCGAATGATGTGCAAATAATTAAAAGAACAAAGATTTAATGCTAATAATTATTAATAATAATAAAAATATTAATAATGTGCTTGAAACAATAATATTTATTAATTATGAATGAAAATTATAAAGTTATTTTTAATGAAGAAAAATTATAAATTTAATTAAATAAATAATGTTTTATTGTCTTTTGTATTCATATAAAAAATAAGCACTACTTGAACGATTTTAAACAATAAATGATTAAAATATTAAATTAAAATAATTAAAAAATATAAATTAATTTAATTATAAGCATTTATAGATACAGAGTTAACTAATTAATAATTATTTATTCATACTTAACTGATTAATTAATTAAAAAGGTATTTAATATAAGAAAATCATTATTGAAAAGAAAAAGAATGAATTTTATTTAATAAATATATTACGAATTTTATTTGATTAAAAATTACAATTGTTTAAAGTCTATTGTCTTTAATTTTATTACACTTTCTTGTGTGGACTACTCTACTCTGTGATATACATTACTTATTATGTCAAGTGAAATATAAAAGTATACGTTAAAAATTATTATCAACATTATACAGCATAAAGCAACAAAATTAAGTAATATTATATACATATAAAATACACTTTTCATTATTATTATTATTATTTTTTACTTAACCTAAGTTCAGTTAACTTAACACATAACTACTTTGCATACTTTCAAAAGCATATGTTTTATATATTTTGTCGTTTTACATATATTTATTTTCTGTTTGTTATACTTATTTTCATTTATGTTATGTATATGTTGACAAAGTGTTCTTTATTCAGTCGGTACACGATATACGTATGCAAAATAATATATAAAAGAAATTATTTTATTATTATTATTATTATTATTATTAGTACCTATGTTAATAGAACAATAACACACAATTGATATGCTTAAATTGTTTTCATTGATTTTCTGATTGCATTTTTATGATTTTTATTTTATTTAGATTTGCCTTGTGGAATTTAACACAGTTTTCGCTTATATATATATATATTTTTGTTGTATATAATTGTTAGACTAGATAGAGACGTTTATATAAACATTATGTTTTTAATATTATACATTTTTACTATGCATAAAAACACAATTAAAAACAATTTTGTACATTATTAAATATTTATTGATAGCAAAAAAAAATTCTTTATTTTTCCTTTATTATTATAATTTTAATTATTTTTTACCTTTAAGTAGTAATTTTATTCGTTTTATAAAAAATTAAATTAATTGATATAATGAGGAAGCATAGAAGAAGAAAATAAAAAGAAAATATCTAAACGATTTTCTTTATGTAATGGAAATTTATAGGTATATAAATAACGGGTTTTCTATAATTTTAATTACTATACAATAAATCAATAATTATTAAATTTTCTTTTCTAATTTTTTTTTATTTTCTTATTATAGAAATATAATATTTAAGAAAAATTAAAGAAAGAAGAAAAAAAAAGAAAAACAACAATTTAATTACTTTTTTTATTTGCTTAAAAGTTATGCATCCAGCTGAGCTAATATTAAAATATTAGTCATTTTCTATTATTATTATTTTTTTTTACATTTTTATGTCACTAAAATGATTTTGCAGTTTTTTTGCTTCTTTTGCTTATTATCTAAATAAATTCATTAAAATTTGTTGTTTTGATTTTTTTATTTTTGTTTATAAAAGCAACAGCAAAGTGAACATTCTACTTTGGTGTTTTGTGTATGGTTTTTCTAGTTCTTCCCACCTTTATTTAATGAAAAGAAAAATAATAATAATATTATTATTATTATTATTTGAAAGAAAAAAAACAACAGAAATAAATATAAAAATAAAGCAACAGCAAGAGAAACCAGCAACAACTAAAACTAACCAACAATCAACAAATATACTTAACAACAACAACAACAAATCACTGTTCAGTTCACCTTCACCGCTCATTTCTTCTACATTTTTTAATACAAAAGAAAAAATAAAATTTAATATTATTAAAACTACAACTTTATATTGTGAATAATAATAAAAAAAAAATAAATTAATAATGGTCAAAGATGAACAAATATCAAAGACTAACTAGAGAGTGCTTAACAAGAATTGTATTCAGTCTTAAATGGTCATCTGTGCCATTCGGATGAAATCTTAAATAATAAAGAAAAAAAGTTTTTTTATAATTAATTAATTTTTTAATTGTTGTAATAATTTATTGTTTTATTTTTTTTTGTTTTACTTTATTAACTATTAATTAAATAAATAAACTAAACTTAAAAAGAAGAGAAAGACAAATATAAAAAGTTAAACAAAGTGATTTGTGTCCAACGGGTTCGTGAATGTTGGCGCATTAAGTTCTTCTAATTAAATAAACTAAACAGCAAAATATAATTATAAAATGGAGTTTAAATACTTTGCCGTTACATTAGGATTAATTCTATCATGTAAGTGACTTAAAAAATTAATTTTTATGTTTTAAGAAGTTAAAAAAAATTATTTTTTATTTTTCTTATTTAATAATAATTATTAAAGTCGATGAATAAAATTATTAAAACAAAAAAATAAAAAAGATAAAATCACGAAATAATTTTAAAAAAATAAATAATAATAAAAATATCACGAAATTATTTTGTAATAATTATTAATATTGCATAAATGGTGTTTAACTGACAATTTATTGTTATTATTATAAAAAAAAGCTTTTTTATACTTTCATATAATTTTTATTATTATTATTATTTTTTTTCGATTAATAATTTAGATAAATGATTGACCTCAAATCGATCCATTCTTTTATATCGTATTTATTTTTTTCTTTTTTTTTTCTTCTTTAATTTAAATTTAAATATATAATTAAAATTCAAACTTAATACGCGCTATTTGTTAATCAGTTTTTTTTTTTAAATCAAAGAATAAATAATAAATTATTAATAAAAATAAATTATAATCGGTTTATTTGATATTGTTTGTTTATTACTGGAAAAAGCTTTACTTTCATTACTTTGCTAAAAATGTACAATAAGGGCATTTACTTGTTTTTATTTTTATTATTTTGTAAAATTAAATTTCTATTATTTTTCTGCAAAAATAAATAAAATAAAAGAAAATGAAAACAAAGTTATAGAAACGGGAAATTATATATATAAACATCTTTTTTTTATTAATTAAAATTATAAAAAGCATTTAAAAACTTTTTAATACTGATAAATGGTTTTTAATTGATTTTTTAAAGATGTTTTGTGAAGAGAAATACAATGAAAATCATGATTAAAATGTTAACATTTTTAATATTGTTTATAAAATATTTTCTATATTTTCTTTTCTTTTCTTTTTATTATTTAATTTAATTAATGAAAAAAAAAAACATCATAATCAATTTGCAAAATAAATAAGAGAAAAACAAGTTACAAGTTTAACAACAGAGAAAAGAAAAGAAAAGAAATTTTCTCTATCTATATAACCACAGTCCGTAAAATTATACCTAATTATAGAAAAATTATTTTATTAAAAAGTTATGAAAAGACATTTTATGATTATAAAATCGTTTTTAATTATTTGTTTTTTAATTATAATAGAAAATTAAGAAAATGCAAAGAAAATAAATATAATATTCGCTATTATAAGCGATATTAATTGTTGAAATTGTTTTTTTTTGTTTCTAAATTAATTCAATAATTATTTAATTAAATTTTATTTTCATTTAATTTCATTGATGCAATTTAATCTTCTCATATGTTTTCATGATAAATAAATAATAAAAAACTTTTATTTTTATTTCTATTTTGCTGAATGGCAAAGGTTGTCGTTGTTTGAAATTGTTTTTTTTTCGCGTTTCTTCTATCTGTTTTTATCGCTGTTTTTATTATTCAATTCACAAAATATATAAATATAAAAATCATCGCACTAATTTTTATTGATAAAATTTATACGAAAATAAATTTTCTTGTTTTTATTTATATCAAATGTTATATCAGTTTTTTTTTATTATTATTATCTGTGCAAAAGTTATGACTTATTTTTCCGCTTTGTTTAACAGCAGATAAATCATTTGCGTTAAATACAAAAAAATAAAAACGAGAATGAAAGAGATTTTTACTTTAATTTAAAAATAAATTTAATATATATATTTCCCAGACATTTACGTTTTATTATGTAGTTTTAACATACCTTAATTATAGTGTTAATAAAACAAAAGAAAAAATGTTTTCATTTCATTTAAATGCAGTTAAGTTAAGTGATAATGAACGTAACAACGTTAAAATATAAATTAACCTAAATACAAAAAAATAAAAAATGAACAACTATAACAAAAAAAATACTAATTATAATAATAATAAAAAAAATTATATAAGAAGAACTTTTCTAACATCGTACAAGCATAATATTACCTAATGCAAGAAAGCTTTCAAGCTACATTTTTTTTTTATTTCTTGCTCTATAAATTATTTTTCAATAAAAATAATCGTAAATAAATAGCCACTAACAACTGTTACTCTTCTGTACAGTACAAAACTGTAATAAAATTATATTTTTAAATTATTTTTTCTATAATATTTCTATAAACATAAAATGTATTATAATTTGTCAAAAAAAAAAAGCACTGAAAGCATAAATCATAATTGTGGAGGGAGAAATAGATCATTACTCCGGAAATTTGTAATACAAAAAAAAACTACTAATAATAATAATTATGTTAAATAATTTTTCGTATAATATATATAAAAATATAACATAAAGCATAAATTAAAAAATTATTAAGAAAACTAATAAATAATATAATACATTTTTATTGTATATACATATATGTATGTATTTCGCGAGGTTAGTTTTTTTTTGTTATAAATTTCAAATATTTATAAATAAATTTTTTTTTTATTTATTTCATTAAACAGAATCTGTGTCATTCATAGTGAAATAAATAAATAAATGTTATGTAACGTTTAATAATAATAATCTCATTATGCTAATCAAATGTTTATATTAACATTTTAGATAAAGCGGTAAAAAAAGAAAAATAAAAACTTTTAACATATATATTTACTTGATTGTTTTTGTTTATATTTTAAGCGTGCAACAATCAAATAAACTTGAAATAAAAACGTGTTGTAGTTTTTTTGTTTGGAGAAAAACAAATTTAAAACTTAATTTTATAGAAATAATATAGTAAATATGAAATAAATGATTCCTTATGTAAAATAATAATATATATTTGTAAGTAGAAAGAGTATAAAGAGGCGCCAGACAAACAAATAAACATTAACCAGTTTGTTACCTGTAATTACTCTAACAATAAACAGCTTCGATGTCTTCACGTTATTCACGGTATTACTTTGCATTATTTTCTTTACAAACTAAAAAATAATAATAATAAAAAGTTAATCGATATTAACGGTAAACAAAACTGGAAGATTTTTCTTAAAGCAACATAAATAAATA
This sequence comes from Ptychoptera contaminata, assembly GCA_963942525.1. Taxonomy (NCBI): domain Eukaryota; kingdom Metazoa; phylum Arthropoda; class Insecta; order Diptera; family Ptychopteridae; genus Ptychoptera; species Ptychoptera contaminata. The sequence goes on along the minus strand of OZ012637.1, from coordinate 40,881,510 downwards.
ATAAATAAAATTGCTTAGAAAACATGTCAAGTTGCTATTTTTTTTTTTCTTCTTCTCATTATTCTTTTAAAGAAATATTTTACCATGTTTTTCTCAATTTTAAATCGATTTTGCAGTGAATAAAATATTGAATGGAGAATTTCTTAAATATATTTTTCACTTTATACAATGTAAATGTTAGGCAATCATCTAATATACGTTTATACGTAATCATTTTTTGCAAAAGATTTCTTTCTGATGGATTGCAATTTATTGCAACACAATAAGGTATTTTTTTCTTTTGCTTTTTGTATTTCCGTTTCTTAATTTTTTTTTTGTACATAAATATCATTATTATTTCGTTTTTAATTTTACTTTTTATTGCTTATTTTACTGTGTATTCACTTCATATTTATATTCATTTTTATGAAAAATAATAATAAATTTCGATTAAGAAATGTAAATTGCAATAATAAACACTTTAAAAAAAAAACGCTTTAATAATATCGAAATAATAAATAAAACAATTAAAGCATTTATAATAAGAAAAAACAACTCACCTTTTAATAAAGAAGAAAATAAAAATAAATATTACAATAGTATTGTAGGTAATTATTTAACAAAATTATTTGTTTAAAAGCTTTGCTTGAATTTTCATTTTTCTTCAAACTAGACAATATTTTTGTGTAATATTAGTATTATTATTATTATAAGTTCAATGTCACTTAGCCAGCATCATAGTTGATGATACGCAACAGTGAATATTCTAAAGATTAATTATTATTTTCTTATTTAAATAAAATTATTTTTCCGTTTTAAATAATCTCAACAATTTTTTTTTTTTTCATAATTTCGTAATAATATTTTAATAACATTTTTATCGTCGTGTTATTATCATTCTTTTTTTTTTACGGTTGTTGTTGTTGAGTTTTATTATCAAAATTAATGAATAATTTTTTTTATATATAATTTTCCAGGTCAATTGAGTTTAGGTGCTCAGGGATATTATGGTACAAAAATTGGTGCTTTATCGCAATTACATCATGCTGTAAAAGGTGATGTGTATGCTGTTGATTCGAGGACAATTTTCCTTAAAGGATTTAACTATGATGGTGAAGGTCCAGGTAAAATTTTATGTTTCAAAAATAAAAAATAATTTAATTAAAATGTTATTTCATAAGTAATTACTTTTTTTTTTTTTTGCTAACGGTTGATTAACCGTCATATGTTTATGTATGTATTTTACACATAGACATTTATATACATACCGTTTTTTTTTTGTTTAAAAATATTATTAATAAAAATTTGCTTCTCAAAAAAAAAAATATATATATATATTAAATTTCAGCTGCATACTTTTATGTTGGCAATTCACGTCATCCAAGTAATAATGGTGCCTTTCGACTACGTGATGAACGTGGAAATGCTGGCGTTATCCGGCGTTACAGAAATAAAGACATAACACTTTCACTACCTGAGGGTAAAACATTGCGTGATTTTAAATGGTTTTCAGTGTGGTGTGATGAATTTGCTGTCAATTTTGGTGATGTAACAATACCAAAAACACTTGAATTTCCCCGTCCACAAAAAGTAGCATCACTCAGTGGTGTACATGAGGTGTCCTCTGACAATATTGTTATTGTTGATGCACAAACATTATTAATACCAAATTTTAGCTATGACGGTGAAGCACCAGGTAAATAATAGTTTTACTGATTTTGTTTTTTAAAGCAAATTCATCGTTATTAATTTATTGCGTTCTATTTTTTTTTTTTTTTGCATAAAATAAATAATATAGACGCAAAATTCTGGGTTGGTCGTGGTCCAAAACCATCACCGCAAGGTCTTCGCATTCCAGATGAAAATGGTAAAGAGACACCGTTACGCCGTTATGATAAAAAAACAATTGTGCTGACACTACCAGGCGATCTTACAGTATTCGATATCGGTCATTTTGGTGTTTGGTGTGAGGCATTCACCGTTGATTTTGGCCACGTTCGTATGCCAGACAATCTTAATGTCCCACCATCATTGAAAATGTTGGGTATTAGCCCACAGGTAAAACAAAACTTGAAATATCAGTAGTCTACTTTGTTTGTTTTTTTTATAATATTTTTTTCACCTTTATTATATTAATATTATTATTATAATTATAATTAATTTTATTTCTCCCCACATTAATAAATAAAAACGATAATAAGCAAAAAGAATTATTATTAATAAATGAAGAAGCAATTAATAAATTTAACAAAATTCAATAAAAAAATATATTCAACAACAAGTATATAACTATTTTTAATTAGTTTAATAAATATATATTAAAAAATAAAAGAAAACTTTTATTTAACGATAAACGGAATCAATTCTGATAACCTTGTTTAAAATTTAAAATAATTTAATTTAATTAAAAACACACATATGGAAGACAAACAAGCATATTTTTTTTTTATACATATTTTTAAAGCTTTAGTTTTTTTTTTATTTATGTTTTTGTTCAATTTACATTTAGTGATACAATTACAATTATAATCAATTTGCACGTCTCACAAAAATCGCATATAATTAAGTTTTAATTTACTGATTTGTACTTTTTATTTTTCAAAGATAATTAAATATAATAATGAAATTTTTGATAATAAATTATTATACAAATAATTCTGTTCATGATAATTTATTTACTTTTCCGTAATTTTTTTAATTTGTGATTTTCATTAATTAAACTACAAAAAAAAAAAAAAAATGAATAAATTTCTCCTAATTTAAATGCATTCTTCTGCCTTGTTCATCAGCATAAAAGAGACCTAGTGACGTCTTAAGTCAAAATATAAGAAAAAAAATATAAAATGTTTATTAATTATTATCTATTTTATCTCAAAACTATTTACTATTTCATAGAAATAATATTTAATTAATTATGAAAATAAATATTTTTCATTTATATTTATAAAAAATTTATTTAATTAACAGAAATCATAGAAAATATATTTATGTTTTTGAATTAATATTTTGCATAACTGTATCTATATATTTATGTATTTTAAAAAATATATATACATATATATATAAGTAACACAAATAAATAAATATTTGTTATATAAATCATAAAATATATACATAAAAAAAAAAAATTCATTATGATAATCATAAATAAAAGCTAAGTAGTACAAAATGAAAAATTGTTTCCTTGTAGTGTAGAATTTATTTAATTTAAATTTATTTATTTAAAATTCAAAGAAACTAATTTTTTAGTATATAAATTACTAACTTATTTAAAACAATTAAAAAAATAAATAAAAGCTATTAAAAATCGCTAATTAAAATGCAAATTGAATAACAATATTAAACTGCATTAAAATTAATTAAATTAACGCAACTAATTTTCAATAAAAATTTTTGCTTAAAAATATTATTAATTAATTTTAGTTTTGGTTTTTCTGTTTTTTTTGTTTTTCTTAAAGAAAATTCACACTTACACAATTTTTCATTTTGTTTTAATATTAATTTTTCAATGAAAATTATTTTCACATAAAAAGACATAAAATTAATTAACAAATTTTAACATGTAACATAAATAAATAATTATTCATTAAATTTGTTTTTACATAATAATAAACATAAATAATTAAATTTATTGGAAAATAACTAATTAAATAATATATTAACAAAGCTATCATTATCATCAATATGCAAACTGCATAGCATATTTATTTTATTTAATTGCTTTATTCTGATCATTTCTATTATTATTATGATTTTGTTTGTTAACTTTTTTATTATCACATAGAGTGCATTTAATTTCATTAAATTTAATTTTTATATTGCTTTTAATAATATTTAATTAGAGAAAAAAAAAAAAATAAACGCAACAAACAAGCAAAAAAAAAAAGCAAACACAAAAATCACTTTTGTTTTCAGTCAAAATTAAACTGCGAAGTTTTATATGATGATTTAGCATTCGAAGTCAGATGGGCGGTCGCTGGAGAAAGTGTTGTAATCCAATTAGTCGCTAAACTTGGTAAGTTTTTTTTATTTTTTTTTAAATTAATTATTTACATTTTAAACTCGCTTAAAACAACAAAAGTGCATTAATGAATTTTATTTTATTTTCTTTCTATTTAAAGAGAGAAAAAAAAAACACAAAATAATAATCGTCGTTCATAAGATATAATTTGGAAAATGTGAAAGTAAAAGCAAAAAATATATATATATATATTTTTATTTTTTATCATATTTACTTAATCAAAATTAATAATATCTATAATTATAATAAATAATAATAAATCATTACAAATCCTTTAAAATAAGACAAAAAAAAATTAAACGTGAATAAAGTCGTGACTGGTAAAAACATAAAGCAGAAGTTTAAGCGCACACACGGTATAAATTATATTTAATAAATTCTTTTCTTTTGAATTTAATATTTATTTTTTATTGTTAACATTTAATTATCATATAATTCACTTTATGCCTACATAAGAAAAGAAATATATTTAAACTTCTTAAAAAGTGAGATTTTTATTTGGGTATAACCGAAATGTAAATAAAATTATAAAATTGAAAGTGAATGACTTTTAATATTTTCAGCAACGAAACAATGTAATAATAATAATAAAAAATAACAACACATTTATTAAATACACTATTTCTTTTATTTAAATAATAATAATAATAATAATAAGAAAAATAAGCACATTAATACATAAAAATATATATAAATAAAGTGAAATAGATTGTGATGAATGTTGTTGATGATGATGAAGAGATGATTTTTAACGAAAAATAAAATAAAATTGTGTTAAAATCTAATTGAAAGTTAATTATTTGTAATGAATAACATTGAAATGAAGTAATAATTATTAATTTTTATTTAATAGTCATGTCACGACATAATATTATTAATTATTAATTTAATATAAAATATATTAGTTTATTAACATAAATTTTACAATGCCGTAAGGTGTAATCTTAATTATAGTTGAAGCTTTAACACACCTCATTTAAATTAAATTAAATATTAGAAAAAGAAAATGAAAAAAAAAAATTAATTAAAATATTATGAGCACGATATATGGTAATATAAATAAGATAATTATTATTTTATTTAAGATAAAAAAAAAAAAATCAATTTGATTTCTGTTGACACTAAAGATCACATTCACCTTAACAATTTTTTATTTCATTCAATACAAAACGTACAAATCTAACTAAATCTGTCTGTCAGTAATTATAATCAATGAAATAATTAAATCGATTTATATTGAAATAATTAAATATAAAAACATATATAGTCATTAATTAGCGCTTGATTCATTATAAAGAATTATAATAATAATAATTAATTTTTATACGTACAAAAGTATTTATTCTGCTGACATTTTCAATATTATTTTTCTGTTTGTATTTAAAAACATTTATATAACGTTGCATTGAAAAAGATAAATATATATGTATATACAACGGAATATAATAAATAAATATATATAAACAAGCATAAAAACACCGTGAATCTGCACTTTTTATTCTCCGTTCATTAATAATAATAATAATATGGCCGTTAAGTTGCTATATGTATATAACAACCGCGCGACTAAAATAACTTTAAACTATCACTTTCACTCTTAAAGGTGAAGATGTTTTTTTTTTTATTAAGCTTTTATATTAAAGCACATCATATTTAAATGGGGGAATCAAAACTGTTAATAATAATAAACCGGCTGCAATGACGTTAATAAAATCAAAAATTATTATTCATTTAAATTAAATTTATTCTGATGTTATTTTTCTTCTTCTATTTTTCTAAGGTAAATAATATTAAAAAATCAATCAGAGGCAAAAAAAAAAAAATCAATGAAAAGTAGAAGAAAAAAAAAACAACTCATCAAAAAGTAAATAGTAAATCATGTAAAGGTGATTTGTCTTGTTTATATTCCTGAAGGACATATGACTATTAAATATTCGGTTCGGTATCATCAAATAAAAGAAGCAAACATATTTTTTTTATTATTATTATTATTCTTTTCAATACAAATTATTCTGTACTTTTTTTTTGTGTCTGTTTAAAATTGAATTTCATCTCCTTTCTGTTTACATTTTAAAGTTTCTTTAAAAAAAAATTATAAAACCATAAAATAGAAAAACCAAAATATTATTTACTTACCTATTAATGTCAGTTAGATGAATTAAAATTTAATTAATAAAAATAATAGGGTCATTGATGATGCGTGTTTGTGTACGATTAACAATTCTTTAGAAGAGAAAAATTATCTTAAAAAAAAAACGCAATAAATAAAAACAAAGCGAAATAAATAATGTATTAATTTGTATAATCTTAATGTTATTTACTTGAGCTTATTCCAGATGAATAATAATTTTTTTTTTTTGCCTTTTCGTTTTTATAATATTATTTATAAGCTTTTATTATTATTTTGTGATTCTTTAATTTTAATGTTTGCTTTAGAAAAACATTTAGAACGTGAATGCACGTGTTGTTATGAATAGTCAAGGTTAAAATCTTTAAAGCTCATAAATGAATTTAAAATTTAAGTCACACAGTTCTTTTATATACATTTAGATTAAATTTATTTATTTATGTTATTCAATTATTCGAAATGTTACTTTTGATTGTCCTTTTGATAATTAATTTTTTTTTTAATTTTTTATTTTCTCTTTTTATTTCCTTTTGCTATATTTTTAGTTTTATTTAACATTTGTCGAGATTATTTTTAAGAAAAGTAAAAAAACAAACTGAAAATAAATGTAAATATATTTTTAGATGATGGTGAATACATGTCGTTTGGTGTAGCGCCAGATATTAGCAGAAGCGAGATGATTGGCGCTGACGTGGCTGTTGCATGGGTAGATAAGGAAACTGGTAAAGGATTTGCACATGATTACTTTTTAGATGCAAAATCACAATGTTCGGGTAATCGTGGCAGTTGTCCCGATACACGTATTGCTGTATGTATATGGTTATAAAATATTGCAAATACCTTTGAAAAACAATAAACATTTATATTTTATAGGATAATTCAAATTCGATACGATTATTAAATGCTGCTATGGTGAATGGTTATTCTATTGTGACATTCCAACGACCATTGAAAGCATCCGATCGTTATGATTTGCCAATTTTAACAAATGGTTCGCAGGCTATTGTATGGGCACTTGGACCATTAAACCAACGTTATGAGGTCTCATTTCATAGCCAATACACAAAGGGTGATCGATTTATTGATTTTGGTCGTCAGCCTATTTGGAATTGTCCAATGCCAGAAGGTGAAAATAAAGATGATGAGAGTGAGGAAGAAGATACACATGAAATAAGAGTTACGCCACAGAGACCGGCACAGGAAGAACTTACAGCAAATCGTCGAGGTTCGAATAATCGGCAACCGCAACATTCTCAATCAGATAGACGTACTGAAACTATTGAGACAGCAAAACGTCCTGTTCCCACACCGAAGCCTGCATCTAAAAATGGAGCGTGGGATATTCCACCAATTCAATGTTACGAACCGGAAGACGGTGTCTTTTATGCACAAATGGGTCCGACAGGAGGTAAACAAGGTTATCCTGCAATAACAGGTAAACACATGAATAAATTTACTGTAAAGCTTTAAATTCACATATTATTTGAATAATATTCAGGTCATGTGGGTTGGGGTATTTCATGGTACATAAACGGTTTACTTATCCCAGAGATAAATGTTGTTAGAGGGAAAACATACACATTTGTTGTTGAAGGAGGCAATGACCCAGAAACTCCTGCTAAGTATCATCCTTTTTATATATCTGATGATTCAGTGGGTGGCTATGAATATAAAACCGAAGAAGAAAAAGCTGTAAGTAACGAAATGTTAAGCTTAATTGAAGTGTACGACAGTCATAAATTTAATGAATGAACATTTGATAGAACGTACGTATTTTTGCCGGAGTGCATCGTTCTCGTAATGGTGTAATAACACCGACTGGTGTTGGACGTCTGTGCAATTGGACACCTGATATTGATGGACCACCGGCTGATGAATATTCATCATTTGGCGCTTATCAGCGAACACTTACGCTGAAATGTGATGAAGGGGAACCTGGCATAATAACGTGGACACCTGACCGCAATACACCTGATACAGTTTATTATCATTGCTTTACCCACAGGTAATATCAATAAAATAATATCACCTTATATACATATTCTATTTTATTTTTTTTACTTTTTATGATAGATATCTTGGTTGGAAAATTAATGTTCTTGATTCGTGCGATGAAGCGCAGGCAAGTGAGATTGATGAAGTTTTTATTGAACCCGAATCACTAGATTCACTTGTAGCTCAGCCATCTATTCGCCACGAAAGTAAATTGAAGCCAAATGATTTTTTAACATTGCACGAAAAAGATTTAATAAAAAATCATAATATGAACAGTGCACCGCCAAAAATTCAAGTTGAATTACAAAGAAACACAGAAATCACGAAATTAATTGCTGATGGAATAAAAGCAGCGGAAGCTTTGGAGGAAAGCATATTAAAGCAAAGCAGATATAATGCATCCCAAACATTCGGTCCAAGCATACCACCATATAGAAATATAAATGCAAATAACAAAAATCCTGAATTGTATTTTAAACAAGATATGGAATTACCCGCTCACTACATGAAGCAACCACCACAAGAGGAGCTTATTTCTATTGATAGACCCAATCCATCAAATTCTGCTCTTCCCGTATTTCTTCGACCACCCCAACACACAGCACAGATTTTCAGACCACCAAAGTATTCACAACGAAAGCCAATTACACCAGAGAGACGTCCATTTAATCGTCCCCAACGCCCATTCATTTTACCGCAACCATCAATGATTGTAAATCATTATAAAAAACCTTCGGCGACGTATATTCGACCTTACAATAATAAAAATAAGCAAGTTCCTATCAAGCCAGCAATCGCATCAATATTATTACTAGGGGAACCAACTGAAATCAAACCAATTCGTAAGACAGCACCAGAAATGTTTCAAGGGAAACCGCAAAAACCGATGCTACGTGTACCGTATAATGATCAGCAACCAGCCGGCAGCTCTAGCAGTTTTCAACTAAAAAAAATTGAAAAAAACACTAATTATTCTATGCAAATTGAAAAACAGAAACAACAAATGCAACAACAGGCAATGCAACAACAATTTTTAAACAAAGAAATTGCTAAAATGGATAATGTTCTTCCAACCCAACAGTATAAATTACCATATGAAACAAAGGAAGAAGAAATAACGTACAAACCAGCTATCAATACCGGCTTTCAACCAGATTCAGTGATTGTAGAAAGTGGTTTTAAACCAATATTTAGGCGACGTGAAGATAAAACGGAAATTGATAATACGGCTGTACTAAGCCGTCGCCGCGATGAGTATGCTTCAGATATTGATGAAGCAATGGAAGGAGACGCACTTTTTTTAAAACAAGAAACACCTAATAAATCATTTGAACCGATGTTCATACCATCGCCATTAGATAGTACAAGCCGTAGAGACGGTGTACAAAGGGACACAAACAATGAACGTTTATCAGGAGATTTAAAAGATATGGACGTGGAAGTTGGAGATGATAAAATGGCTGTAGCCGCAGAACGTCATGATACATTTTATATGCCGCCCAAGGAGATGAAAAGAAAGGGTCAGGTAATTCCCGAAGGACCTCTCATTGTCTGTGATGGAAAAACAGTTGTTGATATGTCTTCCATAAATGTGGCACCTATTCAATCATCTATCGACTCAAACCGTGAAGAGATAATAAGAGGAGCTCCAAAATATGGATTACTTCAAAGTGACAACCCACAGTCATCTGATACAACAGTCGATTCAAAGGTACCAAAATACTCGAACGGCCATAGACCGCAAACTGTTTCAGTCAATGAATACACAAATCAATTTGATAGCATGGCCAATTTAAATGCACAGACAAACCAAAGGCCAATTTCAACAAAATTAACTCTTCTCAAATCGTCCGACACAAACATTTCATTGTAAAATCTACTTTAATCAAATTAAACATTGATAAAACAATTATTTTTGTTATCAAAGTGCTGTAATATATTTAAACTAACGTAAACATTTTTTTTTATTATTATTATTATTTTTAGATAACCGAGTTATATGAGAAATAAGAAAACATCGAAAAGGTAAAATTAAAAAAAAAAAATACTCATGATAATTAATTTTAAATAAAATATAAAAATAAAAAGAGAAATTGTACGAATATGCTAGAATTTTAATAAAAAATTTATAAATGTAGAAGGAGAAAATCATTTATTTATTTCATCTAATTTCTTATTAGATTTGCGAGTAAAGTTTTTCATTAACTCTAAAGCTTTTTCGTTTTTTGTGAAATTAGCATGTTTAATGCAAGAGAATTTATTGTTATCCACTGCCAATACGTTTGCATGATTATCTAATAAAAGTTTAATTATGTCGAGACTTGAGTTCATCGCAACTGTAATAAAAATTGATTTTATTTAATCAAAAGTGCTCATTTGGTAAATAAATACTTACACGCTCGTAAAAGCATCGTCCAGCCACAGTGATCTTGTTGTTCTATGTCAACACCATTATCTATACAAAATTTAACCGCAGCTAAATGTCCACCATCAACTGAATAATGTCCCCAAGTCATTCCAATTATGTCAATTTTGCTTTTATCAGCTTTCTTGTTAATTAATGTCCTAGCAATATCTATGTAACCATTAAAAACTGCAATCTAAACGATAGCATAAACATGAAATGCATTGTAATTTAAATGATATTTACTAAAACCTGAGTGCACACTATGTATATCTACTTGCAATGGTGTACGTTTAATTAAAGGACTTCCTATATTTATATTAACACCATATGTTAATAGTAGTTCAACACAATTATTATCACCACACGAGACAGCAACTCCCAATGGTGTAAGACCATTTGGTCCAGGTACATCAATTAAGTCTGGCTTAGCAGTTAAAAATCGACGTAAAACATGTATATCTGATTTCTTAATGGCACGATTCAATGATATTGTGCTGGGAACATCCGGAAGTGTTAATCCCTATTCGAGTATTAAGAACAAATAAAATGAATTCCATATAAAAACATGCAAGATAAATTAAAAAAAAAATATACACTTTGAAAATTTTAGACGATTCTATGCAAATATATTTTCCCGCATCCATTTTCAATGCAAATAATCGAAAAACATAACAGACGTTTTGCTCCAGGTGTTTTACTGTATGTTTAGTATTGGACCCCCTAAATACCCTCAGATCATAAATTTATTTATAATTTATCAACAGATTGAACAATATTAACTTTATTTTCAATTTTTTTTTTACCAATACACAGTTTTCCATTGATCGTATTTTATCTTTTGTTCAATTTTATAAACTTCACAACCATTTATTGGATTCCAATTAAATTCTATAGAACATATTGTTTGTTTTAATACTTTCGGATTAAATTTACATACATCTTCTAATCCGGTCATTTTTACTTTGTTTATTTTATAAATAATGTTTTTATGTTATTAAATCAATAAAATATCGTTTCTAATGTTGTTTTAGGAAATTAAAGAATTCTCTTTTTTTAATGTTATAACATAGATGGCAGTAAACGTAGTAATAGTTAAATAAATCTGTGTGACAAAATAGTATCTACAAAATGATTTTATTTTATTGATAATTTTTAACAAATAATAAAACAATTAAACAAATTATATTACTTGAATATAATTCAATCGACTCGAAAAAAAAAATTTTGATTTAATCAATTTAATCAATGTATTATTAAAAACAAAAATTAAACTAATATTTTGTCACATGCCTAGTCTGGCTTCACACTCTTATAGCAAAGTCTCGTTTAACCTATTAACAGCCTTTTTCACGCTTTTGTTTTAATTAGAAAATATTTTCTAATTTATTTTAAAAATTAATAAGTCTGTTCAGTACATATTTTATGCTTAAGAAATATGCCAACAATTATATACAAATATAATAAAAATATGTATTTAAAAATGTCTATTAAATTGTTGACGTTATGGAAAAGTGAAAAATGATGAATATTTTTGCGTTGGCGAATTTTTAGTAAAATTTTAATAAAAAATAAAAAAAAATTCTACAGATATAATATGCTCATGGAATTCCATGGATAAAGTAAAAACCAAAATTGCAAATACAGATACACATTTCAATTTATGACAAAATATGCAAAATATTATTTAATAATATTTAACATGTTTTTTGTTTTTGCTAGATGTTAGAAAAGTAAAAACAAAAATAAAGAAAGAAACTGACACTCGACGATATTATATGATAAAACATATATCATCATGAACATTGAATTTTCTTTTGCCAACAATGAACAACTAAAAAATAAAAACACACCAATGTATGTGCTGTTGCCATTAAAAAAAAGAAAACTAGTACACAAGTGATATAATATTTCATTTATTATTATTATTATTATTATTATTATTATTTTCGTATTTTCATGAAATACTTATGCATTGTTTGGCTTTATATGTATAAAAATAATAATAATAATAATAATAATAATAATAATAATAATAATAATAATAATAATAATAATTTTAAATAGAGAGAACATAAAAAGTAGTGTATTTTCGAAATACACTTAAAATAAATGCATGCACCAGTGTGTGCAGTAATAAACCATACAAAATCATATAGAAAAATTTATTACATAATAGTTGAAATAAAAAATGTAAAAATTTATTGTAATTTCTTTTGTGGTATAAAATTTTCAAAATAAAATTCGCATTCATTAAACAATTTTTTTACTTTTATTTATTAAACACCCATATATATGTATGTTTTAATAATCAAAATGAATACACTTTGAGAATTAAATAAATAAATTTTTTTTTGTGTTTTTGTTATTACTTTTAAATTTACTACTGTATGCTTCCTGTAATATTTTTAAAACTATTATAATGTTGATATATATTAACTACATTTGGTAAACTAAAAATTTCTTAATTTAATACGATTAATTAATTACTTTAATTGGCATAGATGTATACATATATATTCTGTTTTATTCATTTTTATTTTCCCACAATAAATTTAAATAAATAATTGTTTACTATTTAATGACTATTAGTCAGTATACACAATTTAGATAAAACACAAGTAGTTTCTGCATATTATTCTTACATCAAAAAGAAATGAAAAATAATAATATAACAAGAGACGGAAATTGCTTTTTTTTTTGCAATGACGAAATTCTATAATTTAATGCAAGACTAGATTGTTGGCAAGAATCGGTAATAAAATAAAATTTATGGTCTTATGAACAATCTCCAACTAGTCTAAGATTTAAATTGAGCCAGTAGTTTTGACTCCATCATAACTATAATAAAAAAATAAACCCTTTTTTATATAAATATATATATAAAAAAACTTTTCTAAAGATTTTAATTTCTCATTAAAATTATTGAATAAAGTTCATGTTAAAAGTTTTTGCATAATAATAATAATAACGACGATGACGATGATGATGTATATTGTAAAAGTGTACACGCATTTAAGTACAATATATACTTTGAATAAACTCTTATATAAACATATTTAATGGATTTTGATTAGTTTTATAACTCTTTTCCTATGTTTTTATATTATTTTTATTATAAAATAAATGCTTTTATGACATTAACTTTACTTTACTTTACTTTATTATATAAACGTTGAAACATTGTATACTTTCTTTTTAATCGTTGAATTTTCTATTATTATTATTATTATTATTATTACTATTACTCACCGAGGCAATAACAAATTAAAAGAACAGAAAACATTTTTCCAAGCACAAGGTAGACGCAATTAAAACTTTAAAAAAGAATAATTTATTTTTTTTCTTAAATATTTATCAAGATCTATTGAATTACCAATAATAATTAAAAAATAATAACTTAAATTATTTATATACACAATTTATTTATTTATTTATTTTACGCTAAAGATGTGAGTGACATACAATTACATAAATAATAAAAAATTCATTAAAGAAAATATATATTTGCTTGATATTATTTATATAAATATTTATGAAATTTTATAACACATTTAAATGATTTATAGCAGCGGTTTAACACTTATTATACGACTTTTAATAATTTATTACATGAGCAAAAAAATAAAAAATAAAATAGGAATTTCTTATAAAATAAATTATATTTAAAAAAGCATCGCATATTTATAAATTGCACCAGCTATTTACTTTTTATAAAGCAATCATTTATGTTGAGTTATATTCATTGCAAATACTGTATATAAGTAAATAAATTTATTTACAAGCAAACAAAATAAATTCCATTTCAAATAATTATTTATTTATTGATTATACAATCTAATAATGTAATGTAAATTTAAATTAAAGTAAAACAATTAAATAATTCTCTTAAAATAACCAATTAAAATCATTAAAGTAAGTCTCCACTTATTTAAATCGAAGAAAAAAGCAAAACGATTGTAAAAAGATGAACATTTAAACTTTGTGTGGCTTTAAATAAAATATAAAATAAAGATATTTTTAATCTTAAAATTGTATTAAGTTACATTTTAAAGTATAAACTCATTTTCACTTGTACAGAGCTTCAGCATTTATGTAATTTAAAAGAAAAATAACGAGAAGGAATGTGAAAAAAAAATGTGCCTACATTGATTAAAATTTTCTGTTACTCTGCTGTTAATGTTAATCTTATCTTTCCGGATGTTAAACTCTTACCTTTTCATTTACAATAATTATTACAAGATTTGAACAGATGTTTTTTATGTTTATGTTAAGTATTAAGAGTCGACTTTTCATTTTACTTTTCTGTTTTTTTTTTTTAAGTATTTTAAATTAACATATTTGTTTTTTTCGTTTTGTTTTTAAATTTTTAATTGACATTAACCTTTAATTATTAAAATTAATTTAAAATTAAAAATAGAAATATTTATTAAATTGTTTCTTTTATTTTTTTATGCATTATTAGTGATTATTATTATTATTATTTTTATTACAATTATTACAATAAAATTAATATTGACAATTACTTAAATACAAATGATAATTATATTTTATTAAAACTCTTAAACTTTTATCTAAACTTTATTATTTATAAAAATTTCTTCTCTATACCATATTCATGAATCAAACTTCATTTTTCTTTAGAAACTTTATTTTCCATTCAATTTATTTAACCATATAAATTTTATTTAATTTTGTATATGGCTGTCCCGTCCTTATCTACTTATTGTTCGGTCAACAGGACACAATTATACGCTATATGTACCACCGGAAATATTGCAATTTCAATGGTGTGGATATGGAATGGTATTAAAATAAAATAAAATAATAATAATAATAATAATAATAAAAATTCAATTTATTTCAGGAACTGGTTTTATGCTGCTGGTGGATATGGATACCACTTCTGTTATTTCTATTCTATATGCTATTGCTATTGCTGTTGTTGCTGCTGTTTCTGCTACTGATGATGACAAATAAAAAGTAAATATTTCAAAATTTTCTGTTCTTTGACATTATCATCATTGAATCGAAATAAAACAAATGCTCTTGACATATCACAATATTAGAATTAGAAAATTGTTTTTTTTTTGGTTTTGGTTTTGAGAGGGACGATTAAAATACTATCAAAAAAAAAGAACAATATAAAATAATAATAATACTGAATGCAAGCAAAAATTAACAAAAAAAAAAAAAGATGTAGAACAGATATGTACAGAAATGTTAATCTTTTCAAACATTTTTAAATAATAAAAACATAACTAATGTACACATATTTTGACATAAAATCAATGATAAAAAAAGAAGAAAAAGAAGAGAGAAAGAAAAAATAGACACGAGTACATCAGCAAGTACTTATTGGATTTATGAATTATTTATTATTTATAATTGTTTGCCTGAAAAACAATTTAAATATAGAATAACAAACAATATAATCACATTAAACAATTTTTAATCGTGTATTTTTCATTTTTATATATTTTCTTTTTTTCTTTTTGTATGAAAAATGATTGACGTTTAATTTTGTGTTTATGATTAAATTAAATATTAAACATTTTAAACAGAAATTTATATATAATGAAAAAAAAAAATTATAAGAGATCTGAACGTAATTATGTAATAATAAATGGTTTTTATTTATTTATTTATATAATAATCATCATAATAATAATAGCTCTATTCAAAGTTTTATGATAATTATTCAACCGAATATTCTATGAACCTTAGTAATTAGTTACTTAAATGCATTTATTGTGGTTTTTTAGTAAAATACCCATATGGGATAATCATATATAATTAACAATATAAAATGCATTCATGTGAATTATTTATCTATATACTGTATATAATCATTATAAAATTTCTATTGATAAGCACAATATTGTTTTAAACTTGTTATTACTAAACATTTTTATATCTATTAAAGTACTTTAAGTCATTATTGTTGTCATCATCACACCTATCGCTTGTTATACTTGCATAATATAATACTTGTTTTTTCAGTTAAATAAAAATTTAATAATATAGATAACTTTATAATTATTTAAGTTATAAAAGAAATTTTTACATAAATTTTATTTATTCTTAAATCATTTAAAGTAATAAATAAAAACCCAAAGCAGAAAAAAAATGAAAAATAAAAACTTTTCCAAGAATTTTTAATTTCATTGTTATTTAATACATAGCTAAAGATGAAATATTATTAACGAAAATATTTTATATAAATGATTTTTTCATTACTTTTGTAAATAATATAATTATTATTATTACATTTCTTTGTTCAGATTTTTAAAGAAAAAATAATAAAAAAAAAATATATATATAAACAGCATCACTTCCTGCTGTTATAAGAAACTATTTAAATTTAAAACGAATAGTATAAAAATTAAAGAAAAAATGTACAAAGTAGAAACAAATAAATAATAATAATAATAATAAAAATAAGAAAAACTAAACTACAAGTAAACTCATTGGTGAAAAACTTTTGATTGTTTTACTGTTACGTTCTGTAAATTTCTTACATAGATTTCATTAAAAACTAAAAATAGTTTTGTAACATCGCTAAAAAAGTGCTTTAATAAAGTTTAACTATGGTTTTTAAACACCATATACGAGTATATATACTATTAAAACATGTGATGAGTTCAATGTTTCGTTGCTGCTAATAAACTTTTACACAAAAACTACATAATACAAAGTTTGGTGTTTTTTTTGTTAAAACACATTTTATGTGTTTAAATAATTTTTACTCGTTTCTATTTTTTTATATTAAATATTCTTCTTTTTTTTATCATATTATGGTTAAATGGATAAATGGCTAGTCAAGCGAAATTTTTAATAAATATTTGGATAATTTATCGTCGGTTATATTATGTTTATATGTGTACTTATTTGCTATTTTGGTTTATTTTTTTTAATAACATTTGTAAGCCACAGCAAAATTCAAACAAAATATGATACCAATATTATTCAAAAACATTTTTTTTATTTTGTATATAACTTCAATAATTAAATAGTTTTGCGAAAAAAAAAAAAGAAACTATTTTCAGTTGAGTATTTTGTTTTTAATTTTAAGAAATAAAAATCGCTACTTATAACAATTTTCATTAATCTGCAAGAGAAGATACATAGACATAAAACTAAAAAGAAAAGAAAACGGAAAAAAAATTTTATAACAAGTTAAGCAAATAAAGAAAATGTAGCAAATTCTTTTCGTGGCAATAATTTCAAAAGAAAAAATAATTCCATTGTGAACTTTTGGAACAAAATGAAAATGAAAATGGAAAAAAAAGAAAAATTAAACTCAAATCGCGAGAGATGCGCAAGCGAAAAAAAAACGTCTTTTTCTTTAACATCATCAAATAAAAGAATATGAAAGAAAGATAAACGAACTAGGGAAAACGAAAAATGGACAGTTAAATAAATCTTGTAGAAGATTTTTATTATTATTATTATTTCTATTCCCCTTTTTTTTCCACGGTTTTGTTTGTTATTCAGAAATAGAAAATGCTTTTCCGTTTCTTGGAAAAAGCACAATAAAAATTCGTTTACTTTAAAAAAAAAAAATTTAAATGGAAAATAAATAAATAAAAAGATAAATAAATATTCGATTTAATTTTCGTTTAAATTTTCATTTTATTTTCTTCTTGCTATTTTAGACGTATGCTTTGAGTATGCATTTCAATTAACTACTGATGTATATACATATATTCTGGATAGAATAATGAGTAGTATTATCTATTTAAATTAAAATTATTCAATTAATTTATATATTAATTGAATTAAATACTTAATAAGTAAATTAATCAATAATTAACTAATTAGAAACACGCAAAATTTTATATGAATATTTAATTGAAAATTTTAATGCAATTTTAATGAATTATTAAGTATCTTTAATAATAATTGTTCATAACCATTTTAATATACTATTAAAGGTAGATAGTGTTTATTACAAATTTTATTTATTACTTAATTGCTCTTATTGTATTGGTAGAATATTGTAATAAATTATAGAAACAATTTTAATAGACGTACGATTTGATTTCTATTATTTATATGCAATAGTCAATGATGTTATTGATATTCATAATTACATTTATATGAAGAGCATTCATTAGAAAATTAAGAAGGATAAAATAAAAAAAACGAATCATCAATAACTCAAGCAATACTATAATTATCTTACCATTTAATTATGATTGAAATTTATTGAAGGAACTTTAATGTGTGAATTTTCTATTGAATACAATTAAGAAATCTATTTGTTTGTTAATTATTTTCATTTATTTTTATTCATATAATAATAGAAATTATCTATGAGAACAACGATTTTGCCATCATATGCACACCTATATGAACATATCGTTAATAAAATGGTATAAAATTTTTGGTATGTACCACGTTGATTGCATATAATATGTCAATTTAGCAATGAGTCTATCGTCAGTCATTTGCAGTTCTATACAATTCAATTTACTTCTAGAAATTGGAAATTCCATTATGTTCATAAAATGAATGAAAATCATGTTGAGAATCAAGTAGTACATGTTTTATTACTCTCTTAGTTAAGTTATTATACATGTATTGTGGTAGACATAAAATTTCTGATATAAATAAATAAAATGCGAAGGAAAATTGGTAGAAATAAGAGATAATATTATGGAAAAATATATTGTAAATATCAATTAACGATCAAGAAATGTTTAATTTCGTATTATTTAATTGATTTTAATTTAATCTAAAATCCGTACTCAATTATTTTCAAAATGAAAATGATTCATTAGCTTAACATAACGATAAATAAATTATGATATTGATTATTAAATTTGATTAGTTTCGGTTAGGAAAAAAAAAGCCACACAGTCTGTGACCGGAAGGTAAAATGTTTAAAGTTTCGATTATATTTTGATATTATATACTATTTTCAGTTTCATGTGATCATGTAATGTGATTTGATATCAAAATTGACAATATTACAGTTAATAAGTAGATTATACATTGGTTATAACAGCATCATTTTATCACATCAAATAGAAATATATAGCCCAGTTTACGATCAAAAATTTATAGTAAGTGTTAAAATGGTGAATACAATTTTTCGCGAAAACATAAAATTTTCATCACGCTAAAATGCCTCTACCAAATAACATGTACACCACTAAACACCATTTAAACGACTAAACAAACCAAAATAAAAATTAAAGTAAAATGTTAAACATACCACATCATAAGTTCCATAAGATGAAACTAATTTTATTACTTTAAAAACAATTTTAATATTCAAATGTTTACTGAATTTAATACTCTACTAACACTTGTTTAATGATAAAATGATAAAATTATGTAATGTCTTAAATTCAATAATAACATTTGATGATACAATCACTATTTTATGTAAGTGCAAAACGAAAATGGTTTTCTTTTTTATCAGCACATTGCATATATTAAAAGACAATTTCATATACGTTATTTGTTTATTTATCGGTTTGATGCTGCTAATGTGTTATTGCGATTTTATATCGTCAACGTAAAAAATAAATATATATTTACCTTAAAAAATACTTTGTCTTTGACGTCTTCTTTTCTTTTTCACAATAAATCAGATACAAAATATATATATATATATATATATGTTATAAAATATATTATGAAAATAATGCTAAATTTTTATTATACCTTGTTTAAATGACGCCATAAAATTGTACATTAATAAAATGTAATTTGATGAGGTGTCGGACATCATTGTGTTTCTTAGATAATATGTTGCGTTTCCAATAACAACATTAGACACATAGTTAAACAGCGAATTTGTGCTAATGTTAATGGTGATGCGATGTTTTTCTTTTATTATTTTTTTCATTCATGATAAATAAAATATTTCTAGTCTATATTTATGGTTTTTTCTTATATGTGTATATCAAAATGCAAATATAAATTTTATTAACTGTAGAAAATGCAATACATATGAATAAATTTACATTTGAATGAATGAACGAACGAACGAATGAACTATAAACTATATTAAGCAATGATAGTTTAAAAAATAATTTATAGTTTTCAAATTTAGATATTCTTTTTTTCTATATTTATGATAAATTTTGAATATCGAAATACACAACCAAATGATAATGATAATATTCAGTAAATTATCACTAATGTGAATAGTTATTAATCATATTATCATCGCTTTAAAATTCAGAATCTACATTTTCACCAAAATTCACAGGCACCGTGTAATCGGATAAATTTTGTTACTTAAATGTTCATAAAAATTCTTAAATTTAGTATATATTTTACATATAATACTGTTTGATAATTATTTAGTTTAAAAATGCTAATCTCTCATACAAGCACAGAAATAAAATTCGTGAGTAAATTGACTAAAAATAATAAGTTATAAGTAAGTTACAGTGAAATGAAAAAATATGTATAATTTTCTTAAAAGTAAAATGATTATAAAACGCATGTTAGTTTACTAAAATAAGAATAAAACGTGATATTGTATCAAGTTGGGATGAACATCAAGTGCAAATATATGTATAATATTTATTTATTTTCTTATTATTATTATTATTATTTTTTAAAGAAAAGGAGCAAATAGGTGCCATGAATAAATTTAAGTAGCAATAAAGTTTCATTGAAGAAAGACACATGTAATTACTTTGACAGTAACTTAGTCACGTATCTTATTATAATTTAAATTCTTTATTATTTTTATTTTATTCATTTAAGCAAATAAATGCAAAAAAAAAGAAAAAACATTAAACAAAATGAATAAAAAAAGAAAACTTTTATCATATCCGATTACAGTTTAAACAATAAATTTTCCCAAAAAATTTTTGTTTTTCTCCGTTTTTCCAAAGTGGTTTTATAATAATAAAAACCGGAAAATAAAAATTATATAATTTATATTCAAAGTTACTTAAAAACATATTCGGAAAAGGTTTCTCTTTAAAGTGACATTTAGCGTAAGTTAATTTCAAAAAAATTTCTACTTTATCTTTAATCCAAAAAAGCAATTAATTAAGTACATTTTTATTATTTTTCTTTTTTTTGTAATTTATTTATTAAATAAATATGCAATAGAATTACCTATGGCATATTTTTCCATACAAAGTTTTTTTTTTATTTATTTAAATCATGTAGTATATTCATTTCCATTAAGTTTACTTAATCTATGCTTATAATATAGTCGGGAAAAAGTTTATACAAAAAGAAAATAAAATGTTATAAATATTTTGAAATAATATTTTGATAAAAAAAAATAATAATAAAATTATTTATAGTGAAATAAAAACATATGTGGTCTGTCTAGTATTTATGGTATTTATAATATTTTAATATGTATTAAAAACTAATATAAAAAAAATAATTTTTATTCATCAAATAATAAAACCATAAAGGATGGATTTAAATTTAACATTAATTTTCAATCAAATAGAACAGAGTAAAATCCATTGAAGTTTATATGAATCCTAATCGTTGAATAATGTTGGTATTGGCACTGATGGCAGGATTGTGTTCTTTTAATATAAATTTTAATTTATATTTAAATAGATAGGCAAGTCTCTTCAACAAAAAATTTAATAGAAAAGTTATAATAAGTTTTTAATAGAAAGAAATAATAAAATCTTTTAAGAAATTTGTTTCTAGTTGCTTAGTGTCAGTGAAGAGGACTAGTGTCAGTGGAGACGCCTGGTATAGAATGCAAAGTGTTTATTCAGAATATAATCGCGTAATTAAATTATTATAATTGATAACATGTAAAGTAACTTTAAATTAAAAATATATACATTTATAATAAGAAGACAACACAATGACAGTATTATAAATAAGATTAATTTATTAACCCTATTCTACTAAAACACATTTAATGCATATCAACATTATTTCAACATATTAGAAAATTAATGTTAAATAGTAGAAACACAGATTTTAGAATATTTAATTTTCAATCAGCAATATTATTGCTAAAACAGCAATTGTTCTATTTTGTCAATTTGCATTTCATTTTACTTTTTAATTATTAATCAAAGCTCTATCGATTATTGCATAAATAAATTTTCTTTGATGTAGCATTAATGTATATATAGAGTAACTTGTGGCTCACTTAACAATACGAAACTGTGACAATCAAAAACAATAATAATAAAAAGGGACTCAATTATAATATAATTTATTATAAAACCCCAAAAAATACATAGATATATAATTTATTCAATAGATTTATACATATTTTATTTTTTATCAAAAAACATCGTAAACAAACTTCTTGTACAGAAAATATTAATAATAATAATAATAATAATTTTGTGTTAACGTTAAGAATGTTTATTTAAGTTATTATTAAATATTTGGGGAGTAATCCCTAAATTTAAATCCTTTAACAAACCAAAGTTAAATATTTTGTGTGTTTTAGATAGATTTTTTTGTTTTGTATTTTGTTTTACAAAATTTATCGAAGAATATCATTGTGTTTCAGTTTCCGATGTGCAAAATAAACTTTTAACGTTTAAAGTTAAAATTCAAAAAATCAATTTTAATTGCTTAAAAGAGAAAATTATATTTTCATTTAAATTAAATTTTAATCAAATTACGATGGTACTCTTTAATAAATGAAAACTTTAAAAGCATAAAAAAAAAGAATAAAAATTTATATTTAAGAGAATAAAATGTGGTGTGAACTTAAAGTGTCAATTAAATTTTCCGTTTTTTTTCTATATAATTATCATAGTAACTTTAGATGATTAACCTCCCACTCGACATACCACAAAATTGAAATTTGACTCTTTTTTTTCGAAAATAATAATAATAATAATAATAGTAGAAAAAATGTTAAAGATTTATGATAAAATCTTATAACGATTAATAATCTGTACTTATATATATACATAAAATATTAAAACTAATTTATCATTCAAAATGAAAACTGTATGAAAATTTTTGAATACATTTTTTTTATCAATTTTTTAATTTAACAATGGCATACAAAAAAAAATAAGATTATTTGGCAAAGCAACACGAAGACTGATTATGTAACAGTTTGTCTACAGAATGTTTTTAGAAAACTGAAACAGCTGGCAATAATCCAAAAATAAGACTCATCAACCGATCAATATTTCAACTATACGAAAACTATACAAATGTTCTGGTTGAAGGGGGGTTGTTAAGCATTTAATACATGTACTTAGCATATTTTCATTTAAAACTATTTATTTGTATCTTAATCTGAACTGATCTGAACATGTGAAAGATGAAGAGTTGTTATACTTAATGAAACTTGTGCATGTGAGAATTGCCTTTTTTGCTGCTTTTTAATTGATAATACTTTGCGTAAATAATAATTTCAGCTCATTATATTAGAAATAAATATATAACGATAAATAAAAGTTAAAAAGTAATTTTTCCCCCTTGTAAGTATTATTTATGACCATCATTGGTCACAATATTGTTTGTATAACTCCAATTTATCAAAAGTTTTATGTGAGTCAAAAAGTACAAAAAGTACGTAATAGATGTCAATACAAGAATGCTTCCGAGAAAATCTTTTGTCCCTAATATGAATTGTTTAACGTCATAAGTGTGGAAATTGAATGATTTTTAGTTTTTCTTTTTAGGCTTTTTACTAGTCTAATCAATATTGATTTTAGCTTTTTTCTTTACTTTTCTCGGTATACAAAGTAGAAGTTAAACAAAACATGCAAAGAGACAAAACACGAAGAAACCAAACTATAATAATCAACAAAGCACCAAGAAAAAAAGAAGAAGTTAAATGCTTGACTGAATTTGATAAATGTTAACACGAATTAAACAATAAAGAAAACCAGATAGAATAAAATAAGGAAAAAAAGTACATAAGAAACTTGTAACGCCAAGGAAAACTTTTATAATGAATATTCTGTTTAACTGGTATTTTGATAAGGAAATATTTGAGCAAATGAAAGTACGAAGCAATTGCAAAATAATGCTTTGGTTTCTTATTAAATGTACAATTAATATGACACAGATATTGTTATAATCAAAACAGAAACATTAGAAAAAAGGAGGAAGGAAAAAAGCAAAACAGAGTAAAACAAAATATAAAGCGAAGCTTTGAATAGAATTCTATGCTTAAAATTAAAGTTTTTCCAAATAAGAATTGTCGATCGGTCGTAGAGTTTTTGAACTTTTTTTTTAAGTATTCGTATTGTAACAAGAAGAGACTGTTCTACAGTAATAGATCTATAGAAAATGCAAACACAAAATTATTCTTTCAATATTATTTTTCCTTTTACTATGCATGTACGATAATGAGGTGAAACGAAATGATTCCAGTCTAGTTGCTGTTTTTGTTAAAGTTTTCATGTGCTTTAGCACTGTTCGATTGGTTAAAAGAAGACAGAAAACATAGTGTAATAAGGGAAAAGCTTTTCTGAATAATGTTAAATAAGAATCAATATTATTGCTTTAAAGTTCCCGTACTAAGCACCAAAAGCGCATTTGTTGTTTGACGTTTACCATAAGGAAAAGCGCATGATCTAAAAAGCATGAAATCATTTCGTTTCACCCCTCTCATATATAAGTAAATTTTCCACAAAAGGAAAACTAGTTTTCCATCACTTTATTTCGCTGGCATTTGTTGTGTGTAAAAACGAGATGCTAGCATTATTTCATAATAATAAAATAAAAAGAATTTTCCATTTAAACATCAACAATATAATATTATCTCGCTCTATATCAGTCGCGCGCGGTTTGCCGATTTTGTTATACACGTATGTGTTGATCCGCGGTGTTTTCTAATCAATTGTGAGTTATTTTAAAGCATATATAACAAAACAAAAAAAAAGAAAAGAAAAACAAAGTTGTTTCAAAAACTATTCAATAACTTTTGCTAAAGTTTTCAATATTATAAAACTTTAACCAAAATACAATCAATTTTCGGCTAAAATATTATTTAAGTTCGGTTTTCAATAGTTTTTTGTTTTATGTTGGTTTTTTTTCTGTTGTTTTGTTCGCCTAATGTTATATTGTCAAATGTGCAAATGATAAATTTATCAGTATAATTTCTGTGTTAAACGTGAGCGCATGCTTCGATTACGTCATATTTATCGTGTAAATTCTTGTTTCGGGAGTTGGCAGTTGTGAATCGTGATAGATTTGGAACAGTCGATCGCTTAGTTCATTTCACGACGAATCAGTTGTGCCAACCTATATACAATTGTATATATATAATATATAGCGAGATATAAATATCTATATCTATATATATATAGGCATAAATATATATGTATATAAAATAAACGTACGTACAAATTTATAGTAAATACTTGTATAAATATATATATATATCTATATATGTTTATATATACATAATATTATTAAAAAAAAAAATACTAAATACATAGCTAGTATATACGCATCTATATTTATATATTGTTGTAAACAACGAATAAACGAATACGAAACTTGACAGATCGCACGGTATGTGAGTTCAATGTCACTATATTGCCTTCCAGTTATTTGTAGTTGTGTTATTATCGCTTTTTTTTCTAAATAAATAAATAAATAAAAATTATCAGTGTACATAAATATGCATAAATTAAAATCATTTAATAAATTATTATATTAATAAAAAAAAAAAATTAAATACAAAACAAACAGCAACACAAATATCTTCAAAATTTATTATTTGTTGTTTTATAATTTTTCAACTTGCTGCTGTTTTTATTGTTTTAATTTTTGTGTCAAAAATAATTAAATTTATTTATTTGTTTTTGGTTTTACTATTTTTTTTATTATAATATAATTATTATATATAGAGTGTATATGTGTAATGTTTATATAATTTAAGTTTTATGTTTTTTGGTTTTGGTTTTGTTTTCATTTATATATTATTGTATTTGATGTTAATCAATTATATTTCTATATAAAGAAAAAGTAATAAAAAACGCAAGTACAATACATCAACAAGAAAATAATAATAAATAGATTATAAATAAGTAAATCCTCAACATCTTGATAGCATTAAACAACCTCACACTGGTAAACCTAGATAATTATATATATTTATAATTTGTATTTTATAAAAGATAAGCCTTTTTTGTACCTTTAGAAAATACTATTAATAAAGGACTTGAATAGAAGTAGAATAATAGTAATGAATTAACACAAAAAAAAAGTAAAAGAGAAATGAGAAATGAAAACCCTAAAACCCCACTAATTTATTCATAATTGCTAAGTTATATAACAAACTGATATAAAATATTATTAATACTTTCAAGTTCATAATAATTTGTTGTTTTTTTTTTTATTTTTTTAATTAAATTAATTCACATCTAATTATATATGCATATGCATATACATTCTCAATTTAATTTTATTTATATTTATAAATTTATATATATTTACTTTCTTTGTAATTATTTGTGGTTTTAAAATTTACTTTATACTTTATTTTGTTGTTATTTTTGTTGCTGCTATTGCTGTTGTTTTAAACTTATTAAATTAAAGTAAACGACAAAAAGGTAAATAAAACATTAACTGCTGCCTCTTATTCTCTTAATATAAATAGTACACGAAAATGTGCATATTTTTATTAGTATAGATTTTTTTAAAATAAAAATATTTTATTCATTATTTATGTGTACTAACTAGGTGGTATGCGTTATGTTTGTTTGGGTGGATACACTTGATGGAAGTTTTTAAAAGAAAACTTTTCCTTACTTTTCCCACCCAAAGAAACTTCTTTCAAAAGAAAATTTTCAAAAAAATTAAATAGAAATGAATAACATTTTTTTCTTTTCAATAAATAAGTTTTTAAACACATAGTAGATGGTAAGCGGTGTTAATGCTTTACTTTTTTTTGTTTGCTTCTCTCACATTTTCCTTTGTAATAATCCCGAACATAAATCTATGGTCATAAAATATATTATCTGCTATTATTATTATTATTATTATTTATTTAATTCTGAATATACATATTTATATGTATAAAAAAGGAATTAAAATATTCTATAGAATATAAAAAAAACACGAAAACTGTATAAAAGAATGTTATTAAATCGATTGGAAGTTATCCTTAACTCAGTCTATTGTTGTTGATGATGATAGACAGCAAAAGTAAAGAATTGACATAGTGAATTGCGATTTGTAACAGAAACAAGGAAATTACAATACGATATTTCAATTGATTTTTGTTTGATTTGTGTTGTTGCTGGATTCAATTTTTTATCATTTAATATTTCTTCTTCATTATGGTGTATTTTAAACTTATCCATTATTGATTTGCATATTATTTTTATTTTTATAATTAGTTTAGATTTTCTTGTAAATAATATTAAATTTATTGATTGATTGATTAGTTTAATGTTTATTTGATACATAAGACCCAAAGTTTAAAGTTCTTTATGATAAACAACTAGCCGCAAGGTGGTATTTTGATATCGGGATACTGTTATTTTCGGTCAGAATTCTTGTCACAACTTTATAACAGTGATTATTTATGATAAATTTCACCAAAGAAATTATAATTTTTTTAATATAACTAAAAGATTCTTTCATTTTTGATTAAACAGTATGATTTCTATACTAGTTAATTCTGTTGTACTAACATATAATATTATTTATAGATATAAAGCACGTAAACAGTATTGATAAAAACTGTATTACCTAAAAAAAAAAACAACATAACGATTTTTATAAAATAAACAAATCTTATCACTTTATTTATCGCTGAAACAATCACACAAATTAGTTATGTCAAATGTTGTATAGAAAATATTTATTATTTATTTACTTAATTCAAATATTTATTCAATTACAGTCGTCTATTTATCAATAAAATATTTATTGTATAAATATAGCATCTGTTATTTATTATAAATTATTATCTGTTGCAAAAATAAAAAGTAAAAAATGAAAAATAATTTTATAAAAGGCTAATGAAGCTATAATCATACAACTTTTATGTTATTTTATTTAACCTTAATACAGCGAAAAACATAGGTAAAAAAAAAACAAACCTCGGCAAAATTATAGACAAAACATAAAAAAGATTAAAGAAATAGAGCTTTGGCAGTAGAAACAAATTAAATAGAGAGAACAAGTTTTGCCCTAGATACAAGGTATATTCATTCCATAGTCTACTGTACGATTTCAATTTGTTTAATGAAATAATATTCTATGACAAAGCATTACATTGAAGAAATTTATATATTATTCCTATAACATTATGTTACTTAAGTTAAATTTTTACCCTTACAATATATATGTATTCGTTCTGATATAAAAGAGAAAAATATTTATATGTATATACCAAGCACTATTTATGACCCAAAATTATATTTCTTTTATTTTATTTAAAAAAATATACAATTTTATTATTAATATTTACTTATTTTTTGTTTTTTTTTGTAAAAGGATCAATAACATGCAATTTATTATATTTGTACATATGTACCGTATGTACTTATTGTTATATAGAGGTTTTATCTGTAATATATATAAAGGGTATATATAAATCATATTGAGCAAATACAAAAAATATATATAAATAAATAAATAAAAATTAATGAATATCCACGAAATATTTTCGATTTTTATAACATTATCATGCACAGATAAATTTTGCACGTGATTTATTGGTTATACATATTTGTGTATGTGTGTATATAGATATAAAAAAATCTAAAATATTTATTTTCACAATTGAAAACAATGAAAAAGGATAAAAGTAAAAAAAGGAATAAAATTATATAAAAGTCATGAAAGAATTTGGTAGACGATAAAAATTTCTTATTTCTTATTTTTTTTTTCGTTAAAGTTTTATAATTTTCTTAAAACACAAAAATATGTATAAAACATTCTCTATACTTCTATCCTAGCTAAACTATCAAAACTAAAAATACCATTTATAACCGTATTGTTTGTTATGTTGTTCTTTCGCATATGACGTGTATATATACTTATCTATATAGTTGATATGTGTTATGTCATATAGGTCTTATATTTAACCCTCTAAATATTTTCATTTTCACCATATCATTTTTACTTTACTTTGCTTAACTTTAATGTTTTTTTGTGTATTTGGCTTGTATACCAATGACGATTAGACGATGAGAATGTAGAATAAGTATAATATATAGACGAAAATCTTAAAAATGTCTACATTACGTTCAGGAATCTTTAGTAATCTTCAAAGTAGAATATTCGTCCATTGAAACTTGATTATTATATAACTTGATATATTAATATTATTTACATATATAAAAATATAATGTTTACACACATATTATATATATATAAATATTATTTACCCATTATTATTTACTTCATTATTACTTAGCTTAGATCTTATCATTTTTCACAAATTTGGTTCAGTTTTTTCTTCTTCTGCTGTTACATACCATTATCAATAAATAGAGCTTTTAGAGGTTAACTGATAATTGCTCTTAGAAATTAAATTACATTAAATAGTTAAATTAATATCATATTGAATATGAATTAATTAAAATTTAATAAAGTTAAAATATGAAACTATATATCAGTAAAAAAAATAATAATAGGTCAAATAATTTCTTATTTTTCTTTATTTAATATATATATTATCTATATATTTTTTATTAATAATAAATAAGAGCTAATTACGTTATTACATATTGATTTGTTTATTATTTTTAAACATGCATGTTCGAGACTTAGAATATTATTCATCACAACTTAAGTTAATTATAAAATAAATAAAATAAAAAAGAAAAATGTTTTCTTTTTCTATAAATTGTATCTAAATTTTTATATACATACATATGTATATACATATTTTCTATTTTTTAGATATTTTAAATTATATACTACTATTCATCGATTTAAAAAAAAAAATAATGAAAAATTATATAGAAAATACACAATTCAATAATATGTAATTCTTAAGCATTTTATTGCTTTTCTATTTTTGAAAATTAGACTTCACATATTTGTATTCAAGACAAGTAATTTTATTATATTTATACGTTAACACATTTATCTAATTGGAGTCATTGATAAAATCCAAAAAAACGAATGATATAAACGTGGAGTAAATCGATTATTCTAATGCCAATACGATACTATTGTTGGTAATAAAAATTATTTTTCCTTCAATATATTTATTATTTATTAATACTATTATATTTTTGTGACAAGATAGAGAGTAAATTGCAAAAAAATACACATCGATCGGTTTTTACAATGTTGAAAATGTAACCATCGATATATATATATAGAAACACATATTAATAGTAATTAGGGTTAGGTAAGAATAAAATAGATTTTGTATGCAATTATTGTGACAATAAATTTTTCCCCTTTATAACTTATTCATAACATGTATTTGATAATATCTATAATAGCTAATATTATTACTTTGCTATTATGGGTCAATTAATATTATTTTAATTGAATGAGTTTTATCGACTCAGATATGCGTTTATTAGAAAATTAATTTATTAATAAAATTAAGAATTTAATTATTATTATTATTTATAAATTTTCTTTTCTTTTTTAATTAAGCATTAAAAGAATTTTAATTATTAAAAAATGACAATAATGTATAAATTAACTTGTACTAGACAGAATAATAAATGTACAATTTTATTTTTAAAATAATTAATGTAACGTGCAAAGTAATTAAGTTTTTTTTTTATTTGTTTAAATATATAAAGTACAACAATGTTCTTTTTACTCTGCAATACTAGAAAATGCTATATACTTTCGATCAATTAAATAATAATGTAACGGAAATTATATAAAAGTGAACCGAGATACTTGAATGTGAACAATACAATAAGATTTATTTTCTATTTCAAAAGTGTTTATTATTTCCTGTAAAAAAAGCTGTTATTTTTTTTTGTTTTTGCTTTTGTTCTTTAACAGAAAAGTTTGAAAAAGAAGATGAGAAAAAACCAAAAATTACAAAACCAAAAA
This sequence comes from Ptychoptera contaminata, assembly GCA_963942525.1. NCBI lineage: Eukaryota > Metazoa > Arthropoda > Insecta > Diptera > Ptychopteridae > Ptychoptera > Ptychoptera contaminata. The sequence continues at coordinate 40,850,043 of OZ012637.1, read as the reverse complement.
CAAGAAATCTCTACATTTTCCAATACCTTTTAAGGTGTTGCTAGAAATTACGTGAGGTGATTGTAAAGGAAATAAAAAAAAAAAACTGTATAATGTGCGTTCCAAAAACGATTGGATTTTCTAGTAGAAAAGAAGTTATTGGATAAATTTATTCCTCATGAAAATGAAACTGGATTAGCATAAGAGAAAATATTCATGCTAATTTTTTTTTTTGTTCATTCATTCTACTTGTTTTTCTACTTTAATATTACTACATTCTGTTCTATCTATCTATCTATACATGTATCTATGTTTTTATATTGCTATATTCGAATAAAATAAAATAATAAATATATATACAAATCTCCACACACAGCAGCCACCGTTACCGCTTCATTTAATATTATATTTTATTCAAATCGGAAATTTAGTTCACACCTTCAATATGACTTTTTAATTTATACATTCCATTGTGATTGTATGTATATTGTATATTTCGTTATATCATCAAATTTAGTAAAATTATACGCTGTTTCCTCCCCAGAATGTCTTATTAAATAATATAGAAGTAAACCCCATCCGCTGTTTATGTTAAACAAAAAGGCTTCACAGAAAATGGTATTAAAAATGTATATGTGTTTCAAATTAGCTGCAATATATATTTTTTTATATTTTTTCCTTAAAATCTTTGACAACCAAACATTCTTTCTTTAATATACGATTTTCCGTTTTCTTTATTATTTTTTCATTTTTACATTTCTTTCGTTTGGCTTTTATTTTATTCTTTAACTCATATTATTTGAATATTTTATGAGTTGTCATTAGAAATCTTAGATATTCTGAAAGCAAAGCCAACAAATAACGTATATAATGTCTATGAAATATTTGCTAAATTATTTACGAAAGTTATTTCTGTCAATCTATATTTTCCCCTATATTGATTAAATGTCGGTATATCTATGCATAGATTTATATATTTATTGGTAAATAGACGGATTTAGAGATACCTAGAATATAATTAAATAATAGAAAATGCTAATGAATTTTGTGTAATTAATATTTCAATCTGAAAAAAATGTTGAATATTTCATAAAATTTCATAAACTCGTGGCAAAGACAAGGAATTTTTATATTGAATATCTGTTTATCCGAAACTAGTAAATGTTCTAAAAATATTTTAAATTATTTGTTGTACAAAAATTAATATTCTATGTAATTTACCTATATATATTTCTGAGTAGATATTTCAAAAGAAAAAAAAAACAACCATTAAGCATTCGGTAGTAATTTTTTCCTTCTTGTTTTAATTATTAACTTCTAAAGGAAAGTTGGCAAAACATTATGTTTCTTTTTCTTTTTTTTTTGTTATCCATCCAACTCGAACAATTTTCTTTGTGTATATCCCAATTTTATATTAACTTGAACCCTTTTTTGTAATTAATTTTCTGTCTAACACTAGCTCATTATTACATTAACATATTTTTATTGCTATTTTTTCTAAGTGGTTATTTTCTTTCTTTCTTTTTTTTTATGAATGTTATCGATAAGCGATGCCTTTTTGTGTCTTGTCTACGCAATTAAAATTGTTAATTTCTTTTCAAATAAATATTTTTGCCGAGTGAAAATGTTTTATAATTATTATTATTTTTTCTTTAATTACAAAAATTATTTTCTGTGCTTTTTTTTTTCGCTTCTGACGTAAAATATTAATTTGATATCATTATATAAAAAAAAATAAAGATAGAAAAAACATCCCTTTTGATGTGAAATTTACCAAATGTTTTTGACATAGAGTCTTCATTCTGTCTGAATAAATTCAGTTAATAGTCGTGAAATGTCTATAGTTAATGAAAAAAGTAGAAAATATTTGTTCAAAAAATACATTTTCAAGTTTCTTAAATTTACTTTTTAACTCAACATAAAGGGTTCATTATTTATAAATCATGATTAAGTAATGGCTTTTGTTATTCTCATTTAAATAATTAATTGGGAAAATCCAGTAAAAAACGATAATTTTCCACCAAACAATTGTTAAATTCAATGCAAAAAAAAAAACAACAGAAAATATTTATTTTGGGTTTTAAAGTTTATGCGAATTTAGAAATAAATCAATAAAAAAAAAAGAATTAATTTTAAGTGAGTATTTATTACTTTCCTATTTAGATATTTCTTTTCTTATTCATTTTCTTTTCGCTTGAAAATTCATTAAATAATAAATATTTCTCTAAAGTTACAACAAAAAAATTTTATTGCAATAATAATTTTATGTGTATTTTATTTATGTTTAAAAACAGTTTCCGATATGTTTGCCAATATATATTTTATAAATTTTAATGATTTTTTTGAACATTAAAATAAAATTAACGTTATATTATATAGCATAGAGTAAAATTAAATAACAACAGAAATAATTGTGTAATAAGGGGTGTGATGGAGTTTTTACTGATTTTATATATATTTTATTTGGAAAAATAATCATATATGTATGTATATACTTTGTTGCTGATTTTATATAATTAAAATTTAATTTTTATTCCTATTTTTATTTTTTATTCATATGTTCCCATTTCCAAGTAGAAAGACATTACATAACAGCATGTCAAACTGCCTATTATATAGATTTTTTTTTTTACATTGTCATTATTGGAACGAAAAAAAAAAAATTGACTTTAAAGAATGGAAAAGAAGGAAATTGGAGAATATCCTCCTTTTATTTTGTAACCGAGTTTTTTAAAGAAGAGTGCTCGCACTGTTGAACTCTATTTTGATTTTACCCTTGTCAAAATATATGTATTTTTATTTTTTTATTGACAAATAAAGGAATGAAAAATAGAACCACCTCTGTTATAACAACAATATTTATTTTTTTGTTCGTGTGTCCTTATGTGCACGATTAACCCAGATAATGCACAATATAAACATTAGCAGATGGATAGAGATAGAATATATAATAAATAAATAAATAAATATATACACAATAATATTCAGCGAAAAAACAAACATAGCCTAAGGGTCGATATCACAAACCAAATGAATAAAAAGTATCCAATTTACTTCGTTATATTCATTAGGTATTTTCTTAAATAATTAAATTGACGGTTTGCTTTTTATTATTTTATTTTTTTCGTTTTTTTTTTTTTTTAATATTCTTTCTTTACTTTTAAACATTTCAAAGCATTTGTTACTCTTAAGGAAAAAGGAAAATAATATAATTTAAAAAAGAAAAGAAAAGGAAAAATTTATTATATAAAGAGTAAAATTTCATTACATTTACAATTTATTTGTAGGACTTTTTTTTTGTATTTTATTTATAAAATAATCAAATAATATAGGTATATATATTTTTTAATGAAATATTAAACGTTTCTTCTTTTTCCTTTATTATTTTTATTATTATGATTATTTCGTTTTTTTATTTTATTTCTTTATTTTAAAAATAAAGCGAATGAGGAGAGTGCCATAAAGTAAATTGTCAAGCACAGTGAATGTTGTGTGCTTTTAAAAGTGAAAAAAAAAGGTAGAAATAAAAAGTGATGTATTTTTAAGCTTTCGTATAACCTCTAAGGAATTTCAAAATAAACTTACTTGAACTCCTTCAAGTATTAAACAAATATAAAATGTATATATAAACAAAAACAAGATTTGGCTAATTAGATGTGGATAAAGGTCAATTTTTTTTCGGCTTACCTTAGAATTAAAATCTTTATTTCTTTTCTGATTTTATTAAAAGTAAACATCCTGCATTTTATTTCCTTTATTTTTTCTCTTTTTTTTTCTTAGCATTTCATTTTATTGTTGTTTTGAAACTTTCTATTACATTTTTATTTTTACTACTTGTTTAATAAATTACTTTCATCTATCTTGTATAAAATTCACAAAATTAAATATTAAAAACATTAAATAAAAAATTATAGCTAATGAAAAATCAAAAGAAAAAAAAAAACACTTTTTGAACTATTGTTTCCTTAAGATTTGCACTCGAGACAATATTTATTTTGCTTTTATTGTGATTTCCCAAAAGTAACTGTTCGATATCCACGTTTTTAATCAAGAATTGATAGATCTCCCAAAGGCAAAATCATTATTCCCGCAAAACCAAACAATTGCCACATTGTTTGTATCGCAAATAAATTGAAAAATAAAAAATCATTACATAAGTTATGTGTTTTATATCTACTATTATATTTTATTTTATAGCTTAAGTACTGTTTATATGCACAATTGTCTATTTCATAACTTTAAAATTTACTTTTTGATTTTATTTAAGCAAAGAAGAAAAAAAAATATAACTGCTTGATGTCGTCTAATAATATTTTACGACAAAGAAAATTTAGTTAGCATGTATTCAATATATATAATTTTATATTATAATTTTAATTTTATGACATGAAATACCATTAAAATTCATTTTGTGTCGACGAAAAGAAAACAAAAAAAAAAAAAACAAGAAAAAACCAAAAGAATTTTTATACTAAGAACTTGTGAAAATTATGCAATAAACTTTTTAAGTATTTTTAATAAGTAGAATTTCTATCGCTGAGTACATACAATAATATTATGTCACAAAAGAAATGTGTTTCGCTTTTCATAAAGTCAATAAAGATTATTATACAAAAAAAGAAAAACTATTTAGTGTCATATTGTGTAACGACTTTGTAATATTATAAGAAAGTAATTATACAAATTTTGTGTTTCTTAAAAGCACAATAAAAAATTTTGTTCAACTTTTTCACAAACAAAAAGCTTAGTTTTGTCAATTTCTTTTATGCTCAATCATAATGAATGAGTTGTGAATAGAATTAAAAAAAAATACTTTATCAAGTGAGTTATTAATTATTTAAAAGAAAAAATGTAATTCAATTGTTGATATAAGAATAAGACACTTAAACAAGTAATTTTTTATTGTTCTACTCTTTTATTATAAATAAATGCATATTCAAAGTTACGTTCGGTATTATAAATACACAAATATTCTAGATATAGATATACATTTTCACAATCTTAATATTTTATCAGCTATTGAATTTAATTAAGTTTTGGTTCTTATCTTTTTATTACTTAATTTTAATTATATATACTTTTTCTTGCTATCCGTACATCTATCTTTTCATCTCTTTAAAATTTATAATATTATGACAAAATGAAAATTTATATGTTGAAAATTTTTGTTGTATAAATTTTTGAACAACGAATATATTTTCTAGTCGTTTATATACTAAGGTGTATAGTATACAAATTATAAATTCTCGACCTATATAATACCTCTAAATATGAATCATGGGAGAACGATTATAAAAGATTAAAGAAAAAGAATGAAAATTAGTTAAAAATAATTAAAAAAAAAAGGTACCAAGAAGAAAGTATAGTAGTAGAGTTTTTTATGTATGTTTTACTACTACAGGGTTATTATTCATAAAAGATGGGAATAATGATTAAAATTTTCGGTGAAATTGGAAATAGATTAAAATATGTCCGCTTCACATTAATTATAGTAAGACCACCCAGAATTTTTAATTAGGTTTTTTTTCTTATTTAAATAGATATTACATTATATTGAATTTATTAAACAATTAATTATATTCTTCGCTTTGCTTTACTTATTTTTGTAATGAAAATTTGGTAATAACAGTATAAAGAATGGTCTCGAGAAACGTATGTATGTATATATAATCAGCTGCGATGATTTATTTTACTTAAAATAATAAAATTAACAATTCAAATTTAATCTTATTTTAAATCCTATTATATTCAAATAATAATTTATTAAAAAATAATAATAATGAATAAATATTTATCCTTTTTTTTTGTAGTAATATTTTCTCAATTTTTTATTAAAAAATAAAGTAAAAAATCTCTTTTGTTGAATGAGAAAAACCATTTTTTTTATCCGTTTTGTAGACAACCGATGGATAGTATATAAAGTTTTGAGATGTGTAAATAATTATATGTTTTGAGGCGAGTTTGAACAGAAATAAAAAATGTTGAAAAACCGCAACGAGTGATGATGTATGGATTACATGATGTATTTCCTTCTTTGTTTTACTGTTATTCTATAGTAGCTTTTACAAGTAGAAATACATTTTTTCCCTCATTTTTTCGCACTTTTTCTCTACTATCAAAAAAGAAATAACAATTTTTGATGAATGAAAACATTAGAAATATTTTATGACAGATTTGCTTGTACACATTTAAAAATGATTGATTAAAATTATATGGTAATTATATAAGGTTTATTAACTATTTTTTCATTAAAATAACAATTATTTCTTTTTCAAGAATAATACTTTGTGTAATTTATCATTGTTTATGTAAGTAAATAAAAAACAGAAACAAAAATACGCAAGCAATAATAGCTTTTTTTTCTGTAGTAAAATATTTATATATATTAATTTTTGATTGTGGTCTAATATAATCTGTTTTTCTTATTAATTTGATATTATAAATATTTTTTCTATACATTTATTATAATTATTATTATTGTTATTATCAAAATAATTATTTTATATATAGGAATAATATGCTAATCAAGTAAAGAATAGGAAAAATATTTTCTATTTTATTTTTCGCTTTTTAATTATCCATTTTGAAAAGTTGATTTTTAAAATAATATCCCATGAGATCCAATTAGCAATTTCTAACTAATAATAATAAAAATACGATAATAATAAATAAATAAATATAAAGTAATAATAATAATAATAATTTAATAAATAAAAGCAGTAACAGCAGTAAGATGACTTTTATCTTACTGTCGTCTTTCTTGTATATAGAATATAAGCAATTTTTATTGTTTCCAATTTTTTATTTCTTCTAAAAGAAAGAAATCTTGCTATAATATACAATTTGTGTTCTTTTTTGTGTGTAATAACAGAAATCTACAAGAATAAAATAAAATTGTTAATGGTACTAAAGACTGAACTTTTTTTTTCCTTTTTGTTCAATTAATTTTCTAAAAGAAGCCGATAAAATAATCATATAATACTCATTGTGACAATAAATAATAACCAAACAAAAATCTTCTGTATATTTTTTATTTTCATTATTATTTAATTAAATATCAATGTAAAATTTAAACATTTATTCCAATTAAAATTTCCAGAAAATATACTGTCATGTATTTAGTGTAGTTGTGAGGAAGAAAAAAAAATGTAAAGTTGATTAAAATCTTCTTAAAATTAAATTTATGTTTTTGGTTTTAATCTTTCTTATATATTCAGAGTATATTGTTTGATACCGAAAGTACTTTAATGTATGATTTAGTCGATTCGCTACAGTACAATACACAATGTTGAAAAACATGAACATGCTAATGTATAAAATATAATCTTAAATATAAATAATTGTAATAATAATAATAATAATAATATTCCATTAAAAAACTATTAGTTTAAGGCATCATATATTAAATCTGTTTTAACTAAATTATTTATCTTATAATATTATTTTATGTGTGGTGGTAGTGTTTGTTTATATATGATTTTAATATTTACGCAATTGTCTGCACGACAAATGTTTAATTTACTGTATACCATACCTATTGAAATATATGTATATCAGACATTTACAGACAAAACAATATTATTTTCACCAACTTAAATATATTACTTAAATATAATAATAGTCAGAGACTGAGAAACATATGTCGTTATCTGTTTTATAAACAAGTAACACTTGGTGAGAAAAGTTTATTTTCGCGATTATAACCAAAAAAACAGATGGATTTTTGGTTTTTGTTTCATTTTCTTGTTTTTGTCATTTTATTTAAAATCTTGTTTCACTTTTTTATTTATATTTTAACAAAAAATCTTTGATGAACGTTTGATATTTTTGTATTAAAGTTATGTAGATTGGCTTTAGGTTTCTCTTTACTATTGTTTTAATATTTTCTTTATAACATGGGTTATGTTTTCTTATCAGTACATTTTCTCAAATTATTATAGCTAATTTAAATACTTTTATTAAAATAAAATTGAAATGAGAAAGTGATTTTTCTTTTCTTTATTAATAATTTTTCATTATATTTTTTGGTTTTGCTTTTACATTTCTGTCAACCCACAAAGAAAGTAACCCTTTAGATATTTGCTAAAACAAAGAAATGTCACCAAGGAACACATACAACAGACAAGACAATTATGTTAAAAGGAGATTATTATTCTTTATATATTTACATATTTATGTTTTCGTTCTTTTTGTTTTTGTTTTTTTTTATATGCTTTTTGTGAAAATTTATTCTAAACGATGTCATATTCATGTATTATGCATACTTATAAGCTATTTTGCATATGTTACACACAGTATAGTCAAAACTAAATAAATTTATAACATGTAACTGTTTATGATAAAATAATAATAAAAATAAAAAAAAAAGTTTCATTTTTCGTCCTTCTAATTCTTCGTCGTTTAAAATAACTGAAAATAAAGTAGAAACCACTCTTTTTTTTTTTACTTATTTTAAGTCATTAAACCATTTTCATGTATCGTGGTTTCGTATATTTGTATTATTTTTCTAAAATATATAAAGTTCAAAAAATATTTTCAATGAATTAATAAATTTTAAATTGTTTTTTATTATATTATAGTTTTAATAAATGTATTAAATTTTATGGTAATTAAAGTGCATGCGATTGTAATAAAAACGAAACGTTTTTTATTTCATTTTTTGCTAAATAAAAAACGCAAACAAAAATAATAATATTAATAAAGCAATTTAATTAAAACAATTTAAACTTTTCTATTTATTAGAATTAATAAACGGCTGTGGTAGAGTTTTCTTTGTTTAAAATATTTTAATTATTGAACGTTTTGGTTTCACCACTGTTATACTTTTTATTCCAATCAACATTCAAAAAAAGTTTTTAATAAACATATATATACATTCTCTAGAAAAATAAATTCTATTAAGAAATAAAATTAATCGTTATGAATAAGAAAATTATTAAACTCAAAAGTATGCGTTTTAATAATTCTTTAATAGTTAATTATTGTTGAAAAGTTGAATTTAATTTATTATTTCTATTATCATCATTATCAGCAAGTGAATACAAAAAAAAAATTATTGTAGCTTAACTAAAGTTACAGAAGGAAGAAATTAAATCACAAAATTTACGAATTATTATCTAGGAAAATTCATTCAAGTTAATATTGCAAAATCAGTGATTTAATATAAGGTAGAGTTGTTAAAAGAAATTTCCTTTTATTTATTAGTACAAACGTTACAAATAATTGTTAAATTTAATTCAATAAAATGTTTTACAGTCAAAAAATAATTCTTACTTTTCATGCATCAATAAACACAATTCATTTAGAAATTTTATTAATTCAAATAATTATCATTTAAATTTGTTTTTGTTTTTTCTCAGTAATATTAATTTTCTATTATAAAAACATAAAATTCGCATCACTCTGCAGATATACGTTTCACTCAAAATTGTTACAATTAAATGGTTTTGGTTTTGTCAAAATACACATTTTTGATATAATTTTCCTCTTAATTCAGAAAAAGATGCTCCTTTAACCGCATGATATAATTTTTAAAAGGTTTGCTGTAATTTTATTTATTTCTTCTTTTTTTTTCTTTTTTAAACCATTTCCGCGACGATTTAATTAAGTTTAAGATGAGACTATTTTCATTAGTCGGTTATGTTTTTAGTCAGTAGATGGTAAATAAAATTTAAACAAGGCGAAAATGAAAACATTTATATTATTATTCTTCCTTGTATTTAATTTACATTTTATTTTTATTTATTTTTTTTAACATAGCATCCGTTGTCTTAAAGATTAATATTCCTTTCACATCTTGGTATTTCTTGTTAAGATTAATTTAAAACAAAGCAGAAAAAATTTTAAAGAGAAAAAAAAATGATTAATAAATTTCAGACACATTTATATTGTGGGCGTAAATTAAATTGTGCCGGAATTCATTAAATATTATTTAAATATTTAGCCAAATGCCAATGCATAATCAATGCTCTAAATCTAAATTTAATGAACAAAAAATCATTTTTTTTTGTATTTTATTTGATTATCAAAATTATAAAATAATATTGACAATAATAAATATATTAAAAAACCGCATTATTGATTTTTATTTACAAAAAATTTATATAAATATAAACATTTATTTATTTATAAATTTTTTCATTAATTTGTTAGCGCAAATAAGTACAAAAACGATTTTGATTTATTTCAAATTCACTATCAAAAATATTAAATAATTATTTCATTTCATATTTAAATATATTTTTTTTTCACTACATTGAATAAATATATAATAATTATTATTACAATTTAATGAAAATATAAGTGCTATTATCATTATGATTATTATAATTCGAACATATTCTGTTGATGCAACATTTTCAACCAATTAAACAATTTGATCATCAATGGGTAGAACAATAATTTCCACCAAATGTTCCTGGATTTAGTATTTGTTATATCAAATATTTAATTTATTTTAATCAAATCAATATCTATTATTGAAAAGTTGGTTAGAAGAATTTTTTGGTATAATTTGATTTTGGATTTTCTGTGAAAATAATGAAATTGAGTTTAATCGAACTAATGCTAATTTTGGTTTCTCTTTTTCTTTCTGTTTTGTTTTGCAATTTTACAAAAATATTAGGTCGTATTATGTTGTAAATAAATATGAATTTATATCACAGCAATTAATTAAATATATATTTTTATAATATTTAAAATAAAATCATGACTTTAATATTTTTAATAATGAATTCAATTTCACCTTTTCATGTTTTCGATTCTTATTGTTCAGTTTGCTTAAAACACTAATCGTTTCTAGCTACTATTCCACCAATTGCTATATTATGTTATATAACTGACTGATTTACAATAGCACATTTTTATTTTCTATATAAAACATTATGATCATTTTCATTTTCACCTTTTATTTTTATTAGTGGTTTCACTTTGTTGGTCGGTTACTTTCCTGTATTTTAAACAATTGCTAACTTAAATTCATCCCATTCGTGTTCTATCTTAATTGTAAATTTAAATTAAAAGCTCTAAAAAAGGGAAATTAAAATAGGTTAATGGTTAGTAGTGATTGACCATTGAAATGCTAATATAAAATCTTATACAAATGTTTAAGTAAAATCTCAATTACAAATTCCTATAATTATTCGTTGATTAATCAAATTTTATTTGATTATTTTTCTTTTTTCTTTTAATTACACAAAAGTTAAATACAATTTGATATTATTATAAGATCATAAATATTGTTAATAAACATTTATTTACTCATATAACAAAACAACAAACCATTCGTTACAAAAAATGAAATTAAATTTATTTTGAAAAAATAAATAAAAATTTTCCATTTGCTAAATATGCAAAATTAGATTTACTTTTTATTTTTTTTTTGTTAGATAAATATTAAATATAATTTAATATAGGAGAATATCTCATTATATAAAAAAGTTTAGACCTATGATAGGGAAAATAAAATATAAAAAAAATGTATAAACAAAGTGGAAAAAGAAAATTATAACGTAATGGAAAGTAAAATAAAGTTAAGTAAAGTAAAGTTTCGACTTAACTTTTTGGTTATTCAGTGGATTTATTTCAAAATTGTTTACCTCTGCTTTTAAGTATTTTATAGAGTGTTTTATAGGTTTATGGCATAAAACACGCGCTATACTTTGCATAAACAAAATTTACTTATCTCCTATGACTAGACACCAATTTCCTTTCTTTACACTTTACAAGGATTTTGATTTGTTCGTTAAAAATGCGTGAATAATGAAATCAACATTACACGTAAAACAAAGAGGAAAAAAAATTATAATAGAAAATTTTATTTTCTACTGTTGTGCCTTAGTTCGTAACCTACTACTCACTTAGAGTTAAGATTCCTGATTTATGTTTGTGAAATTCTGTTCAAGTATTTTATGTTTATCCAATAAACGAGATACAGGAAATTAGATGACAAACGCAATCATAATTTTGGGTTTGTTTTTAAGCATCAAGTATTTTTATATTTGCTTTAAGCGTCTCACTTTTGCTATTAGATTAAATATAATGATTAAAAAGATATCGGAAATTAATCAATTAATAAAAGGCATTTGATTTATTTTTTTCTTCATAAAGTTTTTCGCCTTTTAATGCTTTTTTTTTGCTAAAAACGGAGCGAAAAATTATTTGTTTTATCGTTGATGTTTAAGATTAGTTATACAGACAGAGGTTACCTAAAGAGTACGTAAATCATCAGAAACGAAAGAAAAATCAACAGTAACAACAACAAAACACATAAAAATATTACCTTTATATTGTATCCACGTACTCGAACTAAGGTTTATATACATATAATATCAAGATCAGACAAATTATACAAAGATTTTTTACTCTAGCTCAAAAACAGGTATAGTCTTTATTGTTGTATTATTTTTATTAATTTTTTTTTCTTCTTTTCTCCGTATGTATATTATACCTGTAGGTGAAAGACAATCCTTACAAATCTAATCTGAGAAAATCAGCCACACACAACATTGTACCCTTATTTCATTATTTCTGTTATATTTATATAATAACTAAGACTCTCCTATCTGCTTCTTAAAGGAAATATAAAATTAAAATATTTAATCCGACGCCTCAAAATAAATTAACGCCGTGTTTTTACTATATTAACTTAATTTAACTTAACGTTTACTGGTATACAGAAAGCTGATACCAGCAATTCAAAATAATATAGCTAACCAGAATAAAATTAAAATTGAAACAAAATCTGTGTATATTATAAGTAAAAGCTCAACAGTAATTTTGTTTACCGCATAATGCAAAGGTACCAAAAAAAAAAATATTTACCAACGATTTAATAAAGCTTTTTCAGTGATTTGATTATAATAATTGTTTTGAGTTAGTAATATCCTGGCAAATGAAATAAGCTAGTTCCACGTTTGATCCTTTTTTTTATTTTATCATTATATTAGCTAATAAACTCTGAATTTTTATTCAACTTGGATTATGATGAGTTTTTAAATTTATTTATTTAATTAGTTTCTCTATTAATAATACAAAAAAAAAACATTTGTTGGTTTTAAAAGCTTTTCTCTTTGTTATTTATGTTTCGACAAGTTTTTGTGTTTAATTATACTTAAACAGGATATTGTGTCTTGTTTGTTTATTTATCTATAAACTATGTATTATGCAAGTGTTACAATATAAACACCTATAAACAATATTAATAAATATGTAAATTTTTATTTATTTTATTATTTTGTTTTTATATAAAATAAATATATTTATTACAACATGAGAAAAACCTACACAGGGATTAAATGGATCGTTAGTTATTTGTTGTCCTGATGTAATTAAATTATAATATTATTACTATATACATAATAAAGAAAAAAAAAGAGAAAGAGAGACATTGTTCTGACATTTATGTTATAAGAACAATGCTGATGTGGATGTTAATGTATACAAAGATAATTAAATGAACATCTACTAAACGATTCAGTCCTTTAATCTCTCGCATCATACCAATGAAACAATGTTATTTTGAAAACTATGGCATAAAGCAAACTATTTTCAAGCAAAAGATATGTAAAGTATTTAGTAAAATTCTCGTTAATAATGAAAAGGCAAGAATTCCCAAATCAATTGAAGAAGCCTTCTTGTTACCTACCTACGCATATATGCATACTTTTCTCAATAAAACAATATTTAATATGATTATATGCAAATTTAGATAAATAAAAACCAATTTATGATGAAAAAAATGGATTCTTCTTTGCACTCCTTATTGTTGTTTAAATATTGAAAAGTATTTAGCAAACTGTAATTATAAATACAATAAAAATAAAAAAATTAATCAAATTATGTCAACCTTTCAAGCGTACAAAAGTTGTTACTATATTCTGCACTCTAAAGTAATAAACTTTGAAAATTTTTGTATTGTATTCAGTATTATTTATTTTTATTTTTATATTCATTTAACAGCCTTAGCAATCAAGTTTAATTAATGACTTTGCTAAAATCGTGACACAATTTCTCATATCAACGTCAAGTCCTATGCCATTTCCATTTATTTTTTTTATCTATTAACTTTGATAAAACGGTTTTCGAGATTGACTTTTTTTTTTTCGTTTGAATTTTCTACATATATATATATAGCATGATGAAAATCAAATTATATATACGGTTGTTGCTATACGGTTTGGCAATAATTTTAAATACATTTTTGATTTTCGTTATTTATTTCATATTGATGTTTGACAAAAATAAAAATAAAAAAACTTTTGCTTGAAAAAGTTTGTGTATTTATTTCTCTTCTATTTTTTTTTAATTTTAAATACAGTAAAATTGATTAAATTGTTGTTTATATTTTATGTAACTTTTCGAAACTGAAAATTAGAAAAAATAAAATATTGTTTCCAAAAAAAAGCAAGCATACAATGTCATACTAACTACCTAGTTCGTTCCATCTATTATTGTATATACTGTACGTTTTTATCTACTTTTGTTAAAGGAAAAACTTGAGCAATAAACATCTATTAAATGAGTTCGGGTTAAAAAGGAAAGTTTTTTCAGGCAGCAGATGTTCATTATTTAAATGGAAGTGGTTTAACGGGAGTCCCTGAATTATTATTATACAAATATATATAAATATATTTCTTTACATTTCACATTTTTTGCCTTCACATTATTGTCGGTATTGTAGATTTTATTCTTTATGTACAAATTGGGTCGCATGGCTAATATTATAACGAACGTCTAAAGTAAAAAAAGAAAAATACATTTATTTCGGATATATGAATGCAATACTCAATAATCAATGCGATACAGACATTCTTTTACAATAATTTTATTTGAAAAAAATAAAATAAAATAATAATAATAAAATTTATTTCACAATTTTTATGTATTTCAATATAAAATGCACGAAGTAAAAAAAAAAAATAATATTTATTTATTGTATATTCAATGATATTTTTCACACAGCATAATAAAATGAAGCTATAAATATATGTATTTTATTTATTTATTTATTTTTTTTCATCTTGTTTATCATTTATTAGTAGATTGTGTACATCAAAAACAATTTGTCAAAATTATTATTTTTTGTATTTTTATTTTATCTGGCAAAAAATTGCTATCAAGTCACTTATGTAGTCACTATCGAATCAAAAAAAGTAAAATTCAATACATTTGATATGCTTTTAAAGGGAAAATGTATTGTCAGGCTTATATTTCAATTACAATATCAATTATTATTATTATTATTATAACTATTGTTTGTTTCAGTTTATTACTATTTTTTATATTAAACATAAAATATTAAAAACTATATTTTTCGGACAGTCATCATCAATTATTAATTATTTTTTGTTACAGTTTTACTATTGTAATTGAAAATTGACAAATAAGCGAAACTAATCAGTTAATCGTCAGATGACAGACACTACATTATAATTTTATATATGTAAACGACATTACAACAATTTAAAAAAAATATTTATATGTATATTGAAAGCTCCAGCATAAATTGTATTTAATTTTTTTTTTTTAAATATATTTACATATTTAATAAAAAAATTTCTAAAAAAATTTGGCTAAATTAAATTTTAATATTTTCTTCTTTTCTTTTTGTTTGTTTGTATCTTTTTAGATATTAAATAATAAATATATTTCAGTTACCTAGAAGAGGAAATTTTATATAAATTAAAGAGAAAAAAACAATTTGGTAAGTAAAATTTTTTATTATTTTTGAAAACAGATTTTCGATAGATTAATTAAATTTATGAATATTTTAATTAATTTAATTAGAATATTATTATTTTGTTTTTTTATTAAAAATAATAAATATGAAAAAAATGTTTAAATGAATATTAATTAAATTATATATTTTGTTAAATTGTTTTTTAATTTCATTGAAAATTTTGTTATGGTAGTATTGAAGTTTATTTTCTTATTTATTTAACAAAATTATATTAGTAAAGTTTAAATTATTTTAAATCGGGGTTAGATAACAGAAGACACAAAATAACCCTTAATGTTTTCGTTTTTCTTCTTCTTTTTTTCTAACAGAATTTCATAATCATTTTTAATAATAACTTATGATAAAAGTTTTCACCAGCAAGTGCACACAGTATGCATTGTAATAATAAATTTTGCTTATTTGTGAATGCAAAATTTCTGATAGAAAATTATGCCAATCATCACAATATTCGGTAAATGAATTTCAATCTCACGTAAAACAAATATCAAACTTTTGTTCAATTTTCTTAAATGATGATTACAAACATTTAAAGCTTTATATATACATATATTTATGTAATTATTTTCAAGTTCTGTGTAGAATAATATATAAATAACATTCTATCGCTATAAAAATATTACTTTAAATTGTAAATTTAATCATTTTTATTGATATAAATTTTGTTGTTGAATATTCGACTGAAAAATTTAATTCAAGTATTTACTTGCATTTAAATATTATATTGTTGACATATTTATGCTTTGACATAAATTAACTTTATTTAATCTGTGTGTATGTGTATATATAAGAATTAAGTATAAAATTTCACTTGTAACTTTTTGTGTGTGTACACATTTTTAGAATATAAATTAATGTAAGTCAGCGTAATGGTTTTGTGTAGGAGGAAAATTCATACGAGATTGGGAGGTATAAACCAACAAAAAAAAAAAAAAAAAAAAATTAGTCCATACATAAAAATACTTTGTGAAACCACTACAAAAATATCTGTTTAACCATTAAACAATTTTTTATATTAATTTTTCATTTTTTTTTGCTGCTTTTCTGTTTCTTCTACATGTAATTTTTTAACTAAGATTACATTAAATTCCATTCCGCATAATTTCTAAGTTATGCTGATAAAGAAACCATAAGATGAAAGGAATTTAGCAAGGTTTCTATTTCATGAAACTAAGAGATTAAAAAAGATTACGGCACAACGAAGCTCAGCTCGTTAAATTCTAAATTGAAAGGCGTTATATAATTTTCGCGAATTCGTTTAATTTATTTTATTATTATTATTTTTTTTTTTGTATTTTATCTCGACGAGAAGAATATTGT
The DNA here is from genome assembly GCA_963942525.1 of Ptychoptera contaminata. Lineage (NCBI taxonomy): Eukaryota > Metazoa > Arthropoda > Insecta > Diptera > Ptychopteridae > Ptychoptera > Ptychoptera contaminata. The sequence goes on along the minus strand of OZ012637.1, from coordinate 40,833,008 downwards.
TGTTATTTGTAATACGTTGCGTTGCTAATTATTTTCCTTTAGTGCTTAATTTTGTTATATTTATCGTTTGTTTCTAATAATGTCTACATAATTTTTCCTTATTTAATATAAAGCAGTCAAGCAGTGTCAAAAAAAGAAGAAGAAGAAGCAATTTTCCATTTTTTAAGAAAGAAAAAAAAAATTAAATCTGATTTAATAAGATTAGCAAAAGGGGCCAAAATAAGATAATACAGATTTCACAATAAAATGACCTATAAAAAGTAGTGAAGCAAATAAAAAATGGATTTTCTCATTTTTAATAAAAAATTCTTATCTATTTTCAGTATATATATTTATATTTATTAATAGTTAAATTTCTCTTTTAAGCTTGTAGCAAGTGTATCTGGTATTCTGCTCTTAAATTAATCGCGACTTTATCACGTTATATCTTGTGTGACACCAACATAATATTTATTTTATTTTTTTTTTGCTTTTGTCATACATTTTATATTTTGTAACACCTCCCGCATTTGTTCAATTCGCCTCGTTTCATGCATCCGTTTCCGTAAGACACATTGTCAGCACCACCCGTTTTGATGGTCTTATATAAAGGACTATCATACCCTTGGGATAAATTGTATCCTTAATTCTCTTATTACATGTTTAAATATATGTGCATATAAATTCCTTTTTCAAGTATGTGTATACATGGTTAAAAAAAACTATACTTAATATGTATAAAAATATATAGTGTGCATTAATTTTGCAAAACACTCATCTTAAAGTTATGGCACAATCATAGAACAATATTATTGTTGCCTCGTTTTCCGTTCCGTTCCATTCCTTTTATTTAATTTTTTTTTCATTTAATTTAATGCTCTTTTATTTTTCCATTTCTCATATTAAAAGTTTTGCTTTGTAGAAAAATCTTGATTAATTTTAATTTAAAAAAGATGTAGCACGCAGTTTGGACAAGTTTATGCAATACGTGCCTTCAGAAAATATTATCAATTCTAAAGTTACAACTCACAATAGTTTTATCTTATTATTATTATTATTATTTTTATTTCAATACTTTTATAGACACCACCAGTCTAAATAATGAAAATATGTATTTCGTCATTATATCACGTTTTAGTAATTTCTAAAACTTCTTTATATGTGCTTTTCTTTATTTCTATTTTTTTTTTCTTTATTTCGTTTAGTTCGTTTACTTATTTGGAAAGAGGGTTTTGGTTTCATGAGAATATATTCGTGTACAGTCCATATCTTAATGGTTGTGCTATGCTATTTGTTATTCGTTTCTTTTGCCCCGACCTTTATTTTATGTGTGAATGAGTTTTTCGAGCTGTTGGACTATTGCACTTTTCACGAAATCATTGGAATTCAGACAATTTGCAAAACTCATAGAAAACCTTTTAAGATTACGTTAAAGGAAAACTTTTTTTTTTGTGCTTACAATATATATTTTCAACAAAATTTCAGCATAGCCAACAATTTGCCTACTGTTTAACGAGCTTGAAGATGAATTTGTTTGTTAGAAAAATAAATACAAAGTAAATAAATTTACAAAATAAATCCCTAGTTTAAAAAGGGATATACGCAATACATAAAATTTCCAACAATTTAACTTAGCGTGTAAATAAAAATAAATCTAATAGAAGTTTAACAACTAAAAGATTAGATAAAATTATAGTCTTATAATTAAAAAGGTAATAAATGGGTTTTTGATTGATTTTACGGCAAACAAAAATAAATAAAATTAAAACAAAATAAGAAATACTTTCTTCAAAAAAAAAAAAAGAAATTTAAATTTAAAAACACAAATTCATTTCAGTTTAGCGAAATGAATAAAGCACTTGAATTGGATGGTTAAATACAATTTATTTCAAAGTAAAGTTTAGCAATTTAATATTTTTTTACCACATGAGCAAATAATAATAATAGAAAAGCAAATGAAATTATATTGGTCAATATAGTAAGTGAAAAAAAAATGCAATCAGCTAACCAATCAAGTAGCAATCTCGTTTCATCTGTTTCCCTTTTTTTCTATTATATTTTAGAGAAAAAAGCAAAAAAAAATGACAAAAATCCAATTGGTTGTCGTCAAAGCATCGTACAAATTGGCATTAATTGAACGTTCTCCACTTTATTTCCACTTTATCCAATAATAAATAAGTTTGTTAAAATAAAATATATATAAATATATAAAAATTCCAACAATATATCAAAATAAATCAGAGAATAGAAAGATAAAAAGAAAAAAAAATCTCGCACTTTAAATTGCTTTTAGCATTTAAGTATCTGCTTTAACCGTTTTCAACAAATAAATATATAATATTATAAAGAAATAAATAAATAAACTCTTACTAATATATATATTTAATTTCTTTCCATCAGTGATGATTGCTTAACAAACAGTCTCCTATTGAAATTTATATTCTTTTCTCAGAAAATAAAAGCAAAACAATATTGTTTACAATGCTCCCCTTTTTTTTATTTATGTATTTTCAAAGTGTTTAACGCATTTTACAGTCTTTCAACTATCCATTTAATAATATTCAGACATTGCATTGCATTGTCGATCTATGATGTAATATAATATAATAGAGGCATGAAAATTGCAATTTTTATAAAAAAATTGTATTTTATTTGTGATTTTTCTGTAATTTGATACAATACAATTTATGCTTACAGAAATTACTCGTAATATATTTTACAATAACTATAAAATATATTAATAAATAATAAACTACAGAAGCAACCAGCACCCACCATTAATACAATATTTTATATATAGTATATATATATATATTTTGCTATAAAAAGCAAAAATAAGAAAAGGGAATATTTTTTCAATTAGTTATTTTATTTTTTTAACCCACTATTATAATAACTCAAATGTGTTTGCCAGTACATAAATTGAAAGAGAATAGAAAGTCAAATCCCTAAACGAATATAAAAATATAAAAAAATAAAATAAAAAATATTTATACATGTATATCCTACGTACGATATATGGCTGATAACATTCTATTTCAGAAAAAAATAAAATAAAATCTTTGCGGTTTTACTCATGTGAAGTGTATGGCACAAGCACCACTAGTTCGTGGTAGCCATATGGTTGACATGTTTTCTAATTCAACTCTAGTTTTTTTTTTTTTATTGTATTAGTACCTTGCTACACCCCTAACTATTTTTTTTTATTAAAAATCTATATTTATATATATAAAGCAATGACGATGTATATTAATGATTTTGGTACCATGAACCATCTTTACCATATAATACCGTTTACATAAAAGTATTGAGTATTCGGTTGACTGGTTTGGTCGACCCGATAGTTTGTTGGTGGTTGGTTTTTTGGTCTATTTGATGGGTGGTTATGTTTGGTTACTTTAATTTTTTTTTGTTGCCATTAAAAGAAAGCTAAGAGAAAAAAATAAAATATAACACAAATAAAAATCAAAAATTGATGGAAAGGAATGATTAAACATAGATGAGTAGTAGTATTTCATGGCCACACATTTTTATATGGTAAGCTGTCATCAACAGCTTTTTCCACCGTTCTTATGTGCACCATATGTGAGTTTGTTCTTTTAGCAGCAGTTCTAGTGCACAGTTCCGGGCCCACATTAATTCTTATTCTGTATTCTTCAAAATCGGAGATTTTTGAAGAGGATTTTTGAGAAGGGTTACTTTACTTATGTGGAAGATAATTTTTAAACTAGATAATGTTATACAAAAAAAAAAAAAAATGAAAAAGGAAGCAACATAAATTATTGAAAATAATGCTTCTCATTTTGGACATTTTATGTGAATAATATATAGACGGATCAATGAAAAAAATTATATTTCTTCGTTCTAATGAACCATTTTTCTGCAAATGATCGTAGTGAACTAACAAAATTAAAGCAATAAATTAAAAAATATAAGAAAACTTTATTTGTATAAGAACATTGGGCAACAATCAACTAAATTTATAATTTTCATCTGTGGAAAAATTTTCTTCACTCATTTTCTTATAATTTATCGCATGCACAATTCGTATAGTGATTTACCTTTTTCATTTATTTTATCATTACCATCCGGCCGTTTCATATTTATTCACTTTGTTTACTTTTTACCTTTTACTCTTTTCCTTTTTTTTTTTGGTATGTTAACAACGGGATAGTAGTTGTATATGCAATGGATAAAAATAGGTAAAAGCGTAAATTCTTTGCGTTAATAAACGAGAAACGTATTTCAACGTTAACCACCCCCTTATATAACTAATGGATGTTTTCTTAATTTTTCCATTCCTTTTTTCATTTCTAATTTGGCGTTTGTTTGTGTCGTTTTTGGGTTGAATTTTTAATGTTTAAAAATCAGATCCAAGTGTCTTAAATATTTTAATTAAAAATTAGCTGAGGTAATTAAAAAAATTTGCTTAGTTATATGCAAAGCATGTTGTGCAAAGTAACTGTAAAGCTAAACCACCGGTTTTCTATTTTAATAAAATGATAAATTAAAAACGGATGTATGTAGATCTCTGATCAGAAATAAAGTAAAAAATATTTAAGACATAATGTCACCTTAATTTTATTATAGCAAATATGTATATGTTTTGCTTATAGCTTATGCTATGCTGACATTATGCATATATCATCCGTTATACATATATTTTGTTTAAAAGTTTGTTAAGAGTCCACTGCAGTAGAAAAGTTAAGTAATAAAATCCAATTAAAGAAAAATTCAAAATAAAAGTACATAAAAAGCAAGTATAACGATTTACAACAACATTGTATCAAATAATCATTTGCAAACTTAAACTTTTTTGTATAAATTTAAATTTCACTCATGGTTATTGCGTTTACTATGACTACTACTAGTTTTTCAGAAGAAAATTCTATTTTGTGAATAGAAACAAACAATAACACGACTTTATCTCGACGTGCCTCGCATACCAAAATGTACAATACTGTATGCATTGTGAAACATAGAGAAAATACAATATTCTGATAAATAATCACATTTAAATAAATGGTTATAAAACTTATTTTAAACCACAATTGAAATTTTAACTTGATACAAACTAAAAATATAAATATTTATACTTCATAAGTAGTGGAAAAATAGTAATAGGAAAACAACAACAATAAAAGAAAACTGCATAGAAATGATTTTAAACAATTTTATGTTATTATTATTATTATTATTTTGTTGTAAGAAAGTGTTTCAATTATAGTAAAAAATGTTTTTACATTTATTTGCGTTTATTTTATTTTATTTTTCAATCGCTTTATAGTAAAATTGTGTAAATAAATAATATGCTTTTTTTTTGCACATACTATATATTATGTAAAATTTTAATTTATTTCATTCTTGTTTGTTTCATTTACATATATGATAAATAAATTTTGATAAATATTTTCCATTTATATTAAATGAATTTTACTGATTTATAGTTATTTCTACTAACATACTTTTATAAAATATTTTGGTATTTTCTGTTATTTGTGTACGTTATTTTCATTACAAATGTTTATGCACTTTATATTGATTTGCTAGTTATGTTGATTATACAACAAAAATATTTCTCTACATATTATTTTCAATTAAAATTCAAGTAATTAATTATATAATAAATATTTAAACATTATAAATACAAAAAAAAAAATAAAGTTTTATTATCTTCGTGTGTGCTTTCATTTTGTCTATACTCTAGACAACGTATAAGTTCGTATAAATGTTACTTCCTCCTTGCTATAGAAAACGTTTAATAAAGTTCTAAAAATAATTTAACATATTAATATTCCTTATTTTATTATTACAAATAATAATTGAAAACTTATTCAAAGTCACGACAATATCATTATTCTTCTTTTTTTTAGTACTTTTAACAAATTATATTACCTTGTTTCATTATTTACTATTCTATTCATTTATATACTAACAAGATATTACTTAACTTTAACATTTATTTTTATTTTTTTATAAAAATTTGTATACATTTATATAGCACCGAGTGAAAAGTTAATTAAAATATTTTTTTAACATTTGGGGTTTTTGAATCGATAATTTTTATCCGATTCATTCTAGCATAATATGCTTATTAAATTACAACGGAATAATTATGTACCTGCTTTTAATTCACAGTAGCTAATTTATAAGCCAGCACAAGACTTAAAACTGCATTCGAAATAAGCTTCTTTAAATAGCCAAGATGTGCTTCGCGTACGGTTTTTTTTTTTGCTCATTTTTGTAGAACTAATATAATCAGCTTATTTATTGCTTACAGAAGCCAACCCCTCAATTATTTTATTATTCTTTTCATTTTTCTTTTTCAATTAACGATAGATTAAATAATTTTAATTTTTTTCAGTTTTTAATCTTTGACTACAGTTCAGTAATAAATAAATAATTTCAATGATAATTCGTTTCTGTAGAAATAATATAAAAAAATGTTTTTAAAGCAAATAACTAAAAGGAAAACATTGTTAATGGTGAATACTTTCTGATAAAAATGATGATAAATAAACAGTTTTCAGAAAAATAAATAAGGATAAAACGTGAATGAGAAGTTTGATCTATAGTTTAAGTTTAATTGAATAATTCAAATGGTTGAAGATTTAAGTTTGTTGAGTACTGTTGAAAAACTTTTAAATAAATATAAAAAAATTTGGCTGCTAAGCATAAACTTTTTCACTTCTTTTCTTTTTCACTCAACATTAAATTAGGTCATTTTGGTTTTCGTTTCCGCTGTGTGTTTCTTTTGCTATTTTTATATATTCTATTCTTGAAAATCATTTCAAGTCGTTGTATAAATTATTACAAGAATAATAAAAGCAAAGAAAGAAATAAGAAAAAATACTGAAAAACGAAAAAGCAAAAAACTGTTTGTCTGTAAGTTTAAAAGTTTGGACAAAAGTTTCTGTCGTTTTATGTAAATTATTGAGCATAAAACAGAGTAAATAAGAAAAAATAAAATAAAATAAAATTTATTTGACACATTTCCTTCTTGTTTTTCTCTACATTTTTTCGTGAATATCTGCGTGGCAAACAAGTACATAGAAATTCAAACTCTTTTATAATTATTAATTAGCTATTCAGAATTTTATTATTATTGTTATTTTTTTTTGTTTTTAATTGTCAACCGAAAGTGCTATGCTCTAAAAATAATCTAATCAATAATTAATGTCAAAATCGACCGTGGAATGAAAATATAACAAAAATTCTACTATAGTATTGATTAAAAAATTAATTTATCAAAGAATTTCTTTTTATTTAATAAAATATATTTGATGTTAAATTTTTTATTAATGGTTTTTTAATTAATTTTCTTCTTTATTATTTTTGTTTATTTATGAAATAAAATACCTTTGACAAATTGAACGATATGGAATAATTGAATTAAAATTTTTATACATTTTTCTAATTTAACCTTTAAAAATTTAATCGATGCACAGAACTAGAAATATTGATTAAATAATTTTTGTTTCGCTGAACATGTTACTAATTTTAATAAATTTTATTAAATCTGCTGTAAATATTCTTATCCTAAATACCTTTTTTTATACATATAAAAATAATAATAATTTTTTTTGTATTTTTATTAATAAAATTGATCGAGGTGGTGAGATGTGGATTTGAATGATTTATTTAACATAATATGTAATTATTGCTATTTTTAATTCATAATATTGAATTAATATTTTCCTGTTACATGTTTAATATTGGATTATATGTAATTATGTTAATTCATAATTAATAAATAAATTATTATTAAATAGCCACGATACGCATTTTCTTTTACAAAAAAATAGAAATAATAATAAATTACTGTAATAATCATTGAAAAGTAGAAAATAATAATTATATTAATAAGTGGCATATCAAGGACTATATTTGCCTCATTTTCATGATTATTATACATAGTTTATAGGCTGAAAGTGCTCGCTCATTTATATAAAATGTACATAAAATATAAAAAAAATATAAAGAAATAAATTTGTTGAGTAGATAAGCAGCAGCAGCAGTAGTAGCAACATAATATTCAAAAGTAATACAAAAATAACAACAAGGACGAAACATGCTAAGTTTTATAATAATGATATTCGATGAGCAAAAATGAAAATAATAAGATATATGAATGTTATAAAAAACGAATAATATACAAATTTCTAACTTGTTATTTTATTTCAACATTTTCATTTTTATTTTTCCTTTTATATATCATTTTCTTTGTAGTTGAAAAACATTTTTTATGACAAGATGATATATTGAAAATATGACAGAATGACATAGTGCGTGGATTATTTCTTTTTTATTCTTGTTATTATTATTATTATTATTACGAACAATCCTTATATTATTTAATATTTTTTGTCTGCATCATTTATTCACATGTTATTTAGGACTACCAACATCAAATTAAATTAAATTAAATTTTTTGTAAATAAAATATATTTATTTGTAAAAATTAACAACTTAAAATAAATAGATAGATATTTGCTGATGTAAGCATATTTAAAGTCTTTCAAATCGACTTATTCATCATAAAGTACTTATTAAAGAGTATTGTTTTTATTTAAATGAAGAAATAAAGATACATTTACAGAAATATTATCTTTAATGGGGTGTAAAATGGTTAAAAATGGAATAAAGTTTAACAATTGTGCAGTTTTTCTTTTCTCTGTTGTATTTTTTACGTAAGATTTATGAATAGACGTGAGATATCTTAATTCAGCTACTGCAGAAAATACATGGAATCCTCGTTAGTGGAATATCTCAATTCAAAATCTTTTTCTGTTGTTTTATTCTTTTTTAATACATTTAGAGGATTGTTTTTTTAGATTTTTTTTATGTAACTTTATTTTATACTTCACTTCGCAGAGTATCGCCTTTACACAGATTATCACCTTATAGTCAGAGCTTTTTTTATATTTCATACAATGAATTCTAAATGGATTGAAACTGGATACATTTTATTTCTTTTATTCTTATAGAATAATAGAAATAGACAAAAAAAAATAAATACAATAATAAAATAGAAACTACAAACTACAAGAGTTATAGCATCGAAAACGTGATTTTCATATATATTTAAAAGAAAAATAAAGCTAAAAAAAAAAAACGACGAAAAACTAAGCTCATACTAATTCGTATAATAATAAAAAAAAAAACGAAAAGATTTTTAGAATAAAAAATTGTTTTTTCGTTTTAAATAAATACATCAACCAAGCATTCAATAAAAAGAAAACTAGAAAAAATCAGATACAAATGAAAATAAAATAATAAAGACCACAGTTAAATTTTCATAGCTTATCCCAATACAAATAAAATGAGTAAATATTTTCATCAATTTTCCAAACATCAAGCAAAAGAAATAAAAATATTTATAAATCTTATCACAATGTCTATCTAGAAAAGTTTTATAATAATTAATTTAAATAATGTACTTATTTGTTCTACTAGCAAAATGAAAAGAAAATGAAGAAAAATTAATAAAATATTTATTTTTAATGGAAAATTAATCATTGTTATTGTTGTTCTTCATCATTTGATAATTAATTTATTTCCACCCGTGATTGTCAAGACTTTCAAATGTTCATAATTAATTGCTTTATTTATTTTTATGTTGCTTCATCGATATAATTAAAATATATTGTTATTATTTTAATTTTGTTTGTCGATAATTGCTTCAGTAGCCAAATCATATATACATCTATTGATTTATAATAAATGTTGTAAAATTTTATGTTATTTTCATCTCGTAATCTAGAGCACCACAAAACACTGTATATATATTGGCGCCAAGAGTCTAGACATTATGGCGCATTTCAAACAAAAACAACCCAATAAAGTCAGTCGAGCTGAGATGATAATGTTAAATTCTTTGCAGTCTCCTCTTAAATTGTTGATTTAAAATAATTTTATTGAACTTTTATTTAAATATTTAAAACAATATAAGTCATTATTAATATTTTTATTCTAAATTCTTTGTTGAAATATAAGTGACCCTGAGCTTTTAGTCAAAAAAAAAAAATTACTAAAAATTGTATAAATTATTTATAAAAAATAAAATTTTTGAATTATTTATTACTTTGCGTGTTTTTCAAAATAATCCTTGATTTTATCACCTGATAATAATAAAGCGTAAATTATAAAAATAAATTTTTTTTATTTTATCTTTCTATATATCTAATAAATAAAAGTAATATTTTTTCGTTACGATTTTTTATCGCAATGTGACTTTATTACAAAACAACACAAGATAACAACGTAACTTTTATTAGTTGGCTGTATTAAAGGATTTTCAACATAATAAATAGATTTTGATTGTATAAAGCGAGCAAAAACAGTGAAGATAAAAAAAAAAATAATAATATAAAACTAATTTGGTTAAAATATTTTATTTTTTAATAGCTTTTAGTTTTTGTAAGAAGCTTTTAGCATTAGCTTTTTTACAATATTTAAAATAATAATTCGCTATAAACGAAATGACAAAATTTAATAATGGGAAAATATGACTAAATCTGCTATATGCAAATGTGTGCGCAATTGGATTTTATTTATGTTATTTTTATTTTAAAAACTACAATGATTTTTCTCTAATTCAAGTTTATATAAGAAATAAAAGGGAAGACAATGCAATAAAGCGGATACGAGGATTGTAAAGAATTGATTATCCTTAATATTGTTCGGTTCTTAGTACTTTTTTCATTGTTGGTGTAAAAAAGTATTGTCGACCACCAGCAACTTGATAAACTTTCGAATATTCTTTATCGACATTTTTCTTCTTTCTGTCGTTGACTATGTTATTGATTTATCTTTCATATATTTTTCTCTATTTACTTTCTTATGTCGTTCAGCTTTCTATAGGACTAAACTTTTTTATTTGACTTTATCTATATAACTAAGTTGTTTTCTTTTCTTGATTTGTATTTTTTTTTTATTTTTTATGTTTTTTCATCGACGTATATATGATTTGTTTAAGATTTATGTACCTTTGGTAACATAATGTTACATTCATTTTATGAAATGAAATATTTAAAACTTTTAAATAAAAGTAAAAATATAAATAAATAAATAAACGGAGAAAAACACAACGAAAACATTTAACAACGTATATACAATGACATGAATGAAAGGAAAGGTAAAATAGCGCACGAAAAGAAATAAGATTTTAATGTTATTATAAATAAATTAAATTGAATTTTCTGATTGATTAACATTGACAAATATATTTATATATATTCTATATCTATTTTACTGTCGACGATAAATGAAAATTTAAAGACAAATTTTAATTTTTAATTTGATTTCGTTGTTGTAATACAATGATAAATCCATATATACCTAGTTAATAAATTATCTTTTATACAATGTCAGAGGTAATATACATCTTCGGGCACGTAGATCTAATTCAACATTGACAACATACACACATAAAGACACACATGGAAAATAAAAGATATAAATATAAAAATACATATCGTAGTAGAAACATTATATACATAAGGGAACACACAAAATATAAATTTTCGCTTGTGCCAAGAATATTTTGTTGGCTGTATATGAAGCAACGGAAAAAATAAAATAATAATAGCAAAAAAGACAAACCGAGTAAATGATGAGGAGAAACATATAACTTCTAAATCAATACATGGCACAAATAGGGTTGGATTGAAATTGGAATCTTATATTGAACAATTGATTGATAACTTCGTTTTCAAATGATTTATTTATTTTGACACAGATTTTTGGTTGTTTTTTTTTTCTTCTATGCTGTAAATCAACTCGTATCTCGACTATTTACATTTTGGCTGGCTTTTCTTAAAATAACGAAAACAAATGTCACAAGAATGGATAAATGTTTTTAACTTTTTGACTTGCTTAATATATATTATTAAAACGAAAATTATTAGTTTTTCCGTATTACTTGATTTCATATCGTCTTAATTAATAACAATGAAATTTTATTTCGCTGTTATAATATTTCTATCGAAACGCAAATTATGCTAATTAATTATGCTATAATCTTTATACTATTACAAACCAATGCTATCAAAAATTATAACCATTAATATTTAGCGATGTACAAACAGATATACAAACTGATGAAAATCTTCTCAAGAAATCTTCATTTTATTAAGACGACTAATAAATAGGGGAAAAATAAAATTTAATGATGTAATTTGTATTAAAGTTTTATATCCTTTCTTCTGCTACACAGATATCCTTGCATTAAATAAAATTACTCGTGTTGTATTATTAATATAATTTTTTATTTTGCTGGTTATATTTGGCATTTATTTACTTATTTTTTTATGTTGCTTTCTTTTCTTTGATTATTTGTAGATAACATTGAAGGTTTTTATTTTCTGTTTTATCAATTCACAATTAATTAACGGAAACAAGTTTCTAATGAGTCGCTAGAGATTTGATTTTGAATTTCGCTTTAATGGATTTTATTTTTAATAAATATTCTACTTAATTTTTTTTTTTATTTTAATTAAAATAAATTAAATTCTTATCTTAACTACAGATAAACTATTTCCATTTTAATTCTTAAATTTTAATAATGTATTTAGTTTGACAAAGTTTCATTAAAGAATTTTTGTGCATAAATTCTTAATCGATTTTACTGATATTCAATATAATTGATTTAAGTAAGAAAATAAAACATTCTTTTATCTGTAAACATTTTTATAAATTAAAATTTAAAAAAAATTACATTATTAATATTATCTTAAATTTAATGTCTTTTCCTCTTTAGTTTTTCTTTCAGGAATTCAACATTTCTTCTTCAATAACAATTTGTAACAAGTGAAAGAACTAAAACAAACAAAATGGCAGCATTCGTTGCGAAGCAAATGGTCGGAAACAAATTAAGCGCAGTTAAAGGTAAGTGGCATTTTTACTCGAAGTCTGAACAATTTATGTTACGAAAGTAAAAACAAAAAAAAAACCTCTCTAAAGTATATAAAACGTTATAGATAATTATAGATAATGATGCATTTATTTAAATCTAAGTACCATACTTATGTTTCTTTTTTTTTTAATCTAAATTATATAAAAATATATATACATATATATATATATATATATAATCTGTGCTTCAATTTATATTTAAATTAAAAGCTTTTTTTTTAAAATAAAATATATTTCTTGTGAACAAAATATTAATTCTATAAATATTAATGAAATCAATAATTTTTCCATTTCTTGTCTTTGACTCCGTCTACTATCTGAATAGAAGATAATCATAAACTAAAATCTACAAAATGGAATGCAAAATGATGGAAAATAGGAAGAAATATTATTAATAAATAAAAATATTTATAATATTCCATCACATCATATTATTACGTTATATAATGCCATAAAAATTCACAATCGCTAAGTCATGCCCAAAGTAAATTTAATAAACGAAAGACACACGCAACACATATTATAAATATATATATAGAAGAGATAAATTTCTGTTAAAGAAACGAATGTATTAAGAATTGTTAATGGTTTAATGTCTTCTTGAAATTCCGATTCGTCGAAATGAACATGCCTTAGTATTTCTTCTCTATATTTTTGCTTTGTCTGGTGTTAATTTCACATTCTTTTAACAAAAGCATCGTCAGTTAACTTAGGTATGAAAGGAATGTAGATTACTGAATAATAAAAAATAGAATACGAATAAGTATTGTACACACACCTCCACCACCCCATTATTCTTATAACACAAATTATAAGTGTGGAAAAATAAAGAACTTTATGAATATTTATAAAAGAATATAAAAATTCATTAATTAAAATAAAGAAAATGAAGATTAAAAATAAAGAAATCTTATCATCTTTTTTCCTCCTTCATTTATAACCTCAACAAATGAAATTTGAATCGTGTAATATTATTATGATTATTTAAACTTTTTTTAAAGTATTATTATTATTATTTTCCTTTTAAATGAAATCATCAATTTTATATAAAGCAAACAATTGTTTTCACCAAATGCCAAGTCATATTTTTCACTTTAATAAATAACTTCAAGAACCACAGTCTGGTATTACATTTTAAATTCTTTAAACAAACATAAACTTAACTAAACGTAAAGCTTGTTCATTTTAAGAAATTTTAAAAAACAGATGAAAAATTGCAGAAAAAGCTCAACATTTTTGTATTTTGTCTCTTGGAATATACTATATGTTTATTTACTAAAAAAAGAAAACCCTTAAAGTTTTCTGTTTTGCTCTTTATCCTTTTTTACTGTTCAATGTTCGCTTCTTTGTTCGAAAAATAACATAAATTTTAGTTTTCTAGAAGAAAATATTTAAAATACTTTAAAATGCCAAACCATACACCAATTTCTCTAAATAAACAGACAAAAATGGTTCAAACATTAAACTTTTATAAATCTTTCGTATTCTTCACTTTATTGAACGAATGCGTGCATGAATTCAAAGACAGCGAATACAAAAGCATCCAACACACACACACACAATGTCTATACTATGTTCGACAATAAACGAAATGTACATGACATGAAAGAAAAAAGAAAAATTATAATAATAGTACATTTTATAACAGCACGCTATTTTCCAAAAAACGTTCTTCATTTGTATTCATATTGCCCATGAAAAAAGTTAACAAAAAATAAGTAAAGCAAATGCTGAATGGCGTAAAAAATATATATACTTTTTTTCTTTAAATAAAATAAAAATTATTCATCACAAGAGTAGAGAAATATGAAAAATAATGATGTTTGGCTTAGATCCATTTTAGTCCTGTTTTTTTTTTTTAAGTCTGTGACTTCTTGTCAATGTTTAAAATTGGTGAATGGTACTTCGATGTTTTAAAGTTTTATTTTTTATTTAAATTAACTTGCAGGATATTTCGATTTCAGTATGAAAATGTTTCTATCAACAATATTCTACAACAAAATAAATGTTTAATTTATTTTTATTCTTTATTTAGTTAAATTAATTTTTGTTTTTCTACGTCTCTGTACTGTCTTGACATAAACTAACTTAACTATCTTGAAAATAAAAACTACTATTGTTAAAACCTTATTTCACGTTACTTAACATCGTTCATCGACATTTGAAAAGAAATATACAATAAATATTAAAAAATGATGTAAAGAGGACGAACCCATTCGGAACAAATTAAATATTTTATTTATTATCTTATATATTTCATAACAATGTATCTTCTTTTCGATTTTTTATTCTAAATATTATCGTTTTTTTATTTTTAAATCCATTGTTATACAATTTTTTCTTTAAGTATAAGTGATTGGGATAAATAAAAAAAAAATACGAAACAAAACATGGATTTAAAAGTCCAAGAGAGATAAAATAAAATAAAAAAATATAAATATACAGAAACGATAAATCAAGTTTTTAAGATAAAATTTTGATTTATCATTTTAGTACATTAACACGCACAAGTAAGCATCATATTGAAAACTTTAGCACACTAAAATAATAATAATAATAATAAATGTTTGAATTTTCCATGTCAATGACACACTTGATAAATAAGCATTTAAATGAAAATTAGAAGAATAAAAAAAAAGAAGCGAGTATGAGTTAGCTTTATAATGGTTTTTCACTAATCTATGTCAGATCCGAAGGAATACTTGAATTTAAAACATTGTTCTTATGCTACTTTAGGTCATAAATGTTTTTGTATTTTTTTTTATTTGGTTGTTATTATAATAAAATAATAATGAGAAGCTGAACACTGCTTAGTAAATTGTATAAATTCTTAATTAAAACCAAAAAAGCGATTAAAATAGCATAAAAAAAAAATTATAAAATTTACCCCAAAGTTACCCCAAAAATATGGTTTAAAACAAAAGGGAAAAATAAAGAAGAAATCCACACATATACACACATATAAAAAAATATTAAATAAAAACGGAAATTTTCATATTTTACAAACATAATTTTGCTGACTTTCAATTACTTAAAAAAGCTTAAATGTCTGCTTTTGACACATTTTTCTTGTTTTATTTAACATAAATATGTAGTATAACTAAATAAACATATGTGTACATAGCCATGTAATAAAATAATAATAATGCTTTTTATGTTCTGGCAAGAATGATGATAAAATATCTCGAATCTTAAATTATATTTCCATTTTGTTTATTTAAATTGAATTTTGGCCAAAAAAAAAAGAAATATTTACCTTTTTTCTCGTATTATTTATATAAGTCGTCGGTATGTAATTGAACATTTAATTTTATTTTTACATATTTTTAATTTGATAACAATTGCGTTAAATGTGAATGTTTAATTGTTTAATTTTTTTTTTCAATATTAATAATAATAATAATAATAATTGAGGGTAAACAAAAATTTATTACAGGCATTATTTATCTTGTTTTAAATGCTGATGCCTCGTAAATTTATTATTATTATTATTGTTTTTTGTTTAAAATATAAATTGATCAAAATAAGTAAACGAATAATACATTTTATTCGTTTTATATTTGTCTGTAAATTATGCTATTTACATATGAAAATAAATAGCATCATATAAATAAAATAAAAATAAATCTGCATTTAGATCCGAAATAAAAATAAATTTATATAAACATGCAGAGAAAATAATAATAATAATAATAATAATGATAATAAAAAAAAAGAGCTATCCTTCATGTTATCTATGGCGTTTAAAATAAATAACGCAAATAATGTTTGGATATATTTATTTTTCTCTCGTCCTCGATCACAAAAAACAATCGATTTATAATTTTCTATAACAACAGAGTGAAAAGGATTTGAATGTTGTGTGCCGTCGTTTATATCATTTTTTTTTCTTTCTTTTTTTAATATGTAATAAGGAAAAGAAAAAATAAAAAGAAAATATATAATACCAATAGAGAAAATCAAAAAAAGCTTAACGTCTACAATAAATGAATCCGTTTCCTTTATTTATAGTTTGAAAATTTTCGCATGTACATTTCATTTATATAAATCTATATATATATATATATATATATATATATATATATATATATATATATATATTGTTTATTTAAAGTTTTTCTTCTTCTATTTTTTATGGCATGATGTAGTTAGTTATTTCATTATAAGGATAAATAAATAAATAAACAATAATAATAATAATAATACCTCTAACAAATAAAATACTCGTTTCAATAAATTAAATTTATTGTGTAACTTTCAATAGTTATTAACTATAGAAAATAAGATTAATACAAATACAAAATCATAGAAGAAGAATAATATATATATATATATATATATATATATATATATATATATAAATAAATAATGGAAAATAAATTAATTTTTCTTTTATTGTTCCCAATTTTCTTTTGTTATTTATTTATTTATTATTATTTTTTTGCTGTTTTTGCTGTTTCTGCTTTTTTTTTTACATTAATATTAAAATATTGATTTAGAACTGAGTGTACTAAGACTGTAAAGTGTTAATGGGAAATTTATTGATTTCTATTCATTAAATAATCGAAATATAATAGGAACATTTCAAGTATTTCATTTATGATTCAAAAACAGATATTAAAATCGAACAAAATAAGCAAGAATAATAAATAATAAAAATAATAATAATAAAACAATACAAAAAACAGCAGAATTAAACAACCACAGATAAAAAGAAAATTAACTGAAATTGAATATTAAGATTAAATTTAATTAAATACGAAAAAAAAAAAAAATAAATAAATTAAATAAGTATTCTTAAGTAGAATATCAAGTAATGTTAAGTCTTATCATCATTATTTTAATTATAATAAGTAAAGAATACACGACTACGTACAGGTCTGACTTGTCTTTTATTATTGTAAATAATGAAAATAGATGTGTAAATAAAATAGTCAATATACTTGGCATTATTATATATATATATATAAATATATAAGTAAGAAACTGTACATTAAATGAAAATAATGATTTTCAGCCACCCAGTTAAATACACACGCACAAATAAGTAGAAAAACTAACAGCATACATGATTTTTTTTTTATTTGTTGCCTTTAATACTCACAGCTTGATATACAACGAAATCAAACTGATGGAAAATAGGAAAAAAAAAATAACGAATGAAAAGAAAATGTTACATTTTAATGGAAATTGTATTGTTTTTTCTACATTTTTACAACTTATATAAGTAAACATTCGAATACTAATGGCAGTTTCTTGTTACTAAAATGAATGAGAATTTTCTTTTTCTAGTTTTATTTTTATTTTATATTTACAACGGAGAATTGTAATTGGTTTATTGTTGTAAACACTATTTTTATTTTTATTTTTGTTTTAAACATATATTAGATGAAAACTCAGTAAAAGAAATGACATTTTTATTTATTCATTAACACATTCAAGACTTTTCTTTTGTATATTCATCGATATATCTATCGTATACGGATAATATTGCTTTTGCAGTAATGAGAGACTTTACAGATGAGTCTAAAAGTCTAAATAAAATAAAGAAAAATTATCCTCGTGACATTCTATGTCAATACACATGATTGTTGTTACATAAGTATATAGAAAAGAAACTAAATAGGAAAAATAGAAAGTAGTATAAGAAGAATAAAAATCATAAAAATAAAATCGAAATACAAAATAATAATAAAATGAAAAGAAACACTTGACTTGGTTCAGTTGTATAGTTAGGTGTAGGATGTAGAATGGTAAAAACTGGCAACCATCATGACATTTCCGATTCTACCAATAATTTTACACTAAATTGAATCCGTCTCAACAAATGTAAGTAAAGTAAATTTTTATTTTCTTGAATTGACTGCCACAGTTAAGAATTTTTCTATATATATATATTTATTTATATAAATGTATTGATTCATTCAATAGCGTGGTATAAAAATTTAATAGGTGATAGAAAAACGAGAAAATGAAAATGTGTTGAATGAAAACAAAAAAAAATTGGTTAACGAATTATATTTAGTGAAAAAGGGGACAATGACGAATAACGAATGACAAATAAAATGTAAGATCTCGGAAGCACTGAAATTCTAATATTATGATAATAAGAGTGTTTAACACGGTATAATTCATGAATTTTTCATATTTTAACGGAAAAGTAAATCGTGAAGAAAGGATATAAAATTATTTTCACCTGAATGAATTGAATGAAATAAAATTAAAAATGAAAGTACAGAAAATTATAACAGCTAACAGTAAATTACAACAGTTCACTTCCGAACATCATCATAATAAATATTCTATATTACGGAAAAGTCTTTAATAAATATACATTTATATAATAATAGTAATAAAAAAAGAAGAAAATCAATCGTTGAAAATGTATTCAAGTGAAAAAGTATTGAACATTTAAAATTATAATAATATTATTATAAAATTATTATAAATTGATTTGTGTGAGTTGATTTCTGTAATAAGTAGCAAAATTTCCATAAGAAATTCATTTCGCCTCTAGGAAAAAAATAATCATTTTTTTCCATCTCTTATTATGAAATGGTGAAAATATTTTAGGCAATCAAAATAAACACACAGAATACCGCCCCAGTATTTTAATCATAGTAAAAATTGTATTTGTTATTAAATTTTATATATATTTTCAAGTCTAAAAAAAAAAATATAAATTTCATCGTTTAGATGAGGTATACGGCGACTATATTGAAAAGGCAATGTCTATGGTTGAAAATAGTAAAAATGAAAATACCAACGGCAACAAAATCGTGAATTGAACATTTCTAATAAAATACAATATAAACTGTAAACAAAATTGTTTCGTTGAATGTTTTTATTAGATTTTTTTTTTGAACAAACCGAAAATCGTAGACATAAAAAATAACGAAAATAAAAGGCAGAAAGGCGAAAACAAGAAACTAAATCGAATAGTTTCGCCGAATATATATATATATATATATATATATATATATATATAAATAAATTCCCAATAGGATTATATTATCTGATGACATCTCACACTATTCTTACTGTTAAACAATAGACATCGCTAGTATTTATTTAGAGTTAGTTTAGTATACTTCGCTGGTTTGGTGTTATTACGATTGTAAATAACTTACAAACATTTTTTATTGCAATAATGAAATAACTAATCAAATGTGTTTTTGTTTTATTCGTATAAGCATAAGAAAAGAAAATGTAACACCAAACTATGTACCAAACACCAATTGATTATTTATATCCATTTAGGCTCTCTCTACAAATAGCTTATGTAAACATTATTCGTTTTGTTTTATTAAATTAAATTATTCCTCTATTTGTACAAATGACAAAAAAAAAACTATTACGATGCGAACAAAAAAAAACTATAAATTTCTATTTTCCAGTTTCCAATTCCAAGCACCATTTCGTGACATAAAATGAAAAGATGAAGTAAATTCTTACTTTATATTTTACAATTTATAAAATATAAAACGCACTAAAAGGAGCTCCAGCTGTGAAGATATCACTATTTTCTTTCTTTCTTTTTTTTTGTATATCGTTTTGCTTGGTTATTGATAATGCAAATTGAATGTGATATCAATTGGTTCATATTATTGGATAAGCATCTGACTGGGAAATCATTTCAATGAATACGAATTTTCTATTACTTTATTCATTATACTTTACAATAAACATTTTACATATTTCTACGTTCGATATACTATTACTCCCTCATATAATTTTTTATCTATTTTTCTGATACAATTTTTCATTTTTTAAATAATTTTTATATAAAAATTCAATTTAAAGTTTTAATAGAAAATTTATTAGTTTTAAAATTAAGAAGAAAAAAGAAAACCGAATTAAAATAGTTATTCTCTTACGAAACGTGTTACATCATATTTAATAAGAAATCTTAAATCAATTAACTCATACTGTATTACAACATTGTCACAATGTTATCGGTTAGACGAGCTTTTTACATTATTCTTATATTATAATGTAATAATAATTTATTTAAACCTTTCTTAAAATACATTTTTTATTAACGTTAATTTGAATGCATTAAAATTATGATATTTTTATCCTTTTTCCTTAGTTTATATTTTTTTATGTTTCTTTAATGCACAGGACATATTTTGGATGTAAAAATACTTACGTAACTAATATGAATTATAAATTTAACGACTTTACGGATGGGGACAAAACAAAACGATAAAAAGTCTATTTCTAAATCCAGTAAACTAATAACAAGACAACAGAATACGCTTAACCGATGTAACATACGAATCAAAATATCTATCCTCTATATTACTTCATTATTCTTTTATTCTATGGATCAAAGTATTGTCATCCTATATCCAATTCCATTTTTTTATTTTTAATTATTTTATTTGTCATGTATGCTCCATAAAATATTTGTACGCACATAATATTAACAATTTTTGCTAACCATTTTTATATCTTATTACAACATCTACAAATAAATAAATAGAAAAAAATGTATATACAAAAAAGCCCAGATAAAGTTAAATAATTTAATCTCTCATTATTCTTTTATTGTTGATTTAATTTTCAAATGTGTTTTGTTGTCGGTAATTCTTTGTTCGCTGGGGCGTCTCTAACAACACACACACAAAAAAAAATTGTATAATCACCAACAAAAATTCTTGTTTTAGTCAATTATATTTCCAGATATAATTTACTTGCCGTATAATCTTCTGTTTAATTTCAATTCTGTTTGCTCAAAAAAAAAAAATAATATTCTAGAAAATAAATTTTTATATGGTGAAAAAGTGCAAAAATAAAAAGCCAAACACGTTTAATTTAATTTCATTACCTACAAAAAATAACATCAAATATTATATTTAGAACCAGAAAAATAGGAAAAAACTGTGAAAATTGTCAACATTAATTTTCAATGTGAAAAGAAAAAATTTGTTATCTTTATTAGAGAGAAAAAAAAAGAAGAAAAATGAAAATTATCCACCATCGTTATTCGTATAATGTATATACATATATTTTTCTGTTCCATAAATTCGCATATAATTTTCTATTCTATACGATGTGTAACCATTTCAAAATAACATTCATACAACAGACACAATTTCACCAGCAAAAAGAAAAAGAAGAAAAATTGAATTGCAAAATTAAAAAATAGCAAAAAAAAAAAAATAAATAAATTGAAAGCGAGAAGCATAAGAAAAAGAAAATTTAATATCAAATAACGGCTAACATGCGATATTTTTTCTATTTTCCTTTTTATTTTATTTAAAATCCTATTGATGTCTTTATTTAAGCCGCGTTAAACTGCAAAAAGAGTAATATTGTTTAATAAACCTTACAATGTGTTTTGTTTGTAAAATGTAAACACAAACAGTGTAAACTTATTTGTAATTTTACTTTTTTCCTATTTTATAAATTAAACAACACTATACTGTTGTAGTTATATATTATTTTTTATTATTATTGTTATTATAATAAGTTAAGTAAATAATATCATTGTCGTCTTTTAGTATAAGAAAAATTATAAAGAAAATCTAAACGAAAGATATACAACAAGCTAGTAATAAATGAATATTAAATGAAAACGAAAAACTTTCTTATTGTAATAACTATAAAAATAAAAATCGATTTTTAGAGCTTATAGAAATGGCTTTTTAATAATATTAAATTGATTTGGTTACACTAAGAGCTTTTGCTGTAGTAAAATATTAAAGCATTAATTTGTCATTAATTTGTAGCATTTTTATACCGTTGCTGTCTTTTATATATTTATACATTTTCGTTTTTGTATTTTTTCTATAAAACAATGTTTAATGTTTTGACTGCACAAGCACCTTTTAAAAGACCGCGATAAGTTTTATAACAGCAATATATATATAATAATAAATAAATAAATAAATAAATAAAAATAACGAGTAAAAATTAAAGTAAGAAAAAGAAAAGTGCGATGAAATAGACGACAAACATCCCTTTATATATGTTATCAAATAAATTTACTTGGCTATTTTAACACGTTCGGTGCTCACATTTCATGTCGAAAATAATGATACACCACAGTTAAAGACAAAATGGTATAGCAGTTAAACGACATGAACAAATAGCTGTGATTCATTACAGACAAGAAAGTATATTACTGTGTTTTGTAACAATCAAGACAGTTGGTTGCTTCTTCTTTGCTTTTTCTTTTTTTTTTTTTTTTGTCTTCTATATAGATTTTCTTTTTATTACGTTAAATAAAATTAACGTTATCTTTGGTAGAAAAATATTGTAATTTATTTTAGTATTATTATTATTATTATTATTATTCTTATTTTTATATATAAAACGATTTAAATGAATTTATTTTTATTTATATAAATAATAATACTTTTATTTTTTAATGCATAAACTGTTTATTTCCGTTTTATTTTTATGATTTCTGTATAATGCTGAGTATGGTTTTCAAAATAAACGTTATTTTTTACGTATATAATTTAGAACATTAACATAATTTGCTTAAAATTATAACTGAAGGAAAATTAAAATTATACATTTCATTGTGGTTTTTTTCACCATATTACTAAGTAATTTGTAATTATTATTTTTATTTTTTAACAAACCATTACACAAAAGTTAAATAAAAGTAAAAATAAATACTAACAACACACGGCTACTAAATAATTAAAACAGAAAATAAAATAATAAAACAATTTTCTGCTACATCATTACGATGAAATTATAAATGAAAGTACACAACACACAAACAAAGTGAATAAAATTCCTTAGCTTTTATAATAATTTAAAGTTTGTATTTTTTTTCTGTTATTCATCATTCCCTATCATTCGATTTAAATGAGAATTCTTTTTTTTTTCTTTTTTTTTCTCACTTTGTTGTCTTGTGCCAGTGTAATTAATTCAATTTGTCAGATTTTTATGTATTATAAATATTTTAAGTACGTTAAAACAAAACAAAACTTAATTAAAAAAAAAAACTAAAAGCTTGTATTTCGCTTATTTCTCTATATTAGCTATGAAAGTATGTATATATTTTTTTAGGAATTTAATGTAAATTTACTTTACTTGACTGTTGTTGTCTGTAACGAGTTTTTGTTAAAGCATTTCTCACACTACACCAAGATGAATATGTTTCACGAATATTATGTAAAACTATTATAAACATTATTTTTTGTTTTATTATTTTTGTTTCTGGTTTATAAAAATGAAAAATGTTTGTTTTATTTAACAAAAGCAAAATAAAATTGCAACATTTTTTTTAGTAATAGTAATTTATGATTTTCAATAAATATTTTTTTTTTTTGGCTATCCTATAGATCAGTAATGGCGAACCTTTTTGGGAAGTTGGTTAAACTTGGTTGATTATTTCTTTTTTAGCACTAGCTCGTAGGTCACAAAACCTGTCGTCTCTATGAAGAGAGATATTGCGTATTTATGCTTTAAACGCATTTGCCAGTCAATTCATTGCTTAATTTATTACTGTTGGAAGATTATACAAAATTTGTTGAAGAAAATAATTTTTCACATGAATATGTAGACCCGAATATCGTTAACAGAACATTTGCAAGTTTTTTTCATTGATACAAAATTATTTGGTAAGAAATCCCATACGTTTAATATATACCTATTTAATTTTCAGTGTGGAATTATTATTCTGCACTACTATTATCTGCATCTACTTTCAGACATTTTTGTTTATACTTCAAAAATCAAGTTTGGGTTATTTAAAAAGCTACAATCCGTGGGTCAGTGTATGACCCACGGATCATAGGTTCGCCGTCACTTCTATAGATAATAGCATAATCAATTTATTTTATATATAAATATACATCTAATATGTTTCCTATGTTACCATAAAACAAAAGTGCTAAAAATAAAAAAAGGAGAAGAAGGAATGCATGCAACAATATCCATATAATTTTTTTTTTAAGATAAGCTTATGTATCTGTTTTCGGTAATTTATTTTTTTTTGACATAAATATTTTTTTTTAAATTTATAACTCAGTTATGTGCATATTTTTATAGTGATTTTATATTTATTTCTGTATCAATATAATGACACTAAATAAGGTTATTCTGCTTTTTTTTTTGTATATTGATAAACATAAATCAATATTATACAAATATTTTATTAAACAAAAAAAAAACCTGCCTTCCCATGATTGTTCTATCTCATCCTTTTATTTCTGTTCTATCCAAAAATAAAACAATATCCTTTGTGTGCAAAAAAAAATAAATATATTATCGCTAAATCATCTCAATTTCTACAATTGTTTTTTGCCAACCAAAACCACTTCCAACTTGTTTGTCAATTCAATTCTTATTCATCTTAAATCTATTGCTTACTATTAAAAAGAAAAAGTGTATGGCATTAATTTTCCCTTTAAAAAAAAAAAGAGGCAATATGATAACGAAAAACGAACAAAAAATGTTAAAAATGAATAAAATAGAAAAAGAAAAATCCTTTTGAATAGCAAAAAACAGCAAAAGAAAAAAAAAAAGTTTAGATATTGTCTGCCGTCTGCATTTCATTTGTAAAACTCTACTTTATGTTATATTTTCCATTAAACATATATTTTCCCACTTAATCGTCATTTTTTATACTTTTCTATTATTTTTATTTTTACAATAGTCATTTTGATTGTCAGGTGGCTTTCTAATTTAAAAGATATTGAAATAAAATCTACATTGTGATTACCATCTGAGTCCGATCGCAGAAAATGTTATATAACTTTTAATTTGTAAATAATTTGAATACATAATGCTTTATTATTATTATTATTACATAGAAATATTATATATAAACTTTTTTATTTATTTACTTTTGATTATATATTTGGATTGTATATATATAAATATATATATATATATATTTGGTATCCTCTGTTTATATCATTCAACCAAATGGGAATTCCTTTTTAATTTATCTCATAATATAAGTAATTTATTTGTTATACTAATTGCTTGCCACTTTATGACAATTTTTCTATTTTTGTTTTTTAATTCATTTTCAGCATCGTTTCCTGTTTTTTACTTTTTACAAAAAAACAAAGAAAAAATTCATTATAATTATTATTATTATTATTTTTCTGTATATTAAATTTTAATTTATATATTTCTTTTTGCCTTAATTGTAGCTATTATTTTCGTTTTAATATGTCTTTTCCTACTTTGTTTTTTGTTTCAATTTTGTGCTACCAACATTAATGTTTAAAAACAGGAAAAACGTTACAATTATGATTATTAACAATATACTTTTTTTTGCGAATAAAAATGTACAAAAAAATATTGTCAAGACAACATTAATAAATAATATTAATATACTGACATATTTATGTTTATGATAAAAATAACTCGTAAACGAAAATATAAGAAATAAAATGAAATATGTGCCAATATGCAACGTATCAACTGGGCTTAGTGCTGTTTTTTTAGTTTTGTACCTCATCTACAACAGAAATGACTACAATAACAACTTTAATACTTAGAATATATCTATGAAAAGCTTCCTTATTATTCGAAACCATGTTTTTGATGCCACATAATCTGACTATATACATTTTTACATCAATGTTTCAAATACACTGTAAATGATATACAATCTTATGCTCTACTGCCAAATAGTAAATATTTTCTCGTGTTCTATTTTAACTTCTAATTAGACCATAACGCTGTTTTTAACATTTTGTTGTTAAATAAAATTAAAAATGTAAAATTATATAAACAAAAAAAAAAAAACGAAAAAGTTCTCTACAATTAAATTTCGGTAAATAATTGTAATTAAAACTAGTCATGCAATATTTTCTTAACTTAAAAAACCCTTAATCTAATAATAAAAATAAAAATAAAAATAAAAAATGTTAATAAAGTTTTGTTAAATTAACTTAAGCTAAATTGCCAGCATTTCCATCAGATAAAAAAGTGAAAAATAAAAGGAAAGAAAGAATTATTTTTAACTGTGTATACTTCAATGATATGGTTAGTTTAGGTTGCCACAGAGCACCTTATCCTTATAAATTAAGAGTTAGCCCATTCTACCCATAGATTGTACATTTCTTATTTAACTTGTCTTCTTTGGCCACCGAATTTATTGAACAAAACAAACCGCAAATTCCTTACCAAACCTCAGGTTTCTTCCTTTTTACTTATTTTTATTTTTTTTTTGTTCAACATATTAAATGCTATGTTATGTTATTTCTGTTTCTAATACTAATAGTTGAAAATAATTGTACATATATGCCATACCGGCTTTAAAATTTATTTTGGATATATTCCAATTGATAACATAGGTGGGTAGGTATGGGTACATGATGCTTTTTCAAAAGGGGGATTATTACACAAAGTTTTCTAGTTATTTATTTTTTAGATTTATTTTTTTTGGTTTCTATTTTTATTCTATTCTCGTAACATGCATGTGAAACAGTCCGATTTTGAACTTTTTATTTGTTTCTTTATATTTTTCTTTGGTCTTATTCTTGTCAATGTAATACATGATAAATCCAACATTTGTTTTCCAACAGAAATTGAGTATTAGAGAGATTTAAATTGCACAGCATAAAAAATAGAATTTTATTTTTTTAAGAAAACATTTATTTACTCTAATATACGTTTTGTTTCTTATTTTATTTTATGTTAAAACGTTTAACGCTAAGTTTATATACGTTTTTTTCATTTAATATATACTTCTTTTATGTAAGACTAAAATGATGTACTGATAAGTTTATAGAAATTTTTTCTAAGGCCAAAATAATGTGTTTATTGCGTAATATAGAAATGGTAACAAGAAAGAAAATACTAACTCATATTTTCTAAATCAGATTTAATTCACTCATAATTCATACAAAGGTCCTGTATGTATTTATAGATATATATATATATATATATATATATATGTGTAATATGTAGAGAAATTTATATTATATTTATCCATTTTGGATATACTTTAATATATATTTACACACATTTTACAATAATATGAAACGGAAAGTCTATTATACTTTGTCATCAACCCCTTTGCACGTGAGGTTCTTTATATCATTAACACGAATTGATACGATTTAAGTTTTGACACGTATAGTTGCAGTAAGTATTTTTCGATTTTTCTGTTATTATTATTATTATTATTTATTTTTTTTTCAATCGATATACAAAAATTTTAAGTGTTTCGATATTTATATATATCTATAAATGAACTGTAATCAAAAAAAGGGTAAAAATCATTGTTCCGGAAATTCTAAATTATCCCAAATATGATATATATTTATACCAACAACAATATATAATAATAATAATATTTTCTTTTTTTTTAAATCTTTATAATATGATCAATTTCTGCTTAGTGGACACATAAACGGTTTTTTTTTTGCTTCTTTCTATATAATCGATGTAACACAAAATGGCGTAGATATTTATTTAGCCACAATATAGCAAAAAAATATATATTTCATCGATGCCTTGATATCGACAAAATAGTTCGTTATTAAAGAGAATTTAATAAATTCACACAAAACAATAAAAATACATTGCATTGGAATAGTATATAAGTTTTGGCTTTCGATTGAAGCGAAAATAAAGTTCAAATAACAAATGGTTTTTAATTTCACACACATTTTATTTATTTAAAAAAAAAATGAAGCATTCAATCATATAAGATTTCTCGTAAAACAAAGATCTTGAAAAATAAAGTAAGAAAGAATATAGAATGAAAACATTATTAAAGAAAAATAATACAAAGAAAATTTAAGCTTAATGCAGTGATTTCCAAACTGAATTGCTGCGAGGTCGTTCTGTACAACTATTTACAAAGATATTATTTTTTTACTATTTTAAAATATATAATTAAATATATGTACATTCTTGATTAATTAAAGATTTAATAAAAGACATTCGCTAATCACAGCTTTAATCATTTGCCAAAGTGGTAGTAGTAACCACAGTTTTCTGTTTACCTAAACTGCTTGGGAATCGCTGTTTAAACTATATATATATATACATATAAAATAAAATTAAAAAATTTTAACGTTGCCTGAATAGCATTTTTTCATGTACTTTATACATACTTCAAAGCATGCCCATAAAATTGTAAAGAAAAAAGCTAAAAAGAAATTTTTCAAAAAGGAGTTCAACAAACATTCTTTTTTTATACAATAAAAATAAAAACCTTTTTCTAAGCACATTGTTATAAAACTATGCGATTGAGTTACTCGAGAAGTATTGCAAATATCATGAAAGACGTGAATATTTATATCATTTCTATTGAATCATATTATTTAACTAGTTAAAACAAAGCTCTCCATTTGTTCTTTTAAGTTATTTAAACATTCATAAGTTTGCAAAGAGCTTAATGTACAAATAATATATTTTTGCTTATAAGCTACATATACACGCTTTTAGAATTATAAAAATAATAATAATAATAATAATAATAATAATAATAATAATAATAATAATAATAATAATAATAATAATAATAATAATAATAATAATAATAATAATAATAATAATAATAATAATAATAATAATAATAATAATAATAATAATAATAATAATAATAATAATATTGATTGAAAATGGAAATAAGTAATAAACATCCTCACCTTTGTTAATATTTAAAAGCTTTGTGCTTTTTTAAAGATTTTCATATTTTTGTAAAACTGTTGAAGCAAATAGCAAGTTGATACCAAAAATTATATACATATAGTTTTTAAGAATTATTATTATTATTTAATTTAACTAAACATAAATACAATTTCACTTTAGAGCATTTATTTGTTATGTTTTCTCTAATATTTAATGAATAATATTTAGCTTTAGTGTGTCATAACTCATTTTAGGTTAATTCGCAAATCTCAACTACATACAAAAAATTATTTATTACCAGACCTGATTTTGCGATAACTATTTCATTTATACAAATTTAGATAAATTTATATGTACATATATATGTATGTATGTCATGTATCATTATAAGTGGATGGGGGCTTATGTATTGTATATATATAGAGATGTCAGATATTCTATAATAATAATAAAATATGTGTAGATTTTAAACAATGCTAATTCTTATTTATCATAGCTGAAACATTGAAAAACAAAGTAAATTTATTTTTCTTTCATTTTTTTTTATAATAAAATATAATTATAGTCAGAGGTTGGCTGTTTGATTATGTTATGTTTTGTTAAGTTAGGTTTTAATAATACTTTGTGTGTTTTTGTAATATGTATTTGATGACGGGAATTCTCAAAAGCAAACTACATACTACTGCCGTTGCTGTTGTTGCCTTTTTTTTGTGTTACATATTGTGTATTTTTTAGACAGTAATTTCCTGAATTTAGAATCCATCCCTTGAGATAGAAATTTGTTAATTTTAGCTTTATGTGTTATATATATATATTTATATATATATAAATATAAAAGAATAAAAATAAATATTTCATATAAATACGTTGGTTACATAAAGAATTTTTAAATAATTTATAAATTAAATTTAACAAATCAGAAATAATATTACTTTGCAACAAATAAACTTAAAAATAAAAGTATTATACATACATGTATTTTTAATATTAAATATGATTTTCTAGTTTACTTATGAAGGGTTTTGTTACTTAAAAAATAAAATAAAAAAAGCCATCCAAATGAAATGAAATATTTTACTTAGGGTGGTTGTGTCTGTTATATATACACTGTAGACACATAACTATAATACTAATTATTGTTATTATTACATTTCAACAAAAAAAAAAAGAACTTATTTATTATCATTGTTGAAATATATATATTATACTTCTAAATGTATTTTCTACTTATGTTTACTTAAATTTGTACTTTTGAGTTTTTCAGCTATTATTCTTTTGTTGAAGAAAAAACATTAACCCGTTGATATATATATTTGCTAAAATAATAGTTAGAAGAGAAATGTAAGTGTCTCATTTATATGACAGTAACATTTCCTGATTAAACTTAATACGATTATTTTGAACACATATAAGAGTAGTATACACATAGAATATTTAGTATAATTTATATACTAATATGGTTGGTTGGATATTTATATCGTTGCTTCGTTAACGTTTCGTTACCTTTTTTTTTACCATTGCTAAATGTTAACGATGATTAATATATGTTTAATTTATTTTAAGTATTTTTAAAGTTAAACGAGAATCTAAAATAAAAACTGTCCAATAAAATTTTTATATAAAAGATAGCTAAAAAACAATCGCCACACTTTAATTATATCAATCTGTGGTTAAAGTATTAACACTGAAAGAAGCTATAAGAATGGAGAAAAATAATAAACGATATTAAAGAATGTAAAATTTCTAATCATTTTATTAAAAAATATAAAAGGAAAAATAAAATTCAAAGGATGGTCATATATTTATGTATATACGACAATTAAATACAATGGAGAAAACATTAAAAAACTTTTTTATTACAATAGATCCTAAAATAAAAATTAAAATGTTAATGAATCCAACAATAGTAACGATATGTTTATTTTCCGCTACATATATGACATACAGATACTTTTAATTGTCCTTTTTAATGTAAAGTTTACTATTAACAATAATATAATAAAAGTTTAATTTCATTTTTATCTAATAATACGCTCAAAAACATTCTACACTTTTATCATCTTGTATAAACGATCATTTTTCTCTCCTCTTCTGCATGCTTCCTTATTTTTTGTTAACCACATTAGAAAATTATATG
Organism: Ptychoptera contaminata; assembly: GCA_963942525.1. Taxonomy (NCBI): domain Eukaryota; kingdom Metazoa; phylum Arthropoda; class Insecta; order Diptera; family Ptychopteridae; genus Ptychoptera; species Ptychoptera contaminata. The sequence goes on along the minus strand of OZ012637.1, from coordinate 40,801,405 downwards.
TCAGAAGCACACATAATAATATATGTTTGTCTGATAAAATACAATTTTCAACTTTATGTTTTAAAAAAACTTTATCTTTTTCTATTATTAAATAAAATTTTTCCATTAATTGTTTATGATTTTAATTTTAATCTCTGCTTTAAAAGAAATAATCTTTTTTACTCATTTTCTACATACATATTTTCGTTTTTTTTTTATAGATGCGATGATATATTATATTAACAATCAATTATTTTTTTACTGTCAGTTAATTAATTATTTATGTATAATAAAAGTATTTAAATTTAATAAATATTCTACATAAAATTAATAATTATTGTTAATAAAAGCTTTTTTCTTATTATATTAAGAAAATATAAGAAAATTTTCTTTATATTTATTTTGTTAAAGGAAAATGAAAAAAAAATTATTGGCAAAACTTTTTTCATTTTATTATAAATGCTTATAAACATTTTAACATTATTTATTAATACTTTTTGTTGGTGATTCTTTCGTTTAAGGTAATATTGATAATATAGACTTTATTTCGGTTATAAACATAATGTTTTTTAGTCAAAAGATTATAATTAATACTTAAATAAATGGTAAACTACTTTTACATGTTTATCATAATTTATAATGTTTTATATAAATATTGTCAAACGCTATCGGCTATATAAAACATAAGTTCTTTGCGTAGGCAAACATTTCTACATTGATTACTAATTAAAAGATTAATTTTATTTATTTACTTATTTATAAACAATTTTGTTATTTTTGTTTCTTCATTTTTTTTTCACTAAATTTTTGTTTATAATCCGTTGTTTAAATTATTATTATTATTATTATTATAATGCCAATAATTATTTTATTACGTCGGTTAAGAAAAATTTTCTCATTTTTTTTCTTTTTTAAGTAAATAATTGATGAGGAATAAATGATAATAATAATAATAAATATATAAAAAATTAATGTTCTATCATTTATATGACTAAAGTGATAACTTTAATATATATACATTTTTATTTGTTAGAGAAAAGAAAACGCACACTTTCTGGTAAATATCTAGAAGACGTTGTGACAATGAAAACAATTTATCATTTTTTGATTTTCTTACATCATTTTTTATCTAACGCCATTTCTATTTGATGTTCTACCCATAAAACGATGTGAATAATATATGGTTGTTATTATGTTATACTGTTTCCTTCTTGTTTCACTGCGTTTTTTTACTCTAATATTTTTGTTAACGCTGAAGGCTATCAAAGTTTTTTTTTATAAATAATAAGCCAAACCTTCTTGAAACTTTCCACAAACAAACATATTTAAAAAAATAAAAAAATTAACAAACTTTATCAAAAAAATTTCTTTAAAACTTTTTTCTGTTCGCTTCTTTTTTTTTTTTTTGCATTTCTCTTGTATTATATTCAATTTTTATATCATGACAAATTATCTATGCTGGCAGTGTTTTGTGTATGTTTGCCAAATTTTTATATAATGTGGAATAATCTGATTAATTTATAAGTGCAAAATAAAATATAATTTTTTTCTTATAATGATGAATTGAAATATTTAGTAGCTAAACTTAAATATTCAGCATTTCACCTGCAAAATTATAAAAAAATTGTTCGAAAGAATATTTCATATAGTTACACAGTGTTTATCCATATTTTTTTATTTTATATAAAATTTTCGTTACTTTAAATGAATTTCAAAAAGTGTATTCATGTAGTAAATATGTAAACATATAAAAATAGGAATAATATCCTTAAAAAAATCAATAAGATAAAAAGAAAAAAATAATATACGAGTACTCAAAATCTGTCAATAAATTATCTATCGCCAGAATATCCAAATTTTGTTGATAAATTATAAAGAAAATAAAAATGAAAATGATTGATATGATATTTTATCACCATTTAACAGTTGAGTTAGATACAATTCCTTCTTTTCACAATTTAATTAATTAGATACAATTTAATAGCTCTGTCCCAGTATTTTTATCTTTGAATAGCACTTTAGATTCATTTCAAAGTATAATTCAATTCATTCGTTAAGTGCAGATGGCCATAAAATCAAATGTATATTCTTTAAGTTATTTTACAGAACAAATAAAGTAAAATACATAAATATATATATATATAAAGAAACCATGGCCGCAGTCGTGCGACAACAAAAATAAAAAAAGTATTATTTATACATAACAATACATACATATTATATATAAGTAACAACAGCATAACATTTCTTATAAAAAATATCACCCGGTAATTTTTTCTTAACTGTTTCATCATCATCATCAAAAATAAACGTAAAAAAATAAATATAAAATAATAATATTGTTGAAACATCTTTACCGCCAATGGAGAGTACGGCTAATCCTGTTAAACCAAATAGTTTGTCAACCTATAAAGGTTCTCGCTCGACTGAACATTTTATTATTATACAGTTGAAAATTTCTACTTGTCTTGTTACTAAATTTCCAAATGGTCACTAAAGTAGCCTTAAAAATAAAAATAAAGTAACTAAATTGGTCGTGTCTTGTCGTATATGGGTATGTATATGTATGTATGTATAAATGATGCAAAAGTAGTACACCATCCAGAAAGTAGATAGAGGTAAGAGTTGATGAAATCTAAATGGTTTTTCCTATTGTTTTTCCTTTTAAAAATTAATTTCATTAAATGTCTAATACTAATCAATATATTGTTTTTACAGTAAAGTGTCAGACATAAATATAAAATAAATTTAGAATTTCTGGTATTTATAGGAAAAAAAAAATAATAATAATAATAATAATAATAATAAAATAAAAATATAAATCAAGATTTAGTGATTTAGAAAATACGTTAAATTCATACAACTACCATAATATAGGTATTATCGCTTAAATCCAAATACTTGCTACAATTTTTTATTTTTACAATTTATTTTTTTTTTTGTGTTTTGTTACTTTGGCAAAAATAAAATAATAAAAAACACAAAAAAAATGGTAAATAAATCAAGTGATCAGAGTAAAGTTATCTGAAGCTAGCAGAGTGTGTAAAAACTACATATATCTCGCGTGCTATGACTTTTTTCCAGCAGGTTACACATAATGGTTATACAAGATTTTGAAATTAGCTTCTTCTATTACTTTTATATATATATATTTTCTCTGCTGTCGTTATTGGATTTTATTTCTTAAAAATCTATACAAACGTGATAATGGTGGTAATATTAGTTATATGGGCGGTTTACACTGAATTAAATCACATCAAATACTCCATATGCATTTTATTTTAATGATAGAACATTATGTACAGGATTAACCGGTATTGTCGGCAACTGTTTTAAAAGCTAATTTAATTTTGTTTTTTATATTTTTTTCAAAAATATATAAATTTTTGTTTTTGTTGTTGATCAATTAAAGGGTTTTATTTAATTTAATGTAATAGATAAAATGCATGTAATTATCTTATAAACTGAACAAAAAAAAGCTCTTTGAAGTATTATCAAAGCTTATGTCTGTTACATAAACTCTTTATATATAAAATGTAATTTTTTCCTCTTATTCGTTCATTCTCTTTAGTTATTTATTTGAATGAAATTACAACATTTAATTGACCCAATTAACCCTTTTAAAACATAGTGTCATCAATAAGGGACATCTGCTTCTATTTTAAAGAGATTTATTATTTTTTATACAAGTACACCAGACCATGCATAGATTATTATTTAACGATTTTTTATTAACATTTATTTTTTGATTGATGTACTGGCAAATGTAGAAGAAAATAATACAAGAAAAAGAAATTTAATTTATCGTAAATTTTCTATTAGTTTATTTTTTATAAAACTTCAGTCATTCATTTTTAAGTTTAATTCTTTATGATTATTATTATTATTATTTTTGTGTCACTTTGCATATTACAACCCAGATCGTGTCCTTTCCTCTAACGTTTATTATTAATAATAATAATAAAAACAATTTAATACTTTCATTAAATTATAACATGTTGAAAGGTTCTCAATATTTTCTTGTTTTTTTGTATATTGATTAAAGAAACGTTGATAAATATATATATATAAAATTAAAATAATAACAATTTCGAAAAGTTTGTAATTTTCATTCTATATTTTTTGTTAATGTGCCAATCATTTAGATATTTTTGTCTTCTCTTATAAGTACGATAAAGTTTGAATTGTTTTATATAAAAATTTTAAACGTCAAAATATAATTCTTTTATTTTAACTTTAAAAATAAAAGAAACACTATAAATTGTGAATCGTATGCTATTTTATGTATGTTACCGTTGGACACACGTTATAAAACAGTTGGATGTGATGTGTCATCGTAAGAGTAAATGAATTATGCGCTCGTCTCTAACAATTGATCAATAATAATAATAATAATATAAAATTATGACAGAAAATATAAAATATATTAAATTATTTGATGGTGTTTCACTATTGATATAATATTATATTAATAATAATTTTGTGCTAAGGTTAAATATCTCTTCATTTTATTTCTATTTTTCCTGATTTGTTAAAGTCCCTAGAAGCACTATATTATAATTGTCTATAGAGACTTTTTAACATTTATTTTCTACACAATACATATATTAAATTTGTGTATATCAGTATAATCAATAAAACTAACTAACTAAAGCAAAAAAAAAAAAACGAGTTTTTACTTGGCAGTATTTGGCAAGAGTCCAAGTCGAGCCATTTAATAAAATTTTAGCACAAATGCAGTAATTTTTTTTATGCTTTTCTATATATGCTTTAAGCGATACTGTAGAGTGCTGCGCTTTTTGCTCAGTTTGGTAAAAATAAAAATAATAAAAAATCAAAGCAAATACACATTACGTGAATGAGCCATTCGCTGCAGAGAGAATTTTATTTATTTAATTTAATTTTTTTTTATTTTTATTACTTTGCATATTTTTTTTATTATTATTATTATTATTTGTATACAAATAAAGCCTTTTTTTTAAATATAAAAATTAATTTAATTTAATTTAATTTTTTTTTTTTAGTTGTTTCGTTTTTTTAAACAATTTGATTTTATGATTACAGAATAATTTCATCCAACGGGTATGTGGTTATATTAAAATATTTTTACCCTTTTTCTTTATCCTTAATAAAGTCAAAGCTCATAATATTTTTAATATGAATCCGCAAAAAAAATACATTATTATGGATTATAATAATAATAACTTTGTCAATAGAACAATTTATTTTATTTTCGAAAGAACTATTGTTTTACACTTAGTCAAGCGAAATATTTTTCTATATATATGTTTCAGGCATGACTTTCATATAACATCATCTTTTGTAGTTTAAATATTTTATAAATTAAAAATATAAAACACCCCCTAGCTGGTTCTACTATTGAACTATAAACATTTGTTTGAAAAATATTCATATGCTTCAATTCACATTTGCTTTTTAAAAAAGAAAGAAAGGGAGTTTGATGTTATTTCTATTATATTTCAAAATAATGTGTGCGGGAGGATTGTACTACGAAAGCATAGAAAATAATATATAATTATATTCTCATATTATAAATCCGTATGGCATAGTGATTATTTATTTTGCTTTTTTCATTAACATTGTTGCTTATGTTATAAATTTTAAGTTTGGTTCTATGTCGTTATGTCCATGTTTTTGCTGGTTATTAATTTCCTTTTTTAGTATTTACTATAGACATTCTTATGGATTATAAGCAATACATTATATTTATGTATGTTTTTTTAATAATTCTATATACGTACGTATATACAACAAACACATTAATCAATTTTTACTATAATATTATTTATTAATAACAACGCTTAAAAATATATATTCTAGCAATTGCACAGAAACTTGTTTTTAGAGATTATTTGCAAAATGCTTTTTGACTAAATTTTCCACACTCAACACATTAATACAGTTTCTATTTAATACGTTTAAATAAAATATAAAATGATACAGCTTGTTATAGTTTTGCAACGTTATTAAAATTATAAATCATATTAAAGAAAATTAAATAAAGCGAAAAGAAAAATAATAATAAAGTATAACAGAGAAAATTGTGCAAAATTTACAATTATTGAAATAATTAAATTATTTAAACGATCTTAAATAATGTTTAAATATTTTAACTTTATAATATTTACTAAAGTATGTCGTTGAAATATACCTTTGCTCTTATTTATCTTTTACAAAGTAAAGTATGATAAACGAAAAGTCAGGTTAGAATTTTAATTAAATTATTTATTTGAAATTATTATGAAGTAAAAAAAGTATGAAATGAAATAAGAAAAACAAAATAAATAAAAATAAAATAAAGCAGCAAAAGCATTTTAATGTTTTGCTAATCTGAAAAAGGGATAAATTCATTGAAAAACCTTCGACAAACAACTCACCTTAACAGTTCAATGGTTGAATAAACATTGGCAGTTAAATCAAAATATATAAATATACCATTTTGTTAAACCCTTATAATATATAAATAGGTAAATATAGCCTTTGTTAGAGGATTGGAAACATGAGATTGTATAAATAGTATATCAAAATGTATTAATAAATAAAAAATAAAAGAAAATTACTTGGTAATATGAGACCCGTAAAAATAATTACTATATAATATCATGTTCATGGAATCAAAGATATTTAAAAGTATTAAAGAAAAATTGAATAAATCCATTACTTTAGATGAATTTATTATAAATAAATAAATAAATAAATGGTCAATTGTGCATCATCTATGGTGCGCTTATATTCTCTACCATCATCATTATATTTATATCATTATTGATTGGTTTTTTTTTTAAATAAGAGTCTGATATCTTAGCTCTATTGAAACAAATTTTCAACCTATAAGTTCAATGTAATGAATGCAAATCCAAACATGTTTCACATGAATAACCCGTCCTATCAACTCAGTCTAAACGTCTATAGTATTAAATCTATGTACATACATTGAAAAAATATTTATTTACTTTTTCAATAAATCTTTAAAATAACTTTTAAGCACAAATTTTATTTTTATATATGTATGACAAAAAAAATATTATTCTTATCCTTTCATTATTATGACAATAACTATAATGCAAAGTAGAATATCTAATAGTTTATTAAATTAAAGTTTTGTATTTTCAATATAATTATATCTAATTAGTGTTGTTATTTTATTACAAACAGACGCTACAACAATTATTTTATTTAATTAATTTTATAACTTGATGTTAATTTCAAATTGTAAATAATCATTATTATTATTATTAATTAATTTAATATTGAGAGAAATATTTAATGGAAAAAGAAATAGTTTTTGTTCTTCTTGTTGTTTACTTCAATTATGTAAAATAATTGAATATCCAATGTATTTATCAATTGATTTATTAATTAAATTTTGCAAAAATTTAAATTATTGTGAATTTTTTCTAATAGTTTTTAAATGAAAAATAGAAACCGTATGATATTGATTCTGTTCTATATATTTTCAACTGATTGCGACCAAAAAAAAGGAGGAAAAATTATGAAGAAAGCCTAAATGTATTTATTTATTAAAACATAACACGCACAGTACAATTTTAATGAGTATTTCTTTATTATCGTTGCCTTTTCATTTTTATTGAATATCTAGATTTCATTACAAGATATAAATGTGTATATATTTATATATTTTCATTTTTAATTTGGAAAAACGTTTTAAAGGATTTAAAGCTGTAAAGTGGGTCTTTTCATTGTTTTCTTTTTATGACACAATTGATGTATGGTAAATGTAGATTGTACTTTCATTGCATAAATTTATAATACATGTACAGTGAATAAATAAATGTAAACAAAGGAGAATGAACACAGAAAACAAAAACCAAAAAAAAAACTGAAAAGTTGTTTAAAGAACAAACATAAAAAGGCAAAGAAAAAACGAAAATATGCTTATATAAATACAGAAATGGTCTAAAGTAAAGTATATCATAAAAAGTAACAAAAAAATGACGTTTTTCTCTCTTTTAACATTTTAGCAAACAATTTATTACCAAAACAGAACAGTAACAAAAAAAAGCATATTTTTATCCAAGGAGTCAGCAAGATTCTTTTCTTTTTAAGCTTTTCGGATTTTGCAGCTTCACCAAAAACCAAAACTAAACCATTAATTAAAAATGTTAAGGAAAATATGTATATAAATGCTGTAAGGCATATTCAAATCATTTATGTTCAAGTCACTTATTTCTAATGTTTATTATTGTAATATAATTAAATATTGATATTTTTTTGACACTTAGCTATAAAAATCATACACAGATACGATAAATTTATCAAATTATTTATTTATAAACCAAAAAAACCAAAAAACAAAAAAAAATGTATTTAAATATCTAATCAAATTTTCTTAATCATTAATGCATAAATTTTATGTTAAATTGTTACGTATCTGTTCGATGTAACATTTTGCTTTTAATATTCATAAGACCACATAAGATTAACGAAAATTGATAAATCACTTTGCTCGAATATTTCATCACATTTATTCATATATGTTTTGCAATTATACACAATATGTGCATACTTGTTGTAATGTAACAATATGCTTGAAGATATTTTCTAGGAGAATAACTAAAAAGGGATGAAAAACCACGTATGATTTTGGTTTATATAACCCCTTCAATCCTGTGCACATATGACATATAAATATCAAGCGTATTTTTCTGAAGTTTTTAAAGTAAAACTCTAAGCATGTGTGAGAGTATAATGTCAACTAATATAAAATATATCTATATATCATTCACCATATATAATCTCAATAAAATTTATAGACGATATGAACATCTATAACTCTTAATACCTTTTAACTATATGACATTGGTAAATTACATAAAATCAGTAAGCAAAAATATATTCTTTTCTTTTCTTTTTTTTAATAAATAAAAATTTCACTTCTGTTCACACCATAAACATTTATATATTTTTATTTTATTTGACATTCAAACATATTTTACAATAAGAAATTAAATTTGTAAATAAAATAATAATCAAAATCCTAAATGAATAAAAAATGAAAAAAGTTAATAAAATATTATTTCATTTTGTATATCTTTCAGAATTCTTAAATATTTATGCTCAGATCTCTTAATAATAAAATATTAATTGTGTGTCAACTTTTGTTGACCTTTGAAACGTTTTTATAAAACAGAAATTAATTTCATAATTAATTGTTTATAATAAATTTTGCAAGAAGATTGTTAAAAAAAATGGAAGGAATTTTTCTCACTTTTCTATAGGATCAGTGTAAATTTGCTTTTCAAATTTTGTTTTTTTTTTCTTAATGCTTTATTTATTTATTTATTAAAGCAAAATTCATGTAACAAGAACACCATGAGTGAAATTATAATAAAAAGGAACAAATATTTAAAGTTTTATTTGTTTTCATTGCAAAAATTATCCTAACATCCGTTTTGTGTATACAACAAATATTGTCCGGATGTCACTACTCTTTCTTTAAGTTTAAAAAAACATTGAAAACCTACAACTCAGCACATAAATATAAATAAAACAAAAAAAAATATATATTTAAAACCAAACATAACTGTAGTTTGGTTGGTAAAAGCACATTTTCCAGATGGTTTGTAATTTTAAATAAGATTATTTTATCGTGAAATATTCATTGTATATTCGTATGAGTGCGTATGTGAATTTTTACTCATATACCATGTATGTACTACATATGTATATTGTATTCTTGCCTAGAATCATCACAACACAGCATAATATAAAAATAATAACAATAAAAAAAAACAACAAGAAAATGTAAAAAGAACGAAATAAAAAAATACCATATATGTGTGTTATGTATATATATATATACTTACCAGTTACATAGAAAACATGCTAAATAATCTGTTTATCACATTTCCGCATGCGTTGTTTTTCTTTTAACACAAAAATACTGATTTTTCTCTCTTAAAATTGAATGTTCTAACGTACAAAAAATAAATAAACCTTTGCAAAAAAAAAAAAAAAATGTATAAATATTTTTATGTTTTTCATTTTTTTCGTTATATTTTTTAGCTGCTGGTCATACAAAACAACGAAAAAATTAAAGCAAATAGTAATGTATTCCTTGCTAAAAACCAAAGTGATAAAACTGGCAGACCAAACATTTACAATTATTTGATTTAGTTAAATGAGCATTTAATCCCATATTAAATCATACGCTTATTATATTCACCTGATACAACATTAAATGTCCATTTAAATTGTTTTATTATTTTTACGTTAATATTTATCGAAAATACTACCTAATCGTGATTTTCTGATTTAATTATAAATAAAAAAAAGGAATAACACCACATTTCATAATTAGTTATGCAATTGTAATTATAATACTTTACTAGATGTGTAGTACAAATATTTCTGTTTAATATTAATTAACTATAATTACCATTAAAAACACAACTAGTTACGTGCAAAATAAACATATAAATGGATTTTAAAGTATAGAAAATATAGCAAACTTTAATTAAAAACTTTTCTATTTTTCCTATTAATAGCCACATATTAAACTATAAACTTTAAACCACGATGTTAAAGCGGTTTTTCGATGATTAAAACGAATATAACACGCTTTTAATAATAATATTATTGTTTAGAAATTATAATTTCTATATGAAAATGCAATCAATTTATTAAGGATTTTTTGTGACTTTTTATTTGTGTTTTCTTTTCTCGTTTTTAATATAGCTATTAATAAAAGATATTTGGTTTCTTTATTCGATTAGAATTCGCTTATTTTTATTATTATTTAATATTTTATTTCTGTCAGTGGTACCAAATTAAGTGAATTAATTCTTTTAAGAAAACACTTTTATGCTATAAGAAACAAATCATAGAAAGTCTATTAAGTACTTTAGCTAGAGAATGTTCACAAATTTAAGTAAAATAAAATAAAAATTTATATTTATTCTTTCCTCTATATATGTACATATGTATATGTTTTTTTTCCACGCTATTATTAAATACAATATTGCTGAATGTACGTAAATGTAATACCATTATTTGCGACACGTACAATTTTCGAATACTTGTGCTTTTTCGAATCCGTATCACGTAGAACATAAGTTCCAACGAACGAATTCTATATATGTATATAAATTCATAAATTTATTTTTATATTATCTACTTATGCTATACAATTTTCAAACGGTAAACGTTAAATTATATGAATGAAAAAAATAATAAAAAATTAAATAATAATATGTTGGCATTGTGTATTGGTCTTCTTGTTTGGCATTTTACTTAATAAAAATAAAATAATTTTTTTAACTCTCTTCTCTACCGAATTCAAAGAATTTAACATTCTATGATTTATGTTTTAACTTAGCTTTTTTGTCTAGAAAGTACAAAATAAAATAAAAAAATCATAATCAAACTTTTAAAGCTGGCATTTCACATAAATACATTCAACATAATAAAACTTATATAAATAAATAATTTTAAGACCATGAGAATGCTTACTGCGAAGATACAAAAATTGTACAAGTAATAAGACTAAGGATGTAATAATCATAACAATACTAAAAACCGCAATATGGTTTATGCTAGAAAGCTTTTTAGTTGACACATCCTGAAAAATGATCTTTTATGATTTCGTCACCTTACTCCTATTGTCATATTGTCAGGATATAATATATATTTTATCATATTATAAACAACTATAAAGCTTAGCTCAATATTTATTGCGTTACATTAAATGAATCCAGTATTTGTACACTCTCGTTTGCCCAGATAAATAAAATTTTCTTTCTGCAAAATTCATTTAAACTCTTTACTTTCAATTATTTTTATTATTAGTATTATTATCTTTATGTTTGTTATAAATTAAAAATATTATGTTAACATTGAAAATATGCTTCTGATGGAATTTATTGCTAAATTATTAAAACAAAACCTTCTCAAATGAAATTCTTTATTTTTTTTTTAATTATTATGTTATACGCCCTCATCTTATTATAAAAATAGAAGCCACAAAATAAAAGAAATATAAATAAATAAAAATTAAATTGCCCTGAAAAATACTTCCGCTTAAAAAATGTTATAATTTTGTTAGGCTATTAATACATTAAGCAAGAAAGTAATAATAAGTTAAGTAAAATACCTTTCTGAACTTTCCCTTTTATAATAATTCAATGCCATTAGTAGCATTATGTTTATTTTTTGCTTCAATTTTTTTTTTTGTGTTGTTCTAAAGATTCTCACTTTATAACAAACCTGATAATAATCTGTTTTCTTATATTATTATACCACAAAATTTATTTGACTGTAGATACTTTTGAATACAGAAGCAGCTAATAAGAAAAAACAAAGACAAAACCGATAAATTCCAATTTATTTAAACGGGGAGAAATCATACAAACAACAGCAAAAAAAAAAACGAAAATTAAATGCAAAAAAAAAAATACCAAATTTTCTTTTCTATGTATGTTGTGTGGTACACCAGCAGAAAAAAAAACAACCGTGAAATTACCATAACTGAACATGTGTTTACCATATGGGTGTTTTATTTGATTAACATTTTTTATTTATACAAAATGTAAAACCGATAAACTGAAATAAACTAGAATAAAGTAGCTTTTTTTCGTGTTTTAGTTTTTTGATTACTTAAAAACCGCAAATCATGCAAGAGAAGCTTTATTTATTTCGTTTTTTTTTTTGTTCGTTATATTCGCTTTACTTTACTGATTTAACAAAAAAAAAATACATTTTAATTTTTAAAATAACAAAACTATAAATAAATGAAATATAAACGGATGCTTGAGGTACAATAATCCAAATAATAATTACCTTCATTTTATTTTACACACTCAGTTTATAAGTTAGTTATGGGTTGTCATTTTATATTTTTTAGCGGTTTGTGTGTATCTTTTATATATATTTTTATAACTCAACATGAATAATACAACAAATTGTTCTTCTTCATTTAATATACTTACTATTTTATGTTTTGCCACAACATTTTTATGCATACCTAAATGTTAACAATACAATTTGTTTAAATTAAAATGTGGTATCTCAATTACATAGCGTATTATTATGTTTTTACTATAGATCTGCTACAGCCAAACATTTGAGTGCATTTATACAGCTAAAAAAAAATTAGTAAATAAGCAAATAAATGAAAAAAGAAAGCACAGAAAATACTTTAAAATATTTATAAATAAAATTTACATCTGCGTCTTATCAAACATAAGAAAAAAAACTAAGATCTTTCGTTTCGTATTCGCTTCTTCTTTTTTTTTATCGTCTCTTATTTAATTTTTTGTAAAAAATCAACAATTGTGTGTGTCACTTGCAAGTTTTTACATTTTTCATTTAAGTAAATTGTTTTTTCATCTTATTTTCACGTTTTTTTTTATTTGAAAATATATATATAAATATACTTCGCTTTGTATTTTCAAGTTAATAGTAATGGAAATAATATAAATAAAAGGATAAAGCACCCATAGCTACCCTTGTATAGAAAATTAAATAAAAAAAATAAAAAATAAATAATAATAATAATAGAAAATAAAACCGACACGATGACAACAAAGTGGTGAAATAAGATAAATACAAATATATAATAGGAGTGAAAATTCTGATAATGATTTCCGGCTTAAGTGGTCTAATTACCGGCTATATATCTTTTGCGTTTTTATAAATGAGTACATTTGTATGTTGTACGTCATCTTCTCCATCATTTTCATCTGAGTTTTTATTCTTTATTTCCATTGTTTTGGTTTTTTTCTTTATTTTTTCTATACCCTATTCTTATGTACAGCATTTTTCTCTACATTTTCATTTACTCACGGACTGTTTTTCCTGTTTATAAAAATAAAATAAAAATGAAAATTATGTGCAAAGAATAAAATACGAATACCAATTGCTTTTATATATATAAATATAATAAAATATCACATATATAACTTGCTTAGCTTGATAGACGATGTGGTGACGTTTTAATAACAATAACACCAGCAACAACAAGAATACGTAATGAAATGAAGAATTAAAGAAATTAATCGAATTAGTAAAAATTAATATACATTGTCAATTTTCTTTATTTATTTATTCCGTATAACAATCTGATGTAGCAGTTCGTGACGTTCAATTATATGAAAATTACCGTTTTCTATATATTATACTTATATCTATTTATGTGTCATCATTTTAGTGGATCATATTATTATATTCTATTATACATATTGCGACAGCGAGATTATTTTCTGGTTATATTGTCCTTACTGCTTACATAGAAATAAATATAAAAAAAAAATGAAATCCTTTTTAATGTTTTGCAATCCGTTCGTGTCCATATAACTTGTACAGAAATAGATGAAAAAGTCTAAATATTCAATGAAATGTGTATATTACTGTGTGTAGGCTACATGTGTGTTAAATATTAGATTCTTTCTTTTGCAATTTACTCCTTTCAAAGTAATAACACTTTTGTACTGATCCTTTTCAATTTTATTTTTTACTTCTTCTGTATTATTTATTTACTTTTGTAATTTTGTGTGCCCACATACAATAATAGAAAAACATTTCACAAATGTATATCTTACATATTTTCCAGATGTGATACCACTTTGACAAATCTCTTAGCTATGAAAGTTTTTTCATGTCGTAACATCGACCTTCATTTTAACCTATAGCATCATTTCAACATTTGCACTCAGTAGCATTAACAATAACGCACTAAGTGGTCCCATAAGTCATAGCTAGCTACAGTTTGCTGCTACCCATAGAAAACTATTTTTATAGTTTTTTATGCCACACTTTGAGTATATACTACTTAAATCAACACCTTACATCATCAACCCAAACTATGGCATGCACACTCAGAATACGAAACATTATATTACTATTATATAATGACTGATTATATATTTGAAACCACATATATACATACATATTTAGATTATAATAATCCATCTTAAATACAACTTTTAAGGCTAATACTTTAAAGATAGTATAGTATAGTGTTAATCACTTAACAGAGCAAAAACACTTGAATATGTAAATTATAGTGCAATTAACAATATAAAATTTGTAACAAAATAAGTATCTAGAAAATTAAGTTATTATTCTCCACTTTGTTACTAAATTCAACATTTTTCTTTTTTTATTCAATAAAATCGATAAAAATTGATTTCAGAAAAAAATAATAATAAAAAAACTGTCAAAGTGAAACATTTAATTAAATTTTATTACTTTAAAATATGAATTTTATTGGAATTAATAAGTTTATTTTTTCTCTCTCTCTCCTCTGTAACACGATATCAATTTTTTGTTTAACCCTTTTAAAAAAATCGATGCAAAGCATAGAGAAAAATAAAATTCAATCGAAAATAATAATAAATTTCTATGTATCCGATACATTTTTAATTTAATTTCTTTATATTCTTTCTGATAAATACATTTAATTTATAACATTTTATTTTTCAATTTAAAAAAAAAAATAGTTTTTGAATAGTTCGTTTAGCAAGATATTTGTTAAATAGATAAAATTAAATCTGTATAAAGGAGAAAAAAAAATGTTATTCACATATTTTTCGCTCTGCTATTTGTTTTCTGTTGATTTTTCCACTATTGTCGATTTTTTTAGTAAAAGTAAAATAAATTAATATGGAAAAACAATATGTGTGTTTAAATTAATGAGAAATTTATGTAGTATGTTATACAATTTCATTTCATTACTGTACACATTTTTATAATCAAAAAAAAAAAATCACAGTAGCAAGTGTATGATTCTGCATTTAACTACAAAGATAGAACAAATAATCAACAGAAGCGAATAAAAGAGAAAATTAATCAATTCAATTGCTTTTATCTTGTTTGCAATTTTATTTTCTTTTTTCTTATGCTTATTTCTATCTTTTATAATAATATATTTATATATGTACTGTTATAGCTAACATTGATATATATAATGCAATGAATTTATGTACATATGTATCATAGTACATTAAAAGTTGAATTCAGTGTTACAAAAAAAAAAAAATAAATAAATAAAGAAAAGTAGATACAATATTTAAGCGCGGAACCGCTATCTATTTATTTGTTGCCTTTTAAGTTAATATAAGCTTTGACCTTATACTTAATGAAATACATCTTTGTTTTCGTTAACATAAGTACTCATGCGTTTTCATTACATTTATATACATCAGAAATAATAAAATGTATTAAAATTGAAGTAAAAAAAAAAAGAAAAAAATTACCAAAAAGAAAATAACAAATAGACAAATATCTTGGTGTATTATATAGTCGAGGAAAATTTATTACGTAGAAAGAAAATAATTTATTTTATTCTTCTCATGATTGCAAAATTAAATTTGTAATTTTTTTTTCTCTTGCTTTCTTTTATTATTATTAGTTTTATAAATTTACTTCGTTATACAGCTGATAATTGAAAATGTTCTATATTAGAAATTTTACCCAAACCTGTTAAATAACTTTGTTTATAGATTATTATTTATCTTTTTGTGTGTTTTTCTATATGTTTTTAACGTCAACACATTTACAATTAAAATAATACATATATATAGCTAATATATATAAATATTTATTTAAAAGAATAAAAAAGAATATAATAAATAAATTAATAATATTAGTATTTAAATAGCACACAAACATAACTAAAATTGTTAAATCTGAAATGAATATTGAAGTTTATTTTGTTTTCTAACTTAGTAATAACTATTTATATAGGTGATAAAGTAGTTAGTTTTGTTGTGACAATAGTTACTGTATTTATTTGTGTTATACTTTTGCAAAAACGTACAAAAAAAGGAAGTGAAAATTTCACAACAAATAAATTTCTTGTTTATAATTTTTATATCAAAAATATAATATGTACAGTTTACTTTACATTATTGCAGACAAAAAAAAAGGAATAGAAAAGAAAGCATATAATACTACATTGTTATTTGTATATTTATATAAAAAAGTAGCAAATTTTTTCTTGATGTCGTTCTCTTTTCATTATAAAATTCTAATACTTATTTAATGTTGTCATTTATTTGTTAAAATTATAAAATAAACCATATTCTATGTGTCTTTTTATATACAGTATTACATGCTCTTATAGATTGAGACGTATTTTCGTTAGTTATATAGAATACAGAACAGTGATCCTTTTTATTTTTTCTGGTTTTTCTATGATAGAATGGAAGTCCACAGAAGCCAATTTTTTATTATTATTTTTCATATACTTGATCGTACTTATATACAAAGACTATAAACTTAAAGAGCTTCTGTCGCTTATGGAACAACAAGACTCTAAAGAACAAAACGCTACTCCTTTTTTTATACTATTATTATATAGTTAGTTTACTATTTATATACTGTGAATAAGGAAGGTTGGAGGTTTTTCTTTTTTTTTTTTTGACTTTTTATATCATTTGAAAAACGAAATAAGAAGAAAAGTTGTGAGTGTTGTATCAAACAAGATGACAGCGATGAAAAGCTATGTCACTTTTGTATCATTACCGATAATATAATATAGCGACTATACTATGACGAAAACGACCAATTTCACTAGAAAGAAAATTTTTCTTTAATACATTTTTTTTTTTTGATAAAGGAACTTTACTGCTAACGTAACATATTCATTATGATTGTGTTTTTCTTAGTAAAGTATTTCTTTATTATTATTTTGTTGATTTGGTTATAAGAAAAAGCTTACACAATAATTACACTAATATACTTTACTTATTTGATTTAATTTAAGAAACGTCCTAATCAATGTTATTTATTTAAAAAAAACGATAATAATTTAACCAAAAAAAAAAGGTAATAAAAACCATAAGAAAATCTTCTTCTTTTTTTTTGTTATTTTTGTCTACATGGAATGCCTTACTCATAACGTCAATCAATAACGGAATTAAGAACATTAAGAAAAATCTATTGGTTGGTCACTTTCAATCAAAACAATCCCATGGGACGACTCCTATTGTCTATCATCAATAAGTTGTTATTTAAGTAGTAAGAAACTTAATACACGAAACCCTTATCATGATATTTTCCATGAAAAATAACAATAAGGTAATAATAATGTTCATTTCTATATAGGTAAACATTGATATATACAAGCAGCATTAAATATTCTATTTATTTTAGTTTTTTTTCCGTATTATCATCTACATTTAATAAATTTGGATATATTTATATACATGTGTGCAATATTATCTAGTAGAATTTTTTAATAAATTATTCGATGAGCTAGCGAATTATTATAAGAAAGTAGTATAATCACGATTTAGCACCTCTTCTATGCTTATACTTAACCGTTTCTATCTTTACGATTTCATAATGATTCTAAATATTACATAATATTGAATCGTTTTTTTCTTCATTTCTATATTTTTTTTTTAATATTGCTAATATGAACGGAAAAAATGTCTTAAAACATTTTAAAAATAATAACTGAAATAGCAAAAATAGAAAGAAAATTAAGTATTTTTTCAACATTATGTTCTCACATCACATTTCTAATTTTACCCTCAACCAACCAATTGTGTATTTCATTTATAAAACGAAGTCTATGGTAAATGTACATAAATTGACATTATAAATTCTAGTATGAATATTGGTTGGATAAGGGTGTTTCATACTTAAATTGCTGAAGGTTTTTCTTTTTTTTTTTTTCATCATTTTCACACACACACACCCATAAAAAAAAGAAAATAATAAAAATAAAAAGGTATAGTGAACAGTTTTTTTTTTTTTGTAAATTTTAAGAGGCAAAATCGGAAGTGAAAGGTTTTCTAGAACAATTTATTTTAAAATGTCAACAATAATATAGAAAGCCTTTTCTTGTTCTGAGACACATCTATGAATACGAATCAGAAAGAATTTTTATTCCTTTTCTCTAAAACATAAAAGTGAAATTCCGAAAACATTAAAAAGAAAAGAAAAGAAAATTATAATAAATTTTTTTATAGAAAATATTGTTAATGTTCTTAAATGATGCAATGCAACAAAATTCCATTTGTCTCATGTTCTTATCACATTGAATTCAAGACTATTTTTTCCACTTCTTCATTTCATTTAAATTTAATTAATTTTTGAAAATATAACATTAACGTTAACGTTAACGTACTACCCAACTTCTTAATAAATTATGTTATTAATAAGAAATGTATAAGAAGTTTAATTTCATTTGTGTTGCCAGAACATAGACGATGATAGTGTTGATAATAATGATGATGTTGATGGTGATAGCTACAAATAAACGCTTTTTGCACATTTTTTTTTCGCTTTCTCTCTGCTTTATTCTAAATTTTTTCTAGACATTATTTTATGACATTTTTATAAAACTATGTATATATATTTATAAAAAAAAAATAGATTGTACAGTGTTGCGAAGCATGTATAGCATTTTTAAAGTAACAAAAAATAAAAATAAAAATAAAAATCATAATACAACATCAACAAACAAAAACGAAAGAAAAATTTCACGAGTTTTAAAGGTTGATGATGACTAACCGGTCGTCGTCGTTGTCGTGTTATGCAAATTCTTTATAAAAATTTAATATCCAATTAAAAATTATGACATCTTGACAACATTTTCCGTACTTTTTTCATTATATTGCTAAAAAAAAAAAAGAAGAGATTTTTTTTATCACAACACTCATGATGTAAACAAATAAAATTAAATGATGAAAATTTCGTGTATTATTCAACACCTACAAAAGGAGAAAAGCAAAAACACCGTTTATATACAAAACCATCGAATAAAGACAACAAAAATACATTTTTCAATATAAAATTATTAATTTAATTTATATTTTCCTTTCAAATGTTATTATTAATATTATTTATGTTTCGTTAGTCATAATACACTGAAATAAATATTGAAAAAAAAAAGAAATGAAAATTAATAATTACTAATAAACGAAAAGAATAATAAGTAATACCGAATATATGTATGTATAAATGAAAAACAAGAGGAAAAAAATAATAATTTATCATGTTTGGCTTTATTTCTTAACCTCTGATGCTGAACGATAAAATTCCTCCTTGTTATTGTATTTTCATGGATGATAAATGATTCTGTTTGTGTTTATATATTTATTTGTTTTCCTTTTTATTTATATATAATATTTAATGAAAATATCTCACTATATATGTATGTTACAAGAACGAAAGTTTTTCTTCCTTATAAAAACGATAAAATAAAATTTCATTTCAAGCTTTATTATTTAATAATAATAATAATAATAATTTATAAACATTTATTGATTATAATGATAATATTTACATAAAATAATTAATTAAAGTTTATTTCTTGCAACTTTTAAGCTATATTGTCTTATGAATTAAATAATTAATTAAGTTTAACAATATTAAGAGCATCAATTATTAAGGATTCAGATAGATTTGTGGTAGTTTTCTCTGTTTATTTTTGTTTATATTTGTTACAGTATAAATAAATAACGAATTTTCGGTTTAAAGCATTGTTTTTATTTGAAATAATAGCGAAACCATAAAAAATAAATGTTTTTAAGGAACAGAAATACACATTCATTGATTATATATTTCGATAAAAAAATAAAATCCTTCAACTTCTTTAAGATCCATTTTATCAGAACCTAATCCAAGCTCATATATCTTACATGTTTTTCATTTTTTTTTTACTTTTCGTTCACCGTGATTACTCTGCTCTATGTATTTTCCACTATCTGCTGATTTTGGTTTTTCTTTTCTTTTTTTATATAAATATATATTTGAGCCAAAAAAAAAATGAAAAATGAAAATAAATAAAAAATTTTAATAAAATATCCAGGAAATTCTGAAAATCTGCTGTAACTTTACAGTGAAAATCTGCTCTAAAGCTTTTCTATCTATCTATCTATATGTATATTACA
Organism: Ptychoptera contaminata; assembly: GCA_963942525.1. Lineage (NCBI taxonomy): Eukaryota > Metazoa > Arthropoda > Insecta > Diptera > Ptychopteridae > Ptychoptera > Ptychoptera contaminata. Next base: position 40,780,541 of record OZ012637.1, on the reverse strand, counting down.
ATATATGTTGCCACAAATTCAATATCGCATACTAAATTCAATATTTTATTTTATTATTAAGTGTCAAGAATTATATTTATTACAATAAAAATGTAGAATATGGTCGAAGCAATAAGGTATTTTGAATAAAGAAAATTCCATGAAATATTTAGTTTCTTTTTTATTGAATAATTTTTTTAATGATAAATTTTTTAAAATATTAACATGGAAAAACCAAATTATAAATTTAATTAAATAATAAAAAGAAAAGTTTGTATTATTTTTTTCAATTGACTGAATTTGTGACAATTTTTATCCCATTATTCTCCTTTTACCATGTATAAATCTTTTAACCACTATTAATACACAAATTATAAAATCATATATTTTAATCAATGTTGTTAAATTGTTAACTAACAAGCGATAAAAAAATATTTTTATTTTTTAATTGCATACATGACTTTTATTTTTTTAAAATGGGTCAAATATTTTTTGCTTTAAAAATTTCTTCCGTCATATAATATTAATAATAATAATTTGCCGAGAAAAAAATAAATTATTTCCAAGCAATAAAAATATTTCAATTAAATTAAAATATTTGTGCAAAAATGAAGACATAATCGTTTTTTTTCTTTTTCTTTTTAAAATAAATAAATAATTCCGTTGAAATTAAAATTTATGCAGATGATAGATGTGAAGAGTGTGCAGTGTTTAGGACATTCCATTGTTTGTATTTACTAATTCAATTAAATTCAATACATCCTTATTCTATCAGCATCTTTAAATATTCTGTAAATTGATTAAAAAGAAAGCAATTCAGCAAATCAATTGAAATTGCTATTCATCTTCAATTCTTATGTTCTAATATATTTTTTTTTCTTTCTTGTTTTTATCTTCCTTATATTTTATATTCTTCATTTATATTCCGTTATACATATGCTATATGATAGTAAATAACACATATCTTTATATTTTTATTCTTTTCTCGCCTACAAAGATTCCTGCATTTATGAGAATTATAAATTATATTTTTGTCTATAAGCGTTAAAATGTACAAACATTTTTCCTTTCATTTTGTCCTGTTCCTTGATTCCCACCCATTTATGATAACAAAGGCAGCATGGTTTCTTGCATATATTTCCTCTTCTTCGATATCAGTACATCATCATTGTACACATTACACACCATACTATGTCTGAAAACACTCTTATTTCTTACTTACATATTATACTTCTTTAGCCTTCTAGTTTTTTAGTGCACCAGAAGTATAGAAGGAATTATTTTTTTACATATATATAGAGCTGAATAGTTAAAACTTCTAGTATTCGTCAGTGCGTCGTCAAGTTGTACATTTATATAGATTTCTACATATATTTATATATTTTTTTATGTACATTATAGTGCAAAAAATAAAAATTCAACATTTTTCATAGGGTGTTTTAGAAGCATAGAATATGAACAGCTTAATACAAAGTGAAACAAGCATGTAAAACATTTTTTTCCACCATACAAAAAAAAACCTATGTGTAGAAAAGTCAGTGGAAATTGTTGGGAAAAAGAGACCGTATCATAGAGAATAAATGTCCCTTCCAATAAGGACATGCGCCTGGTTGTTCTGGCGCAGTAGTGACGTCACAGAAACAATATCTCTGCAGCTATGAGTATACCAAAGACAATCTTTAAATTTTAGTTCAGTGCACACAGTGCGTTAGTTCAAGTGACTTATTTATATCGTGTAACAAAAACACAACGGATTCTTCGGTTAGTTAGTAAATAAAATCGGCGCCGAAGATATGAACTTTCTCGGTAGGGTAGGGAAATTTAATAAATTATCTTAACAAAAACTTTAAAAAATTTAATAATAATAATAATAATAATAAACATATAAATATATGTATATATAATTATAATAACTAAAAGAAACTAATATCTTATTTTAAAATTTAACAAAAAAAAAATACCATATATCAATGTTGTCTGTATTATATTATTCCTATAATTTTCTGTTTGCTCGTTTGTGTTTTTATTTTACTACCAAAAAAAACTACTATTTCTATATTACTAATTATGTAATTTAATATTAAATATAAACAATATATAAATATAATCTATAAATGTGCGAATTAAACATTTAATACTTTTATATTTATATAATGAAAATATTTTCTATTAATTATATATAAAAAAAAATAAATAAATTTTTCCTTATTCTTTATGTACTTTGCATGTATATGTGTGTATTATATAAATATTTAATTTATTTTAATCAAAAAAAAAAATATTAAAATTATTATTTATTGTTTTTTCTTTAATCAAATAAACTTTTCTATCTTAAAAAAAAAAGTAAAAACTATACTAATTTACTAAAAAACTAGTGCAAAAAATATATAAATGTTTATTGTTTAATCAAAACTAAAACTCTTTTCTAACTAATAAATGTTTGAATGTTTTTCTTCTTAATCTACGAGTTATGTTGTAATTAATAATTTCTATTTTATTTATTTGTTTTTTTCTCATTGTAAATAATCAAATTTATTTAAATTACTTTTTGTGTTAAATAAATAAAAAAAAAATATAATTTTTCGGAGTATTTTATTGCTCCAATAGCAAAAAATATAAAATAAAAGAAAAGAAAATATTTGTTGATTTTTTTTCTTGTTCCTTTGAGTTAATAAGAAAAGTGTGTTATTTTCTGTTATATTTATTACTCTTGTAAGCTTCTCATATGTATTTTTATTTTATTTGTATCGTCTCGTACGAGATGAAATTTACATATTTTCTTGGTTGTTGAATCTACATCTTACCTAGTCGAGAAAAAAAAAATAAATGATCATAAAAAGCAGATGGTTAGTGTTTTTCGGAAATGTATGATCATGTTTTTATTTTTAAATTTATTTATGACATAAAAGTAACATAAATAAATATGTAATAAGTAAAAAATTGAAAAAAAAAAAACTAATAATTGTTTGTCAAGAAACATATTTTTATTGATTAGTTTTTATAAACTAGTACCGACTGTCATTCTATTTATGTTTGTTTCTTAATAATATTTTTTGCTTATAAATTACTATAAATTTTCTTAACTATATCGAAATCAAAATGTCAAGAATTATTTTTTTTTGTTTATTTTCAAAGGCTACACAGCACAAAGTCCTTGTTGAAAACGAAAAGAAAGAAAAAAAAGTATATATAATAACCTCTTAAATCTATAAACTACTTTGACATCAAGTTTTTATTTTTCTTGAACATACACAATTTCAACCAGCTAACTATACTTGTATTTATATATATATATAAAAATGCCTAGTTTAGTTTTTCTTGTATTTTTCATACACTTTTAAGTAAAGAAAAGCTCACAGAAAAAATGTAAAAAAGTATATTCAGTAAAGAACTAAAGAAAACTATAAACATTGTAGTAAAAGAGATGGAAAAATATATATATATTTTGTTTTTATTATTTAGAAAAACTTTTTTTGATAATATATAATCAACGGTTAGGTTACAATCACTCAAATTGTCTTTGGATGGATGAGGAAGTGTAGTCTAAACTCATTGTCATACTTAAATAAATGTTAAATTTTCTTTGAAAGAAGAAAAACAATAACAAGAAGTAGAAGAAAAAATTGAAAAATGAAAAGTTTTTTTTTTGTTTTTATTTCAATTACTTTGACTCAGCTTTTATGCTTTGCTGCTGCTCTAACCCACACAAGTTATACTTCATTACTCAGATTTTAGATTTTTTTTTTTATAATTCTGCATAAACTTATTGAACAGAAAAACTGAAAAAAAAAACAAAAATAATAAATCGAAGAAAATTGTTTACATTTTCTTAAGTTTCTTTTTGTTTTTTGTTTTTCCGTGTTTTATGCCTTTTACTTGTTTTATTTTTGCTTCAAAGATATTTGTTATTATTTCGTATTAATCGATAGATTAATGCAAATTCCGTTTTAATTATTTGTAAAAGAAATGAAAATAACTAAAGTAAAGTTAAGTTAAGGAAAAACAGACTAGAGAAATATTTGTTTTTTTATTATAATTTTATTTTCGCAAGGAATTTGTATTTTTTAATTAAAAAACTTTTTCACTCCTCTTTTCTTTTTTTTTTTTCTTGCTATTTCTTAAAATTCTTCTTTCTCTCTTTAAACCGAATAATGATGATCCAAAAGTTTATTTTTCAACAAACAAATACTTATTTGTCCAAATTCAATTTGAAGTGTTGACATTCTGTGATTACATTTTAAAGTTTTTTTCTTTTTATTTATTCCTTCTTGTTTAAATCTTTACTTCATTTTGGTATAGCGTAATGCTGTTTCAAGACATTAAAGTGATTAAAGTAAAAATAGAAAAATCCGCATTTCAATTTAATATTTTTTCATAAATAGAAATAAAATTTCTCTTTTACTCTGTGCTAATCGAATAAAAAAAGCATAATTTTGTGTTTATAAAATAATCCTTTAAATAAAATTACGCCACCAATAATTTTTTCACTGTGCTGTGGCTGTAATGCTGTGCTGCCTTTATTATCTTAACCATAAAATAACACTTTATTTGATTTAAATGGAGTTTTCTTGATTTAAATTAATTGTTAATAAAAGTTAAAACCATCGATATTTATTTTTCTGATAATATAAAATAAGAAAATTATAGAAAAACAGTTTCCTTTCGATAATGCGTCGTCGTCGTCATCTTTGTTGCTATCGTTGACATTGACGTTAACGTTAACGTTAATATTGTCGGCGTATTTGCTGTCGTTGTCTATAAATATAATAATAATAATAATAAAAAATGTGTATAATTCAATAAAATTCTCATTTGAAAATACTCAAGTGTATGCGTAAAGTAATGATGATTATTTTTTATGTCACAAAGTCAAGAAATAAAAATAAGAAAAAAATATTATTATTAATCGTATATAAATATAAAATATAGAAAGATAATTTTATTTTATTTTTATTTTTTTCTGCCTTAACTCAATAAAATATTATTATTTTTATTATTACAATATAACATTAAGTAATTTCGATTTTTATTACACCAAAGAATAACCAAAGGAAAATTTTTTATAATATTAAATACATAATTTCTCCTTATACTTTCTTAACATTTTTATAACACTAACAAGACTAATAAAAAATTAGTTTTAATTCGGATGTATTAAAATGAAAATATTTGATACATATATATTTTTTTTGATTAAAAATCAATTTTTCTTTATTATTTTTATCAATTTTGTGTCTTTTCTTTTGTTGGTATTTTTTTTTGACTGTTTATATTTTTTTAATTTAAATTGGCCTAAAATTTATCCTCGCTGTTATCTAACGAAGCAATTATTTAAACAAAATTTAGCGTCTTGTTTTCTTTTTTATATGTATATTTAATTATTTATTAAAAATTTTGCTTCTTTTATATGAATTATGTTTTATTTTTATTATTTTTCTCTTTGATAAATCAATACAAATTTGATCTAATTGGTTATTATTTATTTATGTTTATTGTTTTTTTTTTTCTCTTCTAAATTATTGTTGAATTTTTCAATGACAGTAAAAATGTATTTAATTGACAGTAATTATAATAATCTAACCATAGAGCCCACAATATATAATAATAATAATGCAAAATAATTCTTATTATTAATTAAAATTTAATTACTTGCAATTGCATAAATATTTATCAATTATTATTATTGGATTGTTTGCCAGAGAAATTGTTTATTTTTTATTTAATTAATTTTTTATAAGTTTTATTATTAAGAATATTTGTGAATACATGAAACACATATACATAGTACATAATGATAATTAATTATTTTGATTATTCAATTTATTATTTATTAATAAATATTTTTTGATTATTATTCTCGTATGTAAATGATTTATAAATGTTGTTATTTACGAAAATTTATCAATTGTAAGCGAAATTAGCTTAAATTCATATTTGAATTTAATAATTATTAAGTGCAATTTATTTATTTAAAATAAAATTATAATATTTTTTTTTTTCGACGTTTTAAATATTGAATTGTTCATATAACCTAATATATTTAATATAAATATTATTCTCTATAATAATTATTTTATACATATACATGTTTTGGGTTGCCTGCGCCTCTATGTTACTTTAATTCTTTTGTAATTTTAATCTTCATTTAATTATAATTTATTTAACACCCAAATTATATAAATAAATGTAATTCAAATACGATTATTATAAAAAAAAGAGAATAAATATTCATATTTAACACTTTATAACAAAAAAAATAAATAATAATAATAAAAAATTATTAATAAGTTAAATTAAAAGTGAAAGTTCATCCTTAAAATAATGTTTTTTTTTCCCTCTCTTTTTGTCGTTGTCGTTATCGTTTTAATTCTTTTTCTTTTCCATAATTCCTCTTTAACTATTTTACTTTTTTATTGTTAAATTGTATTTTGGTTATCCTCATTTTCAGTTCCTCATAATACATAACAACAATTATATTTCTATATACATATAACGAGAATAATATAATATTTTTTTTTTACTTTTTAATAAAATTATTTTTATTTTAACCAAAAAAAAAAGTTTTCTTGTTATAAAAACTTTATTATGGTCAAAGTTTTTGTGCCATTTTTTATAATTTTAATTTTGTTTAATTTTTTTTTCTTTCTTTCTGTTTTTAATGTTAAGAAACATTATAAAGTTTTCATTTTGTGTTTAATATAATGCAGGACATTAGAGTGTTTTTCTTTACGTTTTTTTTTTTTTTTATTATTTTATAATTTTTCTTCGTTTTTTATTTCCTTCATTTTAACTATTTTATTATTTATAAATTTCATTTTATAGCACATGGTTGTGGTTCATTTTATTGGACGGCGACAACGACGACTCTAAGTGCTATAAATGAAATTTATAAATATTGGACACAAAAATAACTGACTTTTACTATTATTACATATATATAAATTATGTTTTTCTTTTATGTTTTGTTTTAATATATAAAAAAAAACATATATATCAGTGATTGTAAACAGACAGAGAGACAGGGAGAGTTGACTTTGGTTGTGCAGAACTAGTCATATCTTAAACTTTTTGGTAATTTAATTAAACAGAAACCATTAAGAAAACAAAAAATAATAAAAAAAAATAATTTATTATAAAAATAAGTTTTAAACGGAGACGAATTTAATTAAATCGTCCGCTTCTAGCAATTTAAATAAATTAATTAATATTATTATTAAATCAGTACACACAGTACAGTACACAACACAAATAATAAGGGGAATCAAATAAATCATAATTTAGATCAACTTATCAATACTGAATTTGACTGCCTTCATATAATTAAATTAAGAATAATAATTTATTAATTAAAAAATAAATAAATAAATAAACAATGTTAAGTAAGTGTTTTTTTCTCTTTCTTCTTCTTTAATATTATTTTTTCTCTAATAACTATTTTTATTATTTTTTTTTTATTATAATACTATAATTTTTTTTTTAATTACCTTTAATCTGTTTTTTATTTTTTAATTTAATTAATTTTATGTTTTTTTTTTTTAATTTTAAAATATAATTGAATTGTTAATGAACGTTTCATTAATTATAATTACATTCATTTGACAATAAGCACATTTGTAAGCTCTTTATTTTTTTTTTAAATATATTAATTGAATAAAATTACAGGTTTTATCCTTTAATTAAAATTATTTTAATTGTATAATTATAAAAAAATATTAAATACTGAAAAAATAATATATATATACAATTAAAAAATTGAATAAATTAATTATTGTGAGTTATGGTAATGTTGCCGTGTGATGATGTGGTGTGTTAATGTATATAGTTCTTACTAGTTAGTTACTACTTGTAAACTAATTATTATTATTATTATTATAATTATTTTATTATTTTAATTTTATACCTACATGCTATAATTTTCTTACATTTATTTTTTTTTTTCTTAATATTAAATGCTTAGAATGTGTTAAAAATTCTTTATTAAAAACAACAATATTTGTACTTTGTTATCTGTTTATAAGTTAAATAAAATTTTAAAATATTGTGATGTAGTCAGTTTAGAATCATAATAATAATAATTATAATAATAATAATAATAATAACAATATCAATTGTTATAGTAAACACATACAATAAGCTTTATGTATAAATATTGTTTTATATAATATAAATACTGTAAACTATCTATAAAATGCATTAAATTGAGAATAATAATATGCATGTGAAATAAATTGTGATAAATTTTAAAGTATGTAGTACTTTTAATCAGAGTGCTCCCATTAGATTAGATGACACAATCTTTAAACAAGTCAACATTGTGGAAATAATTCAAGCAGAGCAGTTGACTCTTTAATGTTACTTCTTCCGACACATTTACATAAATACTTGTTTTTATTTGTTTGGAAAATACTTACTATTTTTTTCATAATTTAATGCTTTATCAATATAACATATATTGCTGATACTATCGCACATTGTTTTGTTAAAACGGAACTGATTTTATGTAAAAGACATAAATTAGAATTTATTATAAATAATTGTAATGCCATTTTAATTAATTGCCCTAAAAAAACAAATAATTCTGATAGGATAATAAGCCTTTAAAATCAATTTGGTATGCAATAATGAATTATCTACTATTAAATATTGTCAAAATACTCTAAACAATTAGATCAAATAATAGCATTCGCAGAAAACTTATAGACAGTAATGTCCGCTATTAAAAATCTGCTAAATATTCCAAGTTTAAAGAAAATTAAAAAGTTTTACCTAAATTTTTGTGAAAGTGTTAAATCTTTATATAAATCTTTATTTATTTTAACTAAGTTTTATAACTGAATGTGCTGTGCTGTTCTTTTTTTTTAATTTCTCAAGACCTTTTTACTTAGTTTTTGCATCAAACAAATTTTTTCATACTCTTTTGCTCTATTTTTTTCTTTTCATATTTTTCATTTTAAATTATAATATTTTTGTTGCTTTAATTATACATATTTATATATATATATATATTATGTTTGCTGTTTTCTTTGGAATTTCTATATTGTTGTTGTGCAATTAGAGTATTTGTTAAATATTTTCTAAAAATACCAAAAAAAAAAGCAGTCAAGAGTATGGAGACAATTAACCCGATGGGTGTTCCTAGAGGTTTGGTTAACCCAATGTTATATACCAGCTCTACTAACAGTGCTCTTATCGTGAATAAGATTAGTATATGTACATTAAGTATTATGTATAACGTACAACCGATGCTATAAATATATAAAACAAATTTTCAAGAGAATTTTATCGCGGTTGGAAAGTTGATTGATGCTACTTTAATATTTTGCATAATAAAGTAATCTCATCCATATATATAAATATTTAATTGATAGATTATTGATTATATATAATTTATAATATATACGATAATTATCGTATTTTATATTTTTCTTATATAATCTAAATTAAGAATGGTTGTATTAAATAAATGGAAAACCTATTTTTAGTCAAATTTTAGTAAAATTCAAATTATTTATTTAATTAATAATATTTTGTTTTAATCAAAATACAGATTCCATGAGTTTTTGTTTTATCTTGTTTTCTGATTTAAACCGTTTATTTTTATATTATTTTTACTCTTCTTAATGAAACATTGCATTTTAATGTAAAACTTAATTCCTAAAATTTGTTTTAATTAATCAATTATCTTGTACTCTTTGATACGTTTCACGTTGTTCTCATTTAAACAATTTTAATAGCAATGGGCAAGTGATGCTCACCGACATCCACCTCTATCCATTGTAGCTATATTTTCATATTATTTTTTTTCATATTAAACAACGTAACTCATCTTGTTTTATTTTAATAAGAAATTAAATGAAACTCTGATGAATATTTAATAAAATACAATTAAATCTGTGAATCCCCTCTAGCTAAATGGAAATTTAACGATCACAATTTATACCTCACCAGTCTCACACTAATTATGCGGAAATATTTTTATTATTTTACATATTTTTATTTTATTAAAGAAAACAGAAAACTCTGTTAAAAGTTAAGTGTACATAACCACTCCATAAGATATATTTATATTTTTAATAACACAAAATATATTACATCAAATTGTAAATAATTATATAACTTTATTATATAAAAATTACAAATAAAAGAGAATTTGATGATAATATGGAAAAATGAAAAATATACCAGTCAAACGTGTCTTTTTTTTTAACATTTTTCTTCTTTCTGTGATCGATTTTTATTCATTTTGTATATAACATTCAAATTATAACAAAATTGAATTCAATATACGTTATGTACGTATCTTGTGCAATTTGTACAATATGTACCATGAATGATATATCGTATCATCAGTGTCATAAAATGGGTTCAATTTGGTATAATTTTGTTCATTTTAAATTTCAAATTTACGTGCGAAATTTTATACGTTATTTTGTATAAAAATGCTTCGGTTGTACATGTATATATTATTATATTATATATATACATCAAGTAGTGAAGAATGACATTGGTATGTCATGACACCCTTATACAGTACAGTTCGGTTCAGTAAAGTAGTTATTCAACAACATATATACGTATATCGATGTCAGATAAATTCAATTTATGTCCTAATTCAATTCTTGTGGCTTTCCTGTTATAAGTACATGTATATATATATTAGATAAATAAATAACATTCTATGCACAAAATATGTATAACAACGAAAAGCACTTTTAATGTTTGTTGTGTAATCACCATTATATATATATATATATATATATATATATATATATATATATATTTATTTATTTTTTGCACAATAATTACACAAACTAGCACAAATATATATATATATATATATATAAATAAAATTAAAGTTTGTAAATTATAATTAAATGTTGAAAAACCAATTTGCAACTCATTTTCTGGACATTCACAATCCTAATCTAATGCATTTCTAATTACTATTTATTATTATTCTTTTAATAAAAATGAAAAAAAATAACTATGTTTGTTAAAAGTTTTTATCGAGAGAATTTCTATCATTTTAAATAATTTTATATGATAAATGAATATATGTAGTTTTATTAAATTAAAACTTTAAACAATGTATTCGACTCAGCTCAGCTGTATAATTATAACAGCATTGTTAATCTACAAACAAACACATAAAGCATAGAACAAACAAACAATAAATGCGATATTTTATTTATTGTTTATCGCATTATCCTTTCTAGTTACACACTGCAAAGTGGCCTATCACTTGCGATAAATGATGTTTTTTTTTTTAAATACGAGTCAAGCATAAAGGTGTATTATGTTGATTTTTCCCAATTTTTTATTAATTTCATTTCTGCGAATATGTTTTTAAAAATTCAGTTAATTAAATTTGCAACAAAATAAATAAAGCCAACATTATTTTTGTGGTATAAAATGAAAAATTAATGATAATAAATGTGTTTAAACATAAATACCTGTTAAGCATGGTTATAATAATAATAAAAAAAACGCACAGAAACATGAAAATAAGTAAATAAATAAATAAATAAAACTGACTATCCGTATGAAAATATCATATAAAACATAAATTTATGCGTGTACCAGAAACTGGTGAATCATGTTAATATTAAATAAACGAGCACGTCAAAAGCAATTCCGATTATACTTTACAATTATGTAACCTCATTGCACACCACTTAAAAATGAAAATAGCCACTTTTTTGTGTATATTCATTTTACTATTTTAAATTATTTTGAGATTATTTTCTATTTGTAACAACATGATTTGTAAAAGATTAATAATTGAGAAAGAAATCATAAATTTTAGTGGCATTGATCCTAAAAATCCGCTATTTTTGTTTCGTTTCACTTTTTCATTTTCTTTAAAAAAAAATACATTTAAGATGAAAATACATTTTTAATCTAATTTTATATTTTGTTTCCGATCCAACAAATTTAATTGAATTTTACATACTTTTGATTTCAAGATATAAATCTTATTTATTCTTTGCATATATAGTAGCATCTTAAGCAATGTATAATACAAAACAATTTTTGGTGACAAATATTCATTATATATTACACGAAATTGAATATATATTTTTTATTTTTATTATGCCTTACCTGCTGAATAATCTAATCTAATAATTTTTAAAGATTAAATGTGTGCATATTACATACTATGCATTTATAAAATTAATTTAATTTTGTTGTCAATATAATAATAATAATATAAATCTAGATTAAATCAAATTTGAAAAATAATTATTATGTTTTTAGCGGTCCATTTAATAAAATGTGACTGTAACTAACAAAAATAGATAAATCACATGCATATTTATGCAATGCAGCATATTTTATATGCATTATATAGATAAATTTATTTCTTTTTTTATAAATAAATTACACAATTTGTCAACCCTTCACATTATTATTTTAAAATCATTAACTGTATGTACTAGCAATGATTAATATTCACTTTTTTTGTTATTGATTTAAATTTTCTACTCTATACAAAAGAAAACCTCAATAAACATAACCAATTAATCATTAGAAAAACGTATATACATCATTTAAATTAAAGCTTTTATACAATATCTTTTTTATTCCTCATATTAAACATATGTTTAAAGTTATGAAAATAATTTTAAACATTAATTCATTTTGATAACTTTGTCATTTACATTAATTTTTATTATGCCACAATTGCTTGTGTACAGTAAATATAATTTAATTGCTTTTTGCTGTATACAATTGTTTGCGTGATTTAGATTTAATAAATAATAGCAATAATAAAATGTCATTGATTACGATAAAAAAAAATCATTAATAATTAATTCGATTAAAGAAACAAAACAATGCGATTAATGTACCAATTATTTACTTAGCAAAGTACAACATAAAAAATAAAAAAAGCAAGTAAATAACCTCTGTCAATATAAACGGATGAAGGTACTTAATACAATTGAAAAATTTGTCCAACGGCAAGGAACGCATTAAATACAGCCAATTGTCAAATGACAAAGAAAAAAAAAATAAAACAAGCAAAACGAATAAAAATTAGAGAATAAATATACATTTTTAAATTGGACAAAATATTTATTATTTTTTATTAAATTAATATTTCCTTTTTCATAATATAATTTGCGAAAATTATTAATAATATCGATTGATTTATTTTTGCCAAAAGTAATGTTGATTCATCATTGTTATGCTTGTTTGCTTATAATGAACGCACGATTACAGCAGTTATATTCCAGAAATAATTGATTAAAAAAAAAATGAGCTTTTCCATTTTATTAAAAAAATAAAAATATTTAAAAAATCATAAAGTAGATTTCATTTTAAATATTTAAAAGAATAAAAGCCTTATTTACTTGTTAAATGCTGGTCACATAAGTCAAATAAATATATAGAGAAATTTTCGATTACTTTGAATATTCAGAGATTTTACCCAAATATAATCCCGCTTTAACGTATTATTATTTTTCATTTATTTTTTTTTACTTTTTTGCCAAATTAAATACATAATAATAATAAAAATCTTTGTCTTTCTAAAAAAAAAAAGAAAATAAAATCGATTTAAATAAAAGCAATATATTTGCGTTAAACAAAAAATCGAACAAAATGCGTAGAAGTTTCTATCATGCCTAGCAAATCATTTCCGAAGCATATTAAATACAAAAACCATATATATATATATATATATTTTTCTTTATAAATTGAACACATGCCAAATTTTTAATACTATAATGTCTATAACTTTAATATAATCTTGATTGATAGTTTTTAATAATAACACGTGCAATAAATAATGATGTTTTTTCCATTTCTTTTTCTTTTTTTTTTTTTATTTGTGTGTTTGTGACTCTGTGTGTATTATGTGTATTGTCATCATATAGGCGCAGTTGGAGGTGATGGCGGTGATGATGGTGATGATAAGGAGAAGGCAGAAGAAGAGGAGAGAGAACGTCAAGAGGCTATACGCGAGGCTGAGGAGCGAAGAAAGGAGAAACACCGAAAAATGGAAGAGGAACGAGAAAAAATGCGTCAAGAAATTAGAGACAAGGTAAGCTTAATTTAATTAATTATTTAAATATGAATTTATAATTATAAAATAAAAAAAAACATAAGTCTATGCGTGCATTTATGTAAGAACAGGATCGTCAACAACAAAAAAATAAAAAACAATCCACAAACACATTTGAGCATTTATCAAACATCAAAATTAATTAAAAATTTGTTTTATCTACCTCACCTACATATAAGTTAAAACATATTAAAGTAATAATGGGGATGTTTAATTGATTAATTTAATTTATTAAATTCTATGTTTAAGCATTAGTAAATTTTGAATCATCAATTAGGATGTTCGTTAGTACTACACAAGTGAAATAATAATCTTTATTATCCTATTTTACGATAATGTTCTACGCAATCAATAAATTATCTTAATTTAATAAACTTCCAAAAGAAAAACGACATGTTATTTCCAACTAAAATCAAATTTTCTAGTAATAATAATAATAATAATAATTATTATCATTATAAAGAAAACTAACATTAAAACGGAAAAAACACGTTTCTATATATCAAACCTAATGAAATTAAACATTGTGGTTTTTTCTCCTCTGCAATTAAATTATAAAAGCTATTCATGTTGTTTTCAGCGGAAATCTAATAAAATAAATATTCCTATAACTTATTAAAGTCCTCCTTAATGAATTAAAGGAGAGATATATTAAAGTTTTATCTAAATAAATATTAAATTCACTAATAATAAATTTTAATTTGCAATTTGTTTTTTTGTTATCATAATAATATTAATTTAACAAATCTCAATATTAATTAATCATTTTGTTATTTCATAACGATTCGCATTGTTCTACATCATAGAATTTTAAATATTTTAAATATTTGATTAATCAATAATCTTTATATAAAACATTCAATGTTAGACAGTTATTTTCATTAATAATCATCAATTAAAGTTGAAAATAATTTTTTTAATTTCTATTTGTTTCAAGACTATAAAAAGGAAGTTAATTATTTTCTCTAATGATTGATGTCAACATTTTTATTTTTATTTTATCATAAGAAGTTTCATATATAATTACTAGCGAACAATAAACAAAGAGACGACGATTATTATCTATAAATAATATTAATGAAAAAAGCAATGTATAAAAAAATAAACCGCAAAAAAGTATAAAAGTAAAAAAAGAAAATAATATCCGACAGCAATTAACAGAAAGCTAGAAATAAAAAATTAAATAAAAGCTACGCATCTATCGAGATACATGTTTCAATAGAAAAATAATAATTATTTGAAAAGGATTTTTTTTTTTGTAACCATTCTCTTTATATTCTGTTGTTGTTGATGATGTTGTTTTTGTTATTGTGGTTATTGTATTTTTATGTATGGTTAAAGCACAACCATGCAAACTGCCATTCATTTATTCACACGATAAATGTAGAAAAAGTGAAGGAAGAAAGTTAAAAAATATATAGAAGCAAAAAAAAAAGAAACAGGAAAATTCCTTTCATCATTGAGACCCTTACAATTTAGATCAACGAATCGTTTTTCCCCATATATACAACGTACAATTTGCAAATACGTGCGATAAAAGCGATCAAGTTTTACTTGCCAGTCACCTACCTTTTAACAACAACAATCAATACCAACCAATTGTATAAACGAAATATTTCCATTTCTCCTTATATTCTACGGTAATCTCTTTAATATGTTTATTTAATCTATCAATAAAATCGAAATGAAACAGTGTAATTCACTATTAAACTATATTAATCAATTAAATTGATACTAATTATCAATTAATAGTAGATTTATAAGGAAATCTTTGTTCGGTTGGCAACTGAAATGTGTTAATTTATACCAGGCGCCTCCACTATAGTGTTATTATTTTTACGCCTCTATTATTATTTGTATTATTTTTTTTCTATAGAGTATTATTTTGCAACACTCTGTAAACATATAGAATATTTGCTATGGAAAATATAAAACAATGCGAACAAAATATGAACAAAACTTTCTGTAAAATCACGTCTTATAAAAAAAAAAAAAAATACTAAAAATCCAAAGTGTTAAAGGAAGCAAATAATATCAGTCACGCATTCTATCGTGTTAAAAGAAGTCGACTAAATAGTAAAAAAAACAATAAAAAATTATATTAACTAATATTCTGCTCATGTAGTTGTTGGTTAAGTTTTCAACTTTCCTTCTTGGCTAACAAAACTCTTCCTGACGTTTCTTCACTCTAAAAATACTTTATATTTATGTTTTATATTCATAAAACTCTCCCACATGCATTTAAGGGTTTTTTTTTGTTGTTAAAATTACCATAAAACTGATACATTTCTTATTCATGAACATTATTATTAAAAATTCTCAAGTAACAACACCAGAAAATGAAAATTATTATAAAATCTCTTCGTTTAGATAGTATTAAATGTGTTTTGTGTATTGTTGTGTAATAAAAATTTACTAATTGCATAAAACATATTAAATACATCATTTGTATAATGTTTAATTATTATTAATATTATGATTTAGTTTATTAAAAATTTATTATGCACTTTATTTCATATTTATTCTGCTGTTTCTGTGCTTTTATTATTGCTTTTTATTTTTTGCAAAGTCAATATATTTTTATTGGAAATGTTTCTCGTTAGTCAGCAATACAGTATGAAAGGTCAAAGAAATTTTTATTATTAATTCGACCGTTTTCGTTTTTCATTTTTATATTCGTCTATTCGTGATATATTAACTAAAGATTGTTTTATTTATTTTATTTACCTTATCTGGCATGCATACGAATCGCCCTATTATTCATCAAATTTTCAATAAATAACTTATAAGAATGCGGGAATAACAACAGCAAGGCAAGGCAAAAGTAAAGTAAAGTAAATAAAAAAAAACAGAGCAGAACAGAACCGCACAAAACAAAACTAAATAATAGCAATAAAAAAACGAAAAAAAAAAAGCTTTCATAAAATATTTTCCATGTTATTTTTGTTAAAAATCGTACTAAGCACGCAATCTTATTTACAACGTTTATATACATTTGTTATTTTCTATATAAGTATATATATATTTGCATTTTCTCTATATTTTAAACAATTGATTATATATTCTATGTGCTATTAATAATTATAATTATTTCTATGCATAAATAATTGACGAGTTTATTTATGTAGACTACTAAATACTTTATACTGAAAATGAAACTATAAAGGAAAATTATTATTTTATAATTATTAGATTTAATGTATTCGTATGGTGTTTTATTAATTAAATATAATGAAATATAGCACATGTGCCACTTTAATTATATATCAATTTTTATTTAGAATTAATAATCATAATCATAATAATTAAACATAAAATTCATTTTAATTTATTGGTAAATAATAATTATCTTAAAGATTGAAGTAATTACAAAATTTAACTAATCTTTTAATATACCAAAAAAATAGAATAAATAAACAAAGTTATTAAGAAGTACTTAAAATAATTATAAAATTTGAACGAGCTATGAATAAAACATTACTTTCTCTTTTACCAATAGAAAAATTATTCAGTTTATTTAGTTAACAAAGTCTGTTAAAGCGATCATGTTTATAATATTGATGAATTTGATATAAGAAAACAGCGACGAAAGCATATTTAGAACTTTTACATTTTTTATGCTTGTCAACTCAATGTTGTTTTTTCCATCTCATTTGAGTAAATATCAATCAAAATTCAATAATTACTTTAAATTTTAATATTTATTTACATAAAATAAAATCATATTCAATAATTAATTTATTTGAAAATGTTTTAAACATGTTTTTATGCTTTATTAACATTCCCTTAATGTATGTTAAATAATTAATCATTTAAAATTACAACAATAAATGTGATATTAATTTGTCTGAAGAAGACCTGCTTGCTTATAAGATTTACTATAATATTTTAAGTAACTCAGTAACATATGCTTCATAGAAATTTTAAACAACATCGAAAAACGTGCACAGTCAGAAACAAAAAAAAAAAAAGAAAAACCTGAAAAATAAATACAAAAAGCAAAAGCAGGTGCATTCTTCTTTCAAAAAAATAAAGCACAAAAAAAAAACCCCATGAATAAGTTATTTTAGGTTTGAAACTTTATTTAAAGTATTAAACAAAAGCAAAAATGTAGTTAAAAGTACATAAACAGAGCTAATTTCTTTACCCAGTTGTAATATTAAAAATAATAAAAATAAAAGAAAATAAGTCGACCCGCAAACATTATTGTGATTCTTATTATTATTCTTAATAAAAAATACAAAAAACAAAAAACTTTATTTTATTTTTAGTTTTATTTATTTTTCTGTTGTTGCTTAAACATCTTTATGGTATATATTTTTATATACATTTGTTTGGTTTATTATTATGCTACATTCCATTGTGTGTAGAAAGAATAAAAAAAAGAAAAAGTAAAAAAAAAATGAAAATGAAAAGTTTACGTTAACAAAGAAGGAAAACAATGCAAATACTTTAATTTGATTAAACATTATATTAAAGGGAATACAACGAAATAACAATAATAATACTAGAAAATGTTTATAATATAAGAATAAAAATAAGGAAAAAAAATCTCTTTTATTATTATTGTTGTTAATAATTATTGTCAAAATACTGAATTTTCTGAATTTAAAAGTAAAATAATAATAATAATAATAATAAATAAATAAATAACAATTATTCTTTCTAATAGAATTTTCTTTTCTTTTTTTTTGCATTAAATAAAAGTTAGACTATGAATACAATAATTACGTAAAACATTTCTATGAATAAATTTTGACTTGTAATTTTTTATTTTGGTATATTTATAAAAATCAAAAGAATAAAAAAAAAGGGAAAATCAAATTTGAATATTATGTAAATAGAAAAGAATTCATTTAATTATATATTTACTAATAATTAATTACTTTTACTTAATTAATATTAGTGCTGATTTGTTTATTATTATTATTTGTATTTATTTATACTTTTAGATAGTAAAAATAATAATTAAAAAAGAAAATTTAAATTTACTTTGACTTTGACTTGTAATTTTATTAAAAATAATTTATTCGTGGAATTTAAGAATTTATTGATTAAAAAATATAGATATACAGTGGTACCTCGATATACGAGTGTTTTGCGATAAGAGGAATCGTATGAGTACAGTTTATACGAGTTACACGATCTGCATTCGCAGCAGCATACGAGCTTTGAGATACGAACAATTTGACATACACGCAAAGTTGCGAAACGAGTTAAACTCGTATGTCGAGGTACCACTGTATATAGAAAATTAAATGCGTAAATTAGAAAATGAGAGGTATAAATCGGGGAAAAAAAATACTAATTTCCTTCATTTCCTAAATAATATAGATATTGTAATTCATTTTTATATATTTTTCTATTAAAATTCAATCCATCTACAGTATGTTTTTTCATTCTTTTTATTAATAAAAATATTATTTTGGGGTCTATTTCATTGGTGTTTCTATTTATTTTTCCTCATTTTAGTTGTATGCCATTTCTTGGCATTAATAATAAAAAAAAAAAATATTTTGATGTTATATTGCGTACACGAATGCTATTATCATATAATTTTCTGACAACGGAAAATAAAATAATAAAATTGTAACGATACATATCTACAGAATTTACTTAGTGCAAATGAACATAATAATATTACCAAAATGTAATTCATTTTTTCTTTTTTTCTTTTGGAAATTTTCTATATTTGGTGTGTATATCTGATTATTATATGCTGGTGCAAAAAAAAATATATAAAAATACTAAATGCCCAAAAAAAATATTTCTAAAAAACCAAATAGATTTAATCTGCTGATAAATATTTTATTTATTTATTTATTTATTTATACAGATAAAATGTACATTTATGCATATCTTAAATATAAATATATGTATATAAATAATAAAGTAATAAATAAATGGTTGCTTTAAGGAGAACATATAATATAATATAATATCTGACAGGGTGTAAATTTAGGTGAATATCTTTGAAAATGACCGCATAAATAAAACCAAGATAAATTATACTTGTGGTTTGAGAATGTTACAAAAAAAAATACTATTGCTTTCGATGCCACCGCATTAACCAAACTTAGTAAAAATAGTACAATAGAAAAGAAGATAAAAAGAATAACTAAAACAAACTAAAAAGATACAAAATAGAGATGATAACAACCAAAAATTCGCTCATTGTTCTGCCACATTTAATATATTTTCCTAACTTTTCTATTATTCTATTTTACATTTCTTTATGTTTATGTTAAATGCGCAAAGCTGCATTATAGTGAAAATCTTTTCTGTTGTATTTGTTTGTATTTTTATTTTACTTAATAATAATATAAACATTCCCACATTCAACTTGTGTAATGTTTCCTTTATATACGCTTAAAGCTTTCGACAGGAAAATTATTTTACCAAAAAAATCTCGCTTAAATGAAATTTGCAAAAAAAAAAAATAACTTTGAAAAGAGAATTTTCATATTAAAGTTTAACGAAATATTTCTTATAAAGAAATAAAAATACCATTTTTTTTTTTTGGCTGTTGCTGATGACACAAGTGTATTCTTGTTGAAATTTAAAACAATTTATAATTCACTTGAACAAATATTTAGTGATAAAATATTTGTTTTTTTTTTTCGTTCTTTCTATTTCTTTATCAGATTCTAAATTGTATTTATTCTCTAATTTAAAACATTTTATTCTATTAAATAGGAAATAATAATAATAACAAGAGAACAGCCAGAAACCTTAAAGACAATTATTTTAAAGTATTTTTAGTGTCTTGAGCAAATATATTAGCGAATTTTTTACGAATGATTTAATATTAACAGGAAATTAAACAAACTTAATATTTAATAAAAATATTTATTTAAAATTTTATTTTTTGAAAAAAAATTATAATAAATATTTGGTAAACGCTTAAATGGCGGCAATAAAAGCTTAAAAGTTCCAGTAATAAAACAGAGAAAAAACAGTAAAAAGAAAAAACATTTATTGTTTTTTACATAAATACAGTAATTAAATGCACATAATTGCTCTATAAATAATTAAAGTACAAGAAAGCATACACAATTTTATTATTATTATTGATTTTTTATTAAATATATATTTATATGTATATAAAAGAAAGAGATGAAAAAACAATATAACTTTAATTCAATCAAATTTAATTCAATTATAGTAAATTATATTTAATTATGTAGCAACTGTTTATGGCATATATAATTAATTAATTTTAATAAAATTTGAAATAAAAAAACAAAAAACGAAAAAAACTTATACAATAAAAATTTTGAATGAATAACTGAATGTTGACGGAATTTAATTTAGCAAAAAACAGTACATTTTTCTATGATCATATATATACAGTGGTACCTCGACATACAAGTTTAATTCGTTCCGTAACCTTGCTCGTATATCAAACTTATCGTGTCTTAAAGCTCATATGCTGCTACGAATGTAGATCATGTAACTTGTGTAAACTGTAATTATGCGATTCTTCGTAACGCAAATCTTACTGTCATCTCAAAGCAAAATATCGCTCGCTCGACGGCTCGTATCTCAAGACACTCGTACATTGACATACCACTGTATATAAAGTGTCAATAAAAAATGTAACAAATAAATAATAAAATTCTTCTCTTTTTTTCTACAGCAGCACATATTTTAATTAATGTTTATAAATTAATAATTATATATTATTTAATTGTGCTTTATTTTTTATTTAAAACAAAAAATGTTGCAAAAACAAAATAAAAAAAAAATGAAGAAGCTTAAAGCTTAACTTCATTGTATAACATTATTATAACATTAAAAGATAATAATAAAAGTCAAATTGGTTCGTCAAAAGTATAAAGATTACATTTTTTTTTATAATGTTATTCATTCTTTTTTAACAATGGTAATTTTTATGCTTTTCTTTACAATTTTTTTGACGTATTTTTTCTTACACTAAATTTTGTTGTTTTTATTTAATGTTTATAATTATTATTGCCCATAAATATAAATTAAGAAAATGACTAAGTTAAAGATAAATTTGATATACATTGTACAGCAGGTTAGTTAGAATTTCACATGTTAAAGAAAGCTTCTATAATACACGGTTTACCATTTACTGATGAGTAAGTAAGTTTTAGATTAATATAACTGACATTCTTATAGAAATAAAATATTACTTTGCTTGACTAATACTATGTGTATACTATGTTATATTTATTTATTTATTTTTCCGTTTCTTTTGGATAAATAACTAATTTTGATCAAACATGAGAGACAAAAAAAGAAGAAGGAAAATCTAATAGAAAATTATTATTATTTTATTTTATGTATTTGCCACAAAAGTAATTAAATAAAGTTTGTATTCTTTTCATTTATTTTACTTTATTTTTATAAGTATTTATTACTTAAAGTTTATATAAATTACTAAGACGAATGTTCATTAACGAATATTTGGTTTTTTTCTCTTGAAAATATTTATTTTATTTTTGTATAAAAATGTCATTGTGCCGCCATCATCCACTATAGACAATTATTTTTACTTTTTTTAGAAAACCATTGAAAATAACAAATAAAAGGTACAAAAATAAAAATATTAAATCTTGAAAGTTAACGTTAACGTTGACATAACTATTATCGTTAATGGTAACATTGTACATACCTTTAGTAAATATTAATATAAAATTTTGTTTTTGTATAATAATAATTAAAATAAATTTTTACCGTCAGAATTAAATATAAAACTGACATTTTACCTACTATTTCTACTATTTGTATACAAATAAATATAAAGGATTTGGCGTATTTTTTTTTATATCTAAGTAAATAACAACACTTGTTGTCTGGTAGCCTATTTTAAAAGGAAAAATATTGTCGTTGATACAACTATGTATTTGGTTTTTCTTTTTGTTTTTATGAAAAGTAAAAGATTATACTAGAGTTCACTATAGTTCCCTGGAGCATTTTAAAAAAGATTTTTTTTTATTTTGTTCTTCATTTTCCGTATTTTTTTTATATTATTTCGTTTTATTTATTTAATTTTTTATTCGTTATGTTGAGAGAAGACATATATATATATATATATATATATATATACATTAATAACAAAACTATGTATGACTTTCTATTCATTTATGATTGCAACAACTTGAGCAGTAATTTTTAAGTTTAGCAGCATAAAATTGAAGATGTTGTTGTTTATGATACGGAATACACAGTATGTATAGTTTGATGGCTTGTTATGGATAAATTTTGTAACAAGATGTCAAGTAAAAAAAAAGAAGAAGAAAAATCTCCTACTATTCAGGCATAAAGGTCATATAATGGTGTGCACTCGTTACATTTTCTTTTCTTTTCTTTGTCCTTAAGAAATATTTTTTAACTATAATTTCTGTAAAAGAAAATAATAAATTGGAATACTTACAGTATGTTAATGTTTATCAACATAACATTGTGTATTTTTTTTTTACTTCTTCTGTATTTATATTTAATGTATAAAATGTAGCTGAGTATTCTTTTCTTTTTTCATGATATTTCTGTTACTTATATATTTTATGAGCTTTTTATTTATGTTAATTCACATAAACAATATTATGCAAAATCACAAAAAAATATATATTTATATAATTTTTTTTTATCATTCTCTTCTTTTATGATTTTTTATAGCGTACACTAAAAAATAATAATAATAAAAAAAATGCTGTTCTCTGTTTAAGGATTCAATTTTAACTAAGAATTTTATGTGTCTTTATTTATTATATGGATGTTGTTTGATAAATATACAAATGTATGTATGTATATTATGTTACATTTATGTTTTTATTTTTTTACATATATTTACAGCAAAAATATTAAAATTTAAACATAATATACAAAAATAAAATAATTTTGTCACATTAGCTATAAAAAATTGAAACAAGAAAATTAAATATTTGTTTAGTAGAAACGCGAGAGAAATGCAACTATGTACATATGTACAGACTGGGTATGTCACAGTACAAGCAAAGTAAAATTATATATTTATTTGCAAAGTCAGTTTTTTCCTTATTTAAATATATATATATTTATCCATTTTTTATGTTTTTATTTTTATTTTTTCGCTGACAAGAACTTGTGATTACATATTTTTTTTTAATTAAGTTTAGAAAATATTTTTTATTTTTTAAAACTCAATAAACGAAGTAAATAATGTTCAATTTTAAATTTAAAAATATAGTTAAAATGCAATCAAATTATTTAAAGCATAAAATAGTAATTATAGTTTTAATGGTGATAATTAAATAAGCTTCTAGAAGTACTTTACTCTATAATTTATTATTTATTTAAATATGTAATTATATGACAAGTGAGTGGCAATTAATTGTAATTTACATTTGGGATGAGTTTATTCAATAAGAACCAGTTCAATATAAATAATATAAATAAAAATCAATAAATTGAGTAAAAAAGAAACAAAGCTTTTACCCATTTAACTTTTATATATATAGAAAATTAATACATAATTATAAGGAGTAAAAAAGAAAAGAAAAGAAAATTTATTTAACCGATGTCACCTTTACTTATGTTGTATTGTAATAATAATAACCGAACAACGAAAAAATATATACAGAAAAATAAATAAATCGAAAACATGTATTTTTTTTTCTTCTATCAATACAATAATATCTAATGTATATGTAGATGTATATACGTACCAATATATAGAGTTAAAGAAAGCACGTACAAGTGACATAAAGAAAAATAAAACTTTATACAATAAAAGACATCAACAAATATTTATTTCATAAACACTTCAACACGACAATCAAACTTAAACGTACAACATTTATAAACGTTAAGGACACACAAATGTATAAAAGTGAATACAAAAAATATATCACGCAACTCTTTTGATAAATACACAAAAAAAAGAAGAAATAGAAAGAAAAAATAATAATAATACATATAACAAAAAAAAAAAATAAAGAAAAATAGAGAAAGTTTTCTATTTATGATTTAGTTAAATAAATATCAACATCAATATGAATCCTTAAATGTCATTTCAATTTTATCCTCTTTATTTACTATTCATTCATTCATTTATGAATTACATGTTTATTTTTTATTTAAGTCACAAAATAAATACATAAATAAATAAAATTTATAACAAATAGAAATGATTTTCTATTCCTTGAAAATGTATTTAAATTTTTATTTTCTTTCTTGCAAATAATTTACAATTAAATTATGTTTAATTTAATTTATTGAAAAGTGTAGTAACTATAAAATGCTTCTTTAATTCAATTACATATCAAGTGATATTTAGTTAATTTTATATTTTTAAATAAAAACGGGAAAAAAAACTAAGATGAAAGAATGATTAAATTAAAATAAATTAATTTGAATTGTAATTAATGTAATAAAAGTTTATTCGTTAAGCTACTTAAACTATATATTTGTCGTTAATACGAAAAATGTTTTATTGATGTTTATATTGATAAAAATTTATTACTAGGAATTTTTTATGATTTTTATGCATTAAATTTTTATTAAATTGTGTAAATTATAAGATTGTGAAAATAAATAATGTGAAAATGTGTTAACAGTGATTAAACAATGCAAAAAAAAAATACCTAATCGGAGTCAAATTGACTCTAGTAGGGAGTCCGTTTAAAAATGCGACTCCCTAACGGAGTCAGATTGACTTCTTTAAGGTCATTCAACAATTTAAACTTTAATAGAAAATTTTTTATTCAAATTATATTGTTAAAAAAGAATTTATCATTTATTTTTTATCTATTTTTATTATTATTATTTTTACGATAAATAAAATTTAAAAAGAGTGACTAGACAATTAAGTAAATTCGTAGTAATAAAGATATTTTCTTTTTTCATTTTTAAGTCTTCGTATAAATTATAGCATTAATGGTATATCTACAACAATATTAAATTTAAACGTTTTTTTTAATAGGATATAAATTTAATTTTATCCATATAAATTATTTGATTTGTCCTAATAAAAGAAAAAATAATAAAGCTTTAAGTTTTTCAAAGTATTTATGCTGCTGCTACTGTATAATTGAAATAAGTGGGTCAAAAAGAAAAAAAAGATTTTACGCGATAGTTAAAGTAATTATTCCAAACACTCTGTGTATACCACATAAAATATGTATATGGATATTTTTCTTTATTTAATCATAAAGCATATAAACAAAAACGAAAAATACAAAATCGTTACAGTAACATGCAATAATATAAAAAAGCTGTTAAAAAGAAGAGAAAATGAAAAAACAAAAACCTTAATTATAATAATAAAGTTCAACGTCTTAGTTTTTAACGACTTTAAAATGTAATTAAAGAATTATTAGTCAATTAAATTATTTCAGTTTTTTTGTTTTGCTTTTCGCATATTCGTTTTGTTGTTTATAATAATATATTTTGCACACCATAATTTACCAGATAATGCTTAAAACACACATAATAAATATTTTAAATAAAGATTAATAACAAGACACATAGATATATGTTACAAATAAACAGTATTAAAAATAAATATTATTTAAATTGAACAGAAAATAAAAACAAAGATAAAATCGTGGTTTGTGTGTGTGTAGCTTTATGTTGAACTTTAAAGTATTAAAAAACATTAATTACAAATATAAATTACTTTTCGCAATAAAAATGAAAAAAAAAAAATAAAACAGACACGGAATCGTGTTTCACAAAATGTGTTTAATAATAAAAAAGATTTTCGTTTTTTTTTGTGGCATATGATGCATGACATGACATTAGTGAAATTAAGTTTATGAAAACTTGTTAAAGTTTGCATCTAAATCAAAGTATAGAAAAATAAATAAAAATATATTTTTTTATTTTTGAATACAGAAAAATATTATGCTTGTGCTGTCTGTAGTATCAAAACCTAACCAAATAACCCAAAATAATAATAATAAATAGAAGAAAATACCACAGAAAAAAAAAACAAATATAATCTTTCAAATAGACAAATTTAACGAAAGTTTATTATCAAGAGGGAAAAAAAGAAGGAGACAAAAAGCTCAAACTTGTACGACGAAATTTGAAGAAAAACAAATTTTGATTTTAAGCTTTTTCTGGTTATGTTTTTCTTCATCTTTTGCTCAATTTTTTCGTTGTCTTTCTGTTTACCATCCCCCATTTACATATGTCTGTTTTTATGTATTATATGTTCTATATGTGGTTAAAACTAACATAAAATCTACAAACTAGATAGAGAAAAATATACATATATATATTTATATTGAAAATGCATTTTATTGTAAAGTTTTAATGTTTTAAGCATGAATCAACATAAATTTAACAAGAAGAGTTATTATTGATTATTCGTTAAGGGGTTCAAAGTATAATGTTTTTCTTTTTTTTTTATGATTTAAATATATGAGTTCGTTTTATTTACAATAATTCTACATAAATTTTCAATTTTTATAACAATTTTCTTTATTATTGCTTAAACTAGTAAAGTAAGTAAGTTTGTCTAGAATTAAATAATTGTAGTCGTCGTCGTCAGTGTATTTATTGTTATTATTTATTTGTATTTCATTGTAAAATTGTTTATCCAAAATCAATAATAAAAAGTATTAAAACTGAAAATTCACTCTATGTTGACATAGGAAATCAAAGAAAATAAAATGAGCAGAGAAAATGAAATCGTTTTTCATTTTTATTTTATTTTATTTTATTTTTTCTAGTTCTGATAAAGGCATTTCCTTTGGAAACCATAAAAAATTTAATGTTCTAAATCATTTTATCGCCACTTCTTCGTTTTATTTTTTTTTTTCTTCTTACCTCTCAAGAAACATAAATAAATAAATAAAATCACTTTTTTTTTCCTTTACTTTAATATTATCTTTTCTGCTATTACATTTTTACCATTGAAATGTTTGCCTTTTTTATGTCGAAGATACATTATGGCTGCTACTGTTACTACTATTGTGTGGCCCATCTTAGCAAAACAAAAGGTATACATAAGTTGGGGGATTTGTTTGTTTTTTATATTTTTTGTTAAGTAAACATCATATAAAACATAACAAAAACGAAAACATTTCCGTCGTATTTATTGTGAAAAATCAGCAAAAAATTAAAAACGTAAAAAAAAAATGATAAATTAGAAAATTGCAAAGCAAAAGATAATTCTATATAATAGGAAGAATAAAAAACCTAAAGTAGAAAAATTTGTCATTTAATGCACGTGTTCTGTTGTCTATTGATTATTTAATTTAAACAATGAGTTTTCTTTATATATATATGCAAAAAATATATAAATAATAATAATAATCATAATATTACTATAACAAACCATCCAATCCTTGGTTATATAATTTAATTTGCATAAAAAAGTTTTAAAGAAAATTTTTATATGATTTCGCTTTAAATTCTTTTTAGTGTTTATTTTTCTACTTGGTTCTGGCAACAAGCCAAGTCACGATGTTTTATAATTTAATCTGTCTCTTGTTTCTACTTAGAAAAATCGTTAATATTTTGACTTTATTTATTTATTTTCTACATATAAGAAACGAATAATATTGTTCTTACATAAATTCAATTGGACATTATGTCATAATTTTTTAAAATTATTCAAAAGCATAGAAACATTTAAATTTAAACGTAACATAGATAAAAACATTTCTTATTTATTTTTTATAATGATTTTTATTACTATAATTAATACAGAAATAAGGGATATAATAATCCTCTTGCTTGTGTACTATTGTACTTAAAAATATAAATGTAGAAAATCTTTAATAATAGCTTTAGTGTCTTGTCTCAGTGTATAAACTGTTGGATGTTCGCATTATAATAGAATAAGATATGTGAAAAGAATATTTGTTATTTTCCTTAACATTTCTTATTGTTTCCATATCCCATTCACAATATTCCTTTTATTTTCATTATATTGTTGCGTGAAAATTTATTTCACCTTACTATATACAGCCTACTTCTCATTATCAGCAAACATACTTTCTTTGATTATAAAAAAAGAAGAAGAAAAAAAGATAATATAAGTACATATGTATGTTTACATAATAGAGATCGTATATGAAAAGCTTATC
Organism: Ptychoptera contaminata; assembly: GCA_963942525.1. Taxonomy (NCBI): domain Eukaryota; kingdom Metazoa; phylum Arthropoda; class Insecta; order Diptera; family Ptychopteridae; genus Ptychoptera; species Ptychoptera contaminata. Next base: position 40,751,447 of record OZ012637.1, on the reverse strand, counting down.
ATAAAAAACACATTAAAGTATAAAGATGAACAAATAGAGATCTCATACTAAAATTGCACTATATACATGTTGATACACATAATATTCACCGCATACCATATATGTTGTACATTCATGTTGTCTTATGCGAACATTTCAACACGCATTTCATTCCTTTTGTTGTACTTTTGCTGATGTTTTGCCGCCTTTATCTATGTGATTACAAACTTTCTTCATTTTTATTTTCATGTTTCCTCAGCTTTTCTATTACTGTTTCGTGTATATTGTTTATAGTCAATGAAAAAAAGGAAAAAAAATCCGACCTACATACACATCAACCATCTTAATGTAATATTAGATTATTTTTTTCATTCCTTATTTTTTGTACTTCTAATTAATTTTAATCATAAAATTTAATTTCTATAAAGACAATGATGTTGTTACCTCACGGTTATTAAATTGATGAATAAAACCTTTTAACATTATTATTTTATTTTTTAATTATAATTAATATTTCCTATTTACACTTTAAGCAATTAATTTTCTTAATATAGTTTTAATTTTACTTTATAAAATGACAATAATAAAATGTAATAGCGATCTTTCAATTACTTTTACTTGTACGATTTCTCGTTTATATATTTTATTTTTTTGACATAATTTTTATTTTGTTAGCGAAATGACAATTGCTGATATGTAAACATATGGTAAGAAGAAAAAAAAAATAAATAAATGTCAATTGTGTGATGTCGTCTAGACTTTAATAAAGTAAAAACTGATATTTTCTATGCATAGATTTTTCGTAAGAAATTACCCTAACTAGTCGACCTTGTCAATAAACTTTCTTCTGTATTTTATCCGTTGCTTCTGTTTGTTATCACAATAGTTATATGTAATTTTATTTGTACATTCTTTTACTCGGTTTTTCATTTTGCCCTCGATACGCTGATGCAAATTCTATTTACAACATTTATGAAGAACGTATCAAATTGCAATAGTGATCCCATTCAACGGATTTGCATAATGGTGTCACGTATAAAATAAACAAAATATATATATATTACCTATCACTGGCACCCTTCACAATACCCTTTGACATATAACCGTGTCTTATTATAATAATAATAAAGGAAAAAAAAACACAACACTATTTTATATTACAAGCGATAAACCCCATCAGCTATTTTATCGTGCTTTATAATGTTTAACTTTGTTCATTCTATCTTATCCTTTCCTCTGACGTTTTTTTTTATTTTTTCAATGCTTTTGATATTCGATCGTTCAAACTCATAAAGTCGTAATATACATATAAAAAAGCTCATAAAAACATTTTTTTGCTTTTGTTTTTTGTACAATAAAAACTATTCAAAAACTAGCTTTTAAAAAACAAAATTATAGTAATTGGACTATTTATATAAAAATATTGATATTTTTGGGTGAGGTTTAAGTTGGGTTTTTTTACCGAATACATAAAAATATGTATAAATAAAAAATATATTATGCTACGTGGTTGCAAGTTTTTTAATAAAATAAAAAGCGAAAAACGAAAAACAAAAAGAAGATTGAAGGAAAACGACAAACCTTTATAATCGAAAAAAAAAAAAAGAAAAAATTGATTTTATATTTTAAAGCATTAACATTTTCAGTATTTATAGTTGAGCAAAAAAAAAAAAAATTAAATAAAACATGAAATGATGCTTTATGAAAAAAAGAAAGCAAAAAAAAGAAAAAACGCGTGCCATTGAAATACGAAAATTATGCTAAAAACAAAACCAAAAAATATTTATTTTTTTGTATTGTGTTTTTCCGTCATTTTTTTCCTTCTGCACCCTCTAAAAACAAAACCTCACGGTTCATATGTATAAATTTTCTTTTTGTTCTTATAACAAACCTTTAAAGAAACCAAGAAAAAAATATTATTATTATTATAATAATAAATACAAAATGAATGAAGCTTTTTTTATGCTTAAAACTCACGCAATGTATTGAGAAAAAAATACAGAAAATAATAATAAATCTGAAATTAGCATGAATATATACAGAATATTTTATTATATTAAAATAAAGTATATATAAATAATAATAAATTTATAATTAGCAATAATAGTAAAATAGTTACAATTATAATAAAAATCATAAACATAAATAATAATATACTTTGCGGTCGATATTTTTGATATTTATATTTTATAATCGTAATTTTATTCTATTTACATTTGTTTTCTGTTTTCTGTTTTTTGTGTGTGTTGTTTATTAATAAATAATAAACAAAATATTCCATTTATTATGCATTATATGTAAAATAAATTCACACTATTTCACCGCATAAATAGTATGTATGGTAAATCGAATTACACTAGTGAGAATTGTTGTTCCATTCCGGTTGCATAAAAATTAAAAATTTTTTTACTACCCAAAAAGTATTTATTTATTAATATAATTAAATTATATATTTTTGTTAATAAATTAAAAATTATTCTATTGAATTTTTGATATTTGTTTGGTTTATAATTCAGTTTATAGTTTTTTTTTATTTTTGTAGTTTTCTACTTTAAAATTATTTATTATTAAACATAATTTATGAAATAAAGTAAAATAATTTTTTGTTACTCATTAAATTGTTTAACTTTTAATATGTAATTAAAAATTAACTTAATTTACCACTTTTAATGTTATAATTTTATTCGTTATTCATATTTATTCAATAATATATTCACAGCATAGCAAAAATATAATAAAATAATTAAAATCAAAATATTTCTATAAAAATTTAATAAAAAATTTTATGGTTAAAATAAATAAATAAATTAAATAAAATATTATATAAACCAAAAACAATATTATTAATATAAACATAATAAATTTATTAATATAAATTATTAAATCATTAATTAATGAATAAAAATAAATCTAAATGTCAAAAAACGAAGCAGAACAGAAAGAAAATTGTTAGGTAAACAAATTAAACAAACATAATTAAATATGAGTTTAAATAAAATTAACCTTAATATGTTTTTGTAACTTTGTTTTCATTTTTTTATAAACATAATAAATTTTCCTCCTTTTTTGCGCTAATGTTGTTGTTTAAAAAATAATAATACAATAAATAATGAAAATAAAATTACAGTAGGCAAAAAACATAAAAAATTGTTTACATGATACAATCAACAAAAAATAAATGTTTGTTCACACATGTAATAAGGATTAAATAAAATGAAGAAGCTTTAATTACCTGACGAATGCAATATATTTACATACATATATTATGATACTTTAATTCAATTTAATTTTGTGCTTTTTTGTTTGGTCACTTTGATTGTCCTTTTTTATTTATTAAATTTTAAAACGCATTTTACTGTAACTATGGTCATGATGGTATCTGTATAACTTGGTAAATATTTACTGTCACTAATTAAAGACGAGTGTAGAATAATCAAGTGCATAGACACCGAGAATATTTGATAGCATTATGTAATAAAACACTTTGGTTTTCTCTATTTGATATTAAAGGTGACAAACTGTATTTATTACTTTACTACATTTTGTATAAATGAATCTTTATATACATGCATATAAAATCCAATCAATTTTATATTATTAAATCTCAAATGCAAAAAAAGTTTATTTTTTTTATTGAAATATATATAAATTTTAAAAGCACAAAAATTGATACTGCTGCTGCTGTTTATAGTTTTATCTCTGCAAGATGTTACATTGATAAAAATTAAAATACAAATAATAATAATAATAAAATGAAAATTTGAATTTTTATCACAAATATTCAAATATAAAATCAATCTTATCGTGATGGCAAATAAATTACTGAGAAAAATCATCCAACAAATTGTTTTAAATAAAATTACTATTTTATACGACAATTGATTGATAATTTGCAGTCAGTTGATTTTTATCGTAATTCTCTATTTATTTTTTAATGTCTAGCATAATTTTACATAATATAAAAGTTTTCTATTTTTATGTTAATAATAAAATTGTATATGTATTTTTATTTTCTTTTTATTTAGTATAACATAAAAAAGAAAGAAGAACAAGTTCTTGAACAAGTAGAAGAGCCAAATCCTCTGATGCGCAAAAAGAAAACACCCGAAGAATTAGCTCGGGAAGCAGAACAAGAAGATTTAGATGATTTTACAAGTATGTATTATATATAAGTAATTTTATTAATTTGTATTTTTCTGTTTTTTCATTTAAATTTAAATTATATTAAATATGACGTTTTTTATTTTAATTTTTTTTTTTTTTTGATTATTGCATGTTAAAGTTTTTATTTTTTATTTATTTAACTTTAACTATTATAATAAAAAACAACGTAGACTTTATTGATTTATTTATACAAAATAAGTTAAACATACAAGAGCAACAACAGCAATAACAACAATAACGTATAAAACAACTAATGGGATATATATATATATATATAAATATATTTTAATTAATATTTTAATAAATATAAAACATTGATAAAACCATAGACAGTCTCCATTAGATCACAAAACATACACACACACCCTATTATTTGTTGTTATTGTTACTGTTGTGTGGTTCTTGTTATTATTTTGCAATAAAGTATTATATAACTTTAATATCATGTCTAAACTCAATTATTTTGGTCATTCTCTCAATTAATGCATATAAAAAAAAACTTGTCTAAAGACATCACAGGATATACATTATAATAGAAATAGTAATAATATTGAAACAATTAATCTTATACTGATATAATCAAATTCAATGGAAACTTGAAGTAGTTTTTATCACGTGTATCGTGTATCGACTTTATTAATATAGCTAAAATAGAAATAATAATAATAATAATATAAATAATCATAATAATAATAATAAGAGTAATGCCTGAGTGGTTAACAGAAGCATAAAGCTTGTGTGTGATTAAAATTTCAAGTAAATTGGCGTTGGCCTGTAAATATCTATTAAAGCAATAATAATATTAATATAAAATGTCTATAATGGAAAATGTGTTAATTAAATGGTTTTCCATTCGTGGCTTTAAGCTAATAATAATAAAAATAATAATAATAGAAAAAGATTTTTATATTATGATTATTATGATTATTATTATGATTATTATTATTATTATTAAACATAATATTATTTTTATTCATTATAAAATATAATAAAATACAAACAAAACACATCAATTCTGCCCATTTATAGATTAACTTTACTTTTATAAACCACATATCTATATACATATTATGGTTTATAGTTTTTCCATAAAAGAAAAAAAAAACTATATCCATAAAAATTTATATCATGATACTAATTACAATAATACAAACACGAATAATACATTTATAAATTAGTTTTAATTTCTAGTTTTTCTTTTTGAAAATATTTCATACTTTAATTTTCTAATTTCCATACAATAATAATAATACATATGTTTTTCTCTATATATTCATTTTTCCACCTTTTCTACAGCAAATAAAACAGTAAAACGTATCAAAAAAAAAACATAATTAACCTTCTATTACATAACATAACCTTTCACAATACCATTTAATGCAATAAAATTTCTTTTTCGTAATTGTCGTTACATTCCTTATTTCGTTTGTAACTTTTTTTTCTCCTGTTGTTGGTTATGAGAATATTGTAATCCCTGAAAATTATAGCTTGAAGTGTTTTTTTTTTGTTGTTATCTTTATATACCCTCTTTATGTTGGGAAAATGTGGTGAATCCCCTTTTTATGCAAATGTAAATAAATATTATCTATGAATAAGAAAATTTGTTTTTCTTAGATTTTTTTTTTGATTTCATTTCAGTTTGTCTATAGTTTTTTTTATAGAAGCTTTTGATAAAAGCTCAAAACTACTATAAATCATTAAGTTAAAGATATAATGTATTTAGTTCATTAGTTGATTATTTTTTTAAATTAAAAAAAAAAACAAGAAAACATTTTTAATTAATAAAAATGATACTCTGTCGTATCCAACATCAAAATTTAATTCAATATTCATGTTCATCTTATAACTTAATACTTTATTAATTCAATTAGAACATTTCAATTTAAATAAATTTTCATTAGTTTTTGTTTTTCTTTTTTTTTTAGTAGTTAAATTTGTTTATATTGTAATCAAGTAAATAGAATTATTACTTGTTCTAATTACATTAATTATTATTTATTTATTTTATCATGCAGATCATTTATTTTCATTAAAGTTAAGTTTTTGTTCAGTTTGTTCGACAACAATATGTTGTTAATACCAAGTGAAGGAAGAAAAATAAATTTTTCAAATACAAAAACTAATTTCTATTAATTTAATTAAATTTTCTAAAAAATTTTTAATAAAAATAAATGCATTGTTTTGTATCCCCCTTTAGATTATAAATAATACTCAGATATAATTACAGTTTTGTGAATTTTTTTTCTATTAATTATTCATTCAAGTATTATATCAAGTAGTTGTGCTTTTTTCATTTCACCGAAAAATATAAAAAGCTAAAAATTACAAAAATCTCTAGAGTATTTCTATTACTATTAGCATTATTGTTATTACTATGTTTATTACTTTTATTTTTATTAACTTTTCAATAGTAGCTAGTTTATGTTATTATATTTTTAACTATTAAGGCAAAAACCTAGTGTGAGCGTAGCGAGTGTCTGTGGTTGCCCTACGCTTTCACGAACCCTCCAAATGTAAGCAGCACGTTATCGTTGCTACCAAAGTTTAGGTCAATAAATCGAATACATTTTTGATATTATTGGTGTATTTTTAATGTTAAAATTTAATAAACAAAATTCATAACCATTTTAAATCTTATAGGTAAAAACGTTGCCTTACTTTGTCGATTAATTAAACATTTTCTTTTGACTGCTTCTGAAGACAACTGGTTTGTTACTGAAATTGTAAACATAAACACAAAATATGAAATGTGAAACACACAGCATAAAACCTTTAAAAAAACAGAAAAGTTCAGTCAAAAATTACTGCTGGCAGCAATACCAAGCGACGGCAAATTTTAAACTTGAGCAAAGTTAACTACAAAGCGACGCGTCCAAATACACTAGGCTTTGGCCATTACTTTCATGTGCATTCAATACTGGTGTTTTGACGACGTGCCCACTAGGTTTTGGCCTTTAACTACAAAACGACGCGTCCAAATACACTGGGCTTTGGCCATTACTTATACGTTCATTCAATACTGCTGTCCAAAAACGCTCACTACGTTCACACTAGGTTTCAGCTTTTATAGTATGTAGAAACATCAAATTGTAACGAACAGAAAAGAAAAGATGAAAATAGTAAAATTAATAAATTAAAAAAATAAAATTGCTATACAGGAAAACGTAAAATAGCCAACAGTACAATAAGCTAAGCTTATACTCAAAATTAAAAAAAAGCCAATTATTCAAAAAATTTATATAATATAATTTTTATCTATTATTATACTACAATATTTTCCATCCCCATAATTGTTGTTCATTTATCCAATTATAAATAAACTTTTGTGTGTTCGCGCGCTTATATAAAAAGTTAAAAGTATCATTATAATACTGTATATGGATGAAATTTTATTAATGTTTTTATGTCTGCCTAGCAACTACTTCTATTACAACTAATGCTCCCCATTTATGTTCATTTTCTAGTAATTTTTTAATATCCCCCTAATATGTTTTTTTATTATTATTATTATTTTTAATTTATATTAATTATTCGTTATATTTGTTTGTCTGCATATATAAATGTTTCAACGATCGAAATAATTAAAAATAGCAAAAAAATAACAAATAAATAAATATTGCAATTTGAAACCAATTAAAAATAAAATTGGCGAAAAATTTATAATTTCTGAAAAAAATAAAAAATTATTCAATTCAAAAAAAAAAAAAAAATTGAATTTAATTGGTTTGCAAATGTTTTTATTATTTTATTCTTTAATTATTATTTTTTAATGATTATTATTATTATTATTGTTTGTACATAAAATAAAAAAAGATATTTTTTTTTTTTAATGATTAATCACATATTTTATCATATTTATAGTTAATTATAATTAAAAAAAATTAAAATTTTATATTAAATACAGATAATTAATCCAAAAAAAAATTAAAAATAAAAAATAAAATAAACTCTTCAAACAAAAACAAACCAAAAAAAATCACAATTAAAATTAAAATTAAAATTAAAATTTTTACAGAGCTGAAAAATTCAATAGAAACTCAAGTAAATGAGCTTAAATCACAAATAGAGAGCAAATGTGTTATGCAGTGATTATGTAAACAACAGAGTTAAACAAAAACAAACAAAAAAATAATGTATATAATGAAATTATTATAAAAAAAAAATAATAAATAAATATAAAAATAAATAAAAAAAATAATTAATTAAAAGTTACAATTTATAAAATAAAAGGAAACAAGAAGACATACACAATGAAGACATGAATTTAATAATAATAAAAGAAAAAAAACATTACTACTACTTATAAATAAATATTTATTATTTTCTTAATAATAAATATTAACTAAATACATCAACAAATGAGCGAAATTAAATTACATAAAAAATACTTCAATTTGATTAATTCATCATGGATAATTATGGAAAATTAGTTTTTAACAAAAAAATTAAGGAAAAATTTATGGATAACTTAAACGAACGACAGACAGCCACAGCTTAAACATCAACATCATCATCAACAACAACATCATCATCACCACAACAACATCATTACCACGAACATCAAAAAATAAAAAAAAAACACAATGAGAATGGATTGAATAAAAAGAATAAAAACGGCGATGAAATTATAAATATTTTTCTTTATTATTATTATTATTTTATTTCTTTATTTATAATTTAATTTAAATATAAAAAACATGATTGTTATAATTACACATTAAAAAACACAAAATATTAAATTAAATAAAAATTATTAATTAAAATTAATTAAATAAAAGAAAGAAAACACTGTACATGTAGTTTTATTTTTTTAAAAGTGATTTTTTGTTTTGTTGAAAAATATTATTTAAATCACATAAATATTGTTATTTGTTGCAAAAAAAAAGAAAAAAAAAATAAAAAAAAAAATGTTAAAAAAACAAAAATGTTAAAAAAAATAATAATAATAAAAAAAAAAGAAAAGTTGTTACCTTTATTTTTTTTATTTTAATTGAAATAATTTAATTATTTTATTTTAAATTTATCATTTATTAAACCCCCTCTGCATTTAACATATACATATATGTATTATTTTTCAATTTGATTTTTATTTTTGTTTTTAATTAATCAAAAAATTGTTATAACAAAATATTTATTATAAATTTAATTAAAAATTTTAATAAAACAATGCTATATATATATATATTCGTTTTTAATTTGTTTATTAATTCAAATAAATTTGGTTATAAATCTGTTTATAAAAAAAAAAGCGAAATCAAAGCAATTAATAAGATACACTAGGATTTATATATGTATATATATAAAAACATAATTTCAACAGACGATACATAACAAATATATATAATAAATACAAAACACAACAATATAACTAAATAATTAAATAATTAAATAAATAAATAATAATAATAATAAAGAAAAGTAAGTAATAGTTTTTTTTTCTTTCATAATAATAATAATAACACATTAATAATAATAATCTGCTAACATAAGCATATGTGATATAAATACATTCGAATTCAATGTTTGATAATATATAAAAAAAAAAAAATAAATAAAAAAAAAGTAAATGAAAACATTAGAAATAACAAACTAAAAAAGGAATGAAAGAAACTTTTATCCAGAAAATTATGCTTTCGTTTAAGTAAACATGAAATTAATTAATTAATTAAATATCCAAAAAAAAAAACAAAAAGAAAAGCAAGTAAAAGCCACATTATTTAATGAAAAACTAAAAAAAGAAAAGTAAAAAAATAAATGAAAGAAAATAATTAACTGAGAATAATTATAAAGAGAAAGAAAAGCGAGAAAACCTTTCGTTTAGATATCGGCGGGATAGCTAATAACAAAACCAAAATCTTTAGCACATAATTTGTACAGCATTAGTGAAATTACATAACATTTACATCATTGTTAAAATTAAAACATTAAACCTATTTACTTTTGATGATTTTTATATTTTTCGTTTTATTTTTCATTTTTGCTGTTTTCTTTTACTGAAAACTAAAACGAATTAATGATTAAAGTTTTTCTTTTTAATTAGAGAGAAGATAAAGTAAAAAAATCTGTGATAATTTTCTGGACAGCATATTCAACTTAATTTAAATATTAAAATATACACACAAACAAAACATTAAACATCGTTAATTAATTACAAAAAAATAAATATCACATTTTCATACAAAAAAATTCAAGAAAATTTAAATTCAAATCTACTCTGCTATAGAAATGTTTTTCTTTCAATTTAATTCCTTAAATTTCTCTTGTTTCTTCTTTACAGTTTTTATAAAGTTAATAAAAAAAGAGTAAAAATTGCAAGAGTTTATAAATAAAATGTCATTTTGTTGCTTACAAATAAAAGAAAACATTCAATTAATTTAAATAAAAGAAAAAAGCTTTAGCACAACATAAAGTAATTAAATCATTTTAACAGATTTTTGTAAAGAAACTTCGTTCATCTACTTAAGACACCAAAGAAAACTCTTTATATAACAGCAACAATAATAACTGTTTAAACACTTTTATATTAATTAACTTTATTTAAAGAAGACCGTAAAGTACTTAATTTTATTTATTTAATTAATTATTTAAATTGTTAATTAATAAACAAAAAACAACATATATTTAAATAATAAAAGAAAAATACATTTATATTAAAAAAATATTATTCATCCAAATTCCTTATCTGTTTATTTAAATTGTATTTCCCTTAAACAATTTTTCATTAATTATTTCTAATATATATTTCTAAAACTCTACTAAATGTACAATGTTGTTGAATGTTTATATTTAAACCAAAAAAAAAACCGCATTATTATTATTATTATAATTAATAAATAGTTATTTAATAATTATTAAAAATAAAATAACAAATAATAACAAAATTAAATAAATAAACAAATAAAAATGAAAAGCAATAAATATAGAAAATAATTATTAAAAAAGAAATAAATATAATTATAATTATAAAAATGTTTTATTATTATTATTATTTGAATTATTTGCTAATCTATGTGCGCTCTAAATGTTATGCAAAAAAAAAAAATGTTTTTCTTTTTTTTAATTAATTATAATATTTCTCATTGTGATTTATTTATGTAAAAAAAATTTTTCTTCTTCTTTTTTTATATATATATATATTTTTATTAATAAAATGTACATTTATTGTTTTGTTAATTTAAACTACCTTTTAACAAAAAATATAGATAATTGCGAAATGCTAATGTTATAAAAATTTAATTGTTAAAATGAAAAAAAAAAAATGGTTATTAATTGTATTTAATACGTTATAAAAAGGTATTTGTTAATTAACGGTAATTACCAATCAAATAAAAAGCAAATATTACATAGTTAAAAAATAAATAAATATTATAATTAATAAATAAATGTTAATGTTAAATGGTTAATGTTTTTTTGCATGATCTGTGGTGTATTTTATGATCTGTGTCTCTTAATATATATATATATATATGTGTATATAAATGCATACCTATATATATATATATATATATTAATTGCTCTTAATTGATGTCGTGTCGCAAAAAAATGAACAATTAAAAACAATAAAGTAAAAAAAAAAAAAATCTATCTAATTATCTGTCTCTATTGTGTATCTATTTATACAACAAATAAATAAATAAAAAATACATAAATTAACAAAACCAATCAATACTATTTATCCATCTAATAAAAAACCCTTTTAATTATCTTTCTTATTATTATTATTATTATTTATAACAAAAAACAATAAAAACTAATTAACCAAAATGAAGACGAAAAACAATCTCATAACTTCCATATGTTTTTTTTTTATTTTATATTTTTATAAACAATAAAATAATTTATGTAAAAAAAAAAATATGTTAAAACATAACAGAACAAAAACATGAAAAAAAAAAACAAAGAAGAAAAACCATCCTTGAATTCCTTTTAATTTCCTTAAAAAAAAAAACAACTAAAACTAAAACGTAAAAAAAAAAATAATAAATTAATTCAATAATAATAATAATAAAAAAAAATCTCATTATCGTTACACCTTATCTCTGTTCTATTATTAACGTAAAGCGAACCAAAGAAAAATAAAAACACTTAAACACCTCTAAAAGCTGAAATTTATTTGCTTTCAGTTTTCTTTTCTTTTTTATTTTTTTTTTTTCATTTATTATAAGCAAAAAAAGTAAACTTTTCTTGAACTTTATCTGTTATTTTTTTTCTTCTCTTATTTCTTAAATTCGGTCAAATTATATATTTTTACTTTAACTTCTTCTATTTATTATTATTATTATTATTTTCTTCTTTTCTTTTTTTCTTTTATTACAACGAAATAAACAAATTTATTTTATTTACCTAAGGAAAAGCAAAAATAGCATAAAAAGGGAGAACAACAAGAAAATAAAGTAAAGTAAAGTAAAGTAAAGAAAAGTAAAATAAACACAAAAAAGATCAATTGTTAGAGAAAGTTTTCATTTTTACTCAAAAAACTGAAGACAAATAACGAATAAAAGTAGAAAAACAAAACAAAATTTATTGAAAAGAAAAGTATATATTTTTACACATTATTCAGTTTACTTTTCATCCCTGTATTCTCTGTGTTATCCCAAAATAAAAAACGGTATTCAACTTTGAAAAATCACCTACCAAAACACATGAAAAATTAAATAAATGTAATGAAAATACAAAAAAACTTTTCTCTTTCGCGCTCAAACACTGTGCGCAACATTTTCTTAATATTTATCATAATTTACATATTTTTATGCATTATTTGATTTCAAAGTAAAAATAATAATAATAAACAGTAAAGAGAAGAAGAATGATAATAATAAAAGCAGACGAAAGAATATATATATATATATATATATTTTTATAACGTGTTATCAAAAGTTATAAAAAAGTTTTTCACCGTTTTTTATTTTGTCTTGTTGTTCCTTATGTATTTCCCTTAAGAAAATTGACAAAGTAAAAGTAAAAGAAGAAGAAAAAAAAGAGTATTCATATTAATTTCGCCTTTTTTTCGGCATTAATTTTCGTCACTTATTTATCAATTTTTTTTTAATAATTTAAACAGAAAAGCAATGAAAAAATCAAAAAATAAAGAAAAACCTTAAATGTGACGTAAAATGTCCACAATATATATGTCAATTATAAATAAAAAAATAAAAATTATTAACATATATCATATATGACAAGTAGTAGTACGTGAAGTAATTAAATAATTTAATTTATTTATTTATCAGAAATAAAAATAGAAGAGTAATTTATATAATATCTTATCATTATTATTTAGTAATAAATTTAATAAACTATTAATATATATACATACATATATACTTATATTAACACTTCTCTATCCTTTAATCTATAATTCATTCTAATCTATAAATTTCTATAATTCTGACTCTCTACTAATTACTATATTTAATATAGTTTAACTGAATTCAATTATTATTAAAAGAAAAAAAAACAATTAATGAATCTTTAACTCTAACTTTAAATCTTTAGCGTCTAACTTCTAACTAACCTTCTTAACCTTCTTAATCTTTAAAAAAAAAAAAAAACTAATCACTTAATCCTTAACCTAAAAAATAATAAAAACTATTACTTAAAATGAAACTATATAATTAGTTAAATTAAAAATAATAATAATAATAATAATAATAATAATAATAATAATAATAATAATAATAATATAAATAAACAAACAACAACAATATACTAGACTTTCTGTATGTGTCCCTAATTTAGTCTCTATTTAAAAGCCTAACTAATTAATTAATTAAAACTATTTAAAACAAAAAAAAACAATTATTATTATTATTATTGTGTCTCTCTCGCGCTTCTTGGTGTCTATATTAAAAAAAAAAAAATTATAATTATTAAATTAGTTAATACATAATTATATCATATACCTTAATCATAATACAATAATCAATAAATACAAATAAATCAATAATTCATAATAATAATTATAAAAATAATTATAATTCATTAAACTATTTAACTATCTTATCTTATCTATCACTATCCTAAAACCATTTATGTTTATATATTAACATGCGAATGTACTCTATTTACCATAATTATCCTTGTTATGTTCTGATTATTATAATTTTGCAACCGTTTTTTATTTTTTTTTGTTTTGTTTTTATTAATTACTCATAATAATCAGTTAAATAAATGAATAAAAGAAAATGGTAAAAGAAGGTAATTAATATAATAAATAAATAAATAAAAATGGAAACAATAATAATATTAAAGAAAATTAATTAAATACATATATATATAATAATAATAATAATAATAATGAAAATTACGTTCAAATTAAATAGTTATTGTTGTAGATTTTTAGTGCTACCACAAAGTAGTTGTTAATTATATATATTAAACCAAAAAAAAAAAAAGAAGATTAATATATATAACAAAATAAATAATTAATTATATATTAAATAAATTGTTAAATGCAAATAAAAATGAAATTAAAAAAAACGCAAAAAATAAGAGAAAATTTGAAAAGAAGTAATTTACACCTAGAAAAAATATATTAGAAAAATCAATTAATTAATTAATTGATTAATAATTAAGATGATGAAATTAACTGTAAATTGTGTAAATTAGTGACAAAAAAATAAATAAAATTATTAATAAATAAATTATCTTAAAGTAAAAATTAAAATTGTTGTGGCTTCATAAGCTATATATATATATTCATTTTAACGTATATATATATACAAAGAAAAATACAAATATTAACTTTATAAAGAAAAGACAGAACAAAAATAATTCTTTATAATTAAAAAGGAAATAATAAAAGGAATGAAACGAATAAGAAGAATACAAAAAAAAAAGGAAAAACCAAAACACCCAAGGTAAATTAGCTACAATACTACCACCATTGGTATATTATTTCAACAAATAAATTTCGCTTAATTTGTTCAGTTGTTCTAGGTAATTATATTGATTACAAATAAATTCAACAATAAAAACGATGAAAAATAATAATAATAATAATTGAATTAATTAATAAATTATTAACGATTTATTAAAGATGAATAATTAAATGAATTTTAAGCGAACAATCGAAGTAATTTACCAAACGTACAAATATATATACATACTTTGTGGGTGTTTTTATTTTCTTCTAATTTTCGTTTCCATTGTCGTTTCGCTTCCTTTTGTGTGAGGACTTTTAAAGGTAATTTGTATTTATATTCTTCTTCTTTTTTTTAATATAATTATTAATTATTCATATATATTTTTTTTTTCTTAAATGTACTCTAAGTGTCGTTTTCTCAATATTTTTGTTGTCTTTTTTTTTAATGATTTATTTACCTTTTTTATTGATTTATTTACCTTTTTATATATATAATTGTTAAATGTTTACTTTTTTTTCTTCATTTTTTTTTTTTTTTATTAATTTTTATTAAATATTTTTGTATAAATTAATATTTTATTAGTCATTGTTCGCCGTGTAGCTCTGCTTATAAATATCAATATATTTTTTAATTATAACAATTTGAAACTCTATTAAACGTTTATAAAGTTTTTTTTTTTTCACATAATTTCTATAAATATATTTAAAAATAAAAATAAAATAATAATATTAATGAAAATCAACGAATTGGAATTTGGGTGAAAACATTAATATAAATTAAATTAAATTTAAAAAAAAAATAATAATAATTAAAACAACATAAAATACTTAATCTCTCACAGCACATGAACAACAGATAAATATAAATTTTATAAACATAAGTACAATGTGCACCTACACACAACATTAAACAATTAATTAAGACAAACTAAAGAAGAAGATGAAGAAGAAAAACACAAAATTTATTCCCTTAAATTGCTAATTATTTATATGTTATATATTTTTTCACCAAAAAAAAAAATACACATTTATATAATCCACTGCCTTATATATTAGAAGAAAAATATAAATAAAAATTAATTATTATTAATTAAAAAAAAAAAAAAAGAAAATTTAGAAAAACGTTAAAAATAAATAAATTATATTTTCCAATTAATTAAACTAATTAGATAAAACCAAAAAACACAATGAAAAAAAAAAGCGAAATAAAAAGATCCGGTTTCATGATATAAATAAAACAAAATTATTAATTAATTTACAAAAGAAAATTCATTAAAATTATTCATATTTTCCATGTTGCGACCAGTTTGTTGCATTTATTGCAGTAAATGTTCATTTTTGAACTGAATTAATAAGAAAGCAAAAAGATGAAAAACCAATCAATCAAAGTGACATCGCCCACATGTATTTTAATCAACCGCACATGCGATAATGATTATAATTTATTTGTAACTGAAATATGTAATAAAAAAAAAACCCGTTAAATAACCGTTAAACATTGTAAATTATTTTTATGTTTTTCTATAATTTTAATTAATTAAAATTAAAATAAATAATGAAAGGAAGAACCAGAAAAAAAAAAGAAGAAAATAAAGGAAACTTTATCATTATCAAAAAAAAAAGAAGCAAAATAAGTAATTAAAATCCAATGTGATAAATGGTATAAAAAATATATATATATTTAACAAAAAACGGAAAAATCATTTTTACCTGCACGAAAAAAGAAAATTTATTCATTTTTCCATAATTTTGTTTTGTTAATTTTTTTTAAATAAAAAAGAAAATGAAAAATAAGTTTTTCTTTTTCAACCTAACCTAAAAGCAATGTAATTCATAAACGAAATTCTACTGTGTGTGCGTTTTGCTATACAAATTTATATATATATAAATAAATAAATAAATAAATATTATATTAAATTATATAGAAATTATACAAACAACTTAATTAATAATAATTATAATTATAATAATAATTTTAAATTGTAGTTGAAAAAATAAATTTTTTTGTTATTTTATGATTTATATAATTTGTGTGTATGTACATAGAAAAGTAAAAAAAAAAAGAATACCTTAAATGTCTAGAAACATAATATAAAAAAAAAGTAAAACTAATCAGAATAAAATGCAATTAAAGTAATAATAATAATAATAAATAAATAAAAATATTAATAAATGTGGTTTAAAAATCGTTGTTTCTTTTAATTTAATTATTTCGTTTTTAATTTTAATCGAGTCAACTTTAACGCCATTAATCGTTTAATCCGAGTTGATTGGTTTAGTATTTTTTTTTTAACGTTGCAATTATGACGGTGACAGTGTTATTATTATTATTATACTTTATTAACGTCATCAAACGTAATTAATAAACAGATTACTTCCGTTTATTGCATTAGTTTATTGCAAAACTGTTAAATATTTATTTATTATTATTATTTCATATAATTTATCATGTTGTTTGTTAATTCATCAATATTATTCCTAATTTTTATGTGATATTTGTATTTACCAAAAGGAAAAATCAATGAAAATGATAGAAAAAAATAAAATTTATTTTTAATTATTTTGATTGTATGTAAATTAAATGAATTATTTAATTAATAATTATAATAAAAATATTAAATAAATTAATAAATAGAATAAAAAGTAAAGAAAAATAAGAAAAACTAAATAAATAAAAGACACAAATTCATGAGACAACGACACTAGTACATTTATAATATTAAAATTTATTAATTATAAATTAAAAAATAATAAAAATTATATTAATAAAATAAATAATTAATTAATTATTTATTTAAAAAAAGGATAAAATAAAAAATTAAATTAATTAAATCATCAGCAGTAAATAAGTAAAGTTTTATCGCTAAAAACATAAGCGAAATAAAGCAAATAAAGTGGTAAAGTTTATTAATTAATTAACACGTATTATAATAATAATTAAAGCTTCGGCTTACAAAAAAATAAAAAAAATATTATGTAGAAAGTTATTAAAATTAAAAATAAAAAAAAAAATTAAAATATTCAAAAGAAAATTTATTCAATACCCTAAGGATGATTATTCAAGAATTTCTGTACGTTTCGTTGCGTTAAAATCATTTTTATTTTCTAATAAAAACAAAAAAATTTTAAATAAAATTAACTCAGGAAATTTTTCGAAAAATAAAAATAAATAAATAAATAAAACAAAAGAATATTTATAAAAAAAAAAAATTAAGTAAATTTTTTAGGCATTATTACACTCCTGACTAAAATATGTTTTATAAAAATTTAAAAATCATTAAATAATTTCAATTTATTAAATCCAGAATATTATTAATCATCGCGCCATCCAGTATCACTCATTGGTTAAAAAAATTCTTATTTATGGTAAAAGAAATTTAAAATGACTAAAATCAATTAAATTGCAATTAATTATTACACGAATTAAAGGGATAAAAAATTGCGTGTTCAAAAAAATAGCAAAGATTAGAATAAACGCGACACAAAAGTAATAATTAATTGGTGCCTTGGTTAGAAAAATCTTGATATTTTGAATAAATATTTATCTAGGTAATAACCCTGGTATAAGAAAAGAAAATAATAAAAAATAAAGATGATAACACAGTAAAAAAGAAGGCGTATTATCCACCCACCATCCGTTACAAATCGTTATCATATCATATTTTTTTTGTTATCCGTTTTAATTTTCTTTCTTTTGTTATAATTATCCTTGTCACAGTTTTTTTTTGGGTTTTTATTCCTCTTGTTTCTGATTATTTTTTTAATTATACATAAAAAAACTGTCGTTACAAAAGCATAAAAACTCTTTTTCTTTAATGTTATCAGGTGAGACAAGGAAAAGAAAAATACACAAAAAAAAAATTGTATAATAATAAAAATAATAATAAAAATGATAAAAAGAAAAAAAATAACAAAATTAATTAATTAATATAAACAGAAGCAAAAAAAAAAAACAGCAAACTTTTAGCGACAACAACGCAACGCTGTTGAATAATTAAAATTAATAACCAAAAAATTAAATAAATGAAAATCCTTTGTTATCCTTTGTTGTGAATAAACAAAAAAAAAAGTAAAATTAAAATTTAGAAAAATAAAATTATATAATTGATAAAAAAAAACTGTAGTTTTTAGATGATAAAATAAAAAAAAATGAAGAAAATATTAGATAAAAGGTCTAATTTACATAGGCCGACTGAAAAAAATTGTTAATAATTATTAAAATAGAAATAATAATATTAATTAATAAATATATAATTAAAGTTAATATATATAATTCTGAATTATAGGAAAGAAATTGTTTTTTCATTAATCATTTTTATTTATTTTAATTTATATTTTATTCATTAATCCTTATTTTTAAAACAATGATGAGCATTAAATTTAAATAAACATTAACATAATTTTTTTCGCAATATTATTTCACTATTATTTTTGCCTAAAAGAAACAGTTTTTTTTTTCCTTTTTTAAATTTTTACATTAATTAAATTTTATTTGCAAACAAAAAGAAATACAATTTTTTATTTTAAAAATCATTTAAATTAATTAATTTAAATTATTAAAATATATAAAAGTAACATTTTTAATTTGTAATTAGCGAGAGAGAAATTAGTTATGGCACCTGTAATTGTTGTTATTTAAATAAAAAAAAAAAGTAATATTAGTAAAAAAAAAAAAAAATATCACAAATGAGATGATACAAAAAAAAAAATAAATAAATAATAAACATAAATAATAATAATAATAATAAATAATTATTAATAACATTATATTATATTAAAAATATTAAAGAGAAAAAAAATAAAAAATAAAAATGCAGTATGTTATATTCGCTAGATACATTTTAAGAAGTGTATACTGTTAAATAAATAATAATAAAAAAAAGAAAATGATTAAAGTATATAAAGAAAAAAAAACAACATAGAAATTGTTTTAATTATTTATTTATATCCTTAAATACCATACCGTTTATAATTATTAAAATAATTATTCTTTCAGGTGAACGACAGCAGGTAATGTTTCGATGCGGTCTGTTAATTATTTCTACGTGCGCACAGTTAATATTTCTACAGACTTTATACAACTTTTTTTTTTTGAACTTATTTTAAATAAATGTCAATCTTTCCACAATTTTGTAAAATTACTTGGTCTTTGAAGTATTTTAACAATGCTACGACAGCTGTTTAAGATAACGACATCGCTTGTTAAACATTTCTTGACAATCACATCATTTTTATTTAATTAACTTCTTCGGACCTGGCGTACAGTATACAGTATATGTATTTCTAGGCTTTATATCTCTTGTTTGAATTTAGGCAGGATATTAGTAGTTTTGGTTTTTATTTTTGACACTTATCAGCGTGAATAAAG
Source organism: Ptychoptera contaminata (assembly GCA_963942525.1). Classification (NCBI taxonomy): domain Eukaryota; kingdom Metazoa; phylum Arthropoda; class Insecta; order Diptera; family Ptychopteridae; genus Ptychoptera; species Ptychoptera contaminata. The sequence goes on along the minus strand of OZ012637.1, from coordinate 40,731,072 downwards.
TAATGTTTTTGTAGAAAACAGAAATGTTTTTGTAGAAATGCTTTTACAAAGAAAATTGAAAATAATAATCGCCTAATCTAAAAATTAATCATAAAACCTCGGTAAAAATTGCAGAATTTTAACTCAAAAGAGAAATGACCTTTGATGTGCTAATTCCAATGCATAAATCAATAATAAATAAATTGGTTGAACATTTAACAGCCATATAAATATTGACAAGAATTCAAAACAACAATTGCAACACTCAGGAATTTTATTTTTTAGCGAAGCACTAAAAGCACTTTTTAAAAAAAGGTAAATAAACGTTTCGATTAAAAAGTACGCAACAGCCAAAACCATTTTTAATGTATTTTTACATATTAATGGTGTAATGTTGTTTTTCTACGTAATTTCCTTCATTCTTTTTTGCAGAATATCGTTGTATGCTTTAAAACCGTTTACTGAAATCTATCATAATGATTTATGATGAAAGACAGCAGCAGTTTTTTATTTAGTAAAGTTTTACTGACAAAAAATAATATTTATTTAAGTAAAAAAGTGTAATTAATAGTTAATTAATATTTCTTTAGTCATTTTCATCGTCTATACTCAACTAATATTGTTGCAAATTGATTTTAAACAAAAGTTCGTTAAACTATTTACAGTTTATAAGACTTCTTAATACCATGTTTCAATTATAATTTAATTGCTTTTGATTTGTTTTGTTTGTTATTCAATCTTCAATGTAATATTCAAAACAAAACTATAATATTTAATTAACTTTTATAACTATCCGACACTTATTATTAAAATAGTTGGTGACAACGAGATACTAAAAACTCATTAAGTAACAGAAGTGGCATTATTTTCACTAAAGAAATCAGATAAAATACTTATGATGAGAAAATTTTCATTGAACTTCTCCAAAAAAAAAACTGATCAAAGTTAAATTATAATAAAATATTATAGAAATGATAAAACAATAGGATAAAAGTAAATCGAAATTTAATACTGATTGGATTTGTAAAATATTTTCCAATGAAACAATAGAGAAATGTTTTGACAAAGAATTTAGAAAATAATTTCAAAGTAAATAAATAAAGTTCAACTCAAAGAGTAACAACCATAAGGAATCCATAGTTTATTCAATAAAATTCTAATTAAATTTACATTTTAAATCAAAAATTGTTTTCTTATCATTGATTGTATAATATGTTAAAGGATATACGATTTATTTAAGATAGTCGGAAAACTCATTAGTATATTTTGTAAGTTAAATTATTATTTCAAAATAGTTTTAGAAATTTTACAATTATTTTGCATAACAATAGAGTAACGAAATATTAATGTTTTGACCATGGATCTTGTTTAAACCTTTGATACTCTATTAAGATCATTAAATTGTAAATGTTCTATTCAACATTCTAACGATGATATGGTATAGTAAGCACTGGTAACCTTGAAAATGGGCTGACATCGACAAAAACTACAAAAAGGGTCGTCGATAATTTATCTATATATTTCACATTATTATTATTATTACATTTTAGTCCTTTATTTTTTTTTTTTTATTTTTCGTTATGTTTCCGTTCTACCCAACAAATATTGTCATTAAGCTGATTCATTATAATATAATTCTTTTATAAATTTTCTAATAAAATTATTATTTTGCACCAAACTCACTTAATTACTAATAATGAAAGAAGAAAATAAATAATTATTTAATATGCTTACGGTTTGTATTCGGCTATTTGTTGGTCGTTCATAATTATTTTCTTTTATAGCAACAACAACAACAAAACAAGGGATTTTTAAGCCTATTAAAAATAATTTATCATTTTAATTCTCTTTTCTTTAATTTATTTCTTTTCGTTTTCTCTACCCGTAAATTATTAACAAACATAAAGAATTTATCAGTATTCTAAGTCTCATACCTTACATTTTGGAAAATCATTATGCTCTTAGAAAAAAGAAATCAGTTTAAGTTGAGGATGAAAACAATTCATGTAAAATAATCAATAAAACTGTAGTAACAAGTCAACTACTTTACTAGGAAATTGTATTAAAAGAAAAACTTATTAAAATATATAGAAACATTTAGAAAGGAAAAACTTTCGTTTCCAGTACTTTAGGCAATTTTCAATAAAGTAGGTCACATGCTAGTAGATTATCCTTATATACTAATCTAAATAAATCACTTGTTAATAATCTTTAAAAGAAAATGTAAATCTATTTCAATATCTTGATAATGATAATGTTATTAAGGAAGAAGAAATTTTCTAAACTACCTAACAAATAATAAAATTTCCATTTTAATATATTCCGCATATGAATAAAAATTTAAAAGCAAAAAAGAAAATGAACAATCAAGGCGAAACTACACATACACTTTAGAGGTAATCCAATTTTCTCGTCTAATTAGGTAATGGGTGCAACTACATTCACCGCCACTTAAAGGTAATAATAAAAAACTTGTTATTTCTCTTCTTTTTTTTTAATTAAATAAAATAATTTATTAATACAAACACAAGCGTAAAGCGAACAGAAAAGAAAATTCTTAGGCATTTTAAGGTGCTTACAATTTTACAAGGCTTATCCAAGGTTATAAAAAGAAAAAATGAAATAAAAATTAATAATATTTAAAAAAAAATAATCGATTTTTCAAACAGAAATATTAAAAAAATATTTTCTTTTTCTTATTATTGATAATAATTATAAATTACAAAAATACTATCAGTTAGAATTAATCAAATATTTTAATTTTATCAATAAATTTCTCATTTAAGTTAAATTTTTATCATTGTTTACTTTAAAAAATAATTTAATTATTTACAATTAGAGTAAATATACCTTAAAAGTAAATTTTTATTTATATTAGTTATACACAGTGTGCAACATAATAGCACATCAATTACATAATTTTTGTATTTTGTGTTAATTTAAATTAGTATATGGATGCTATAAATTTGTTCATATTATTGCTGAATCCTGCTTAAGATCTAAGAGCTTGCAAGCGACTTTGCATTTCAAGTAATTCTTCTTCGTCCTCTTCTTCGGCAGGTACTTCGACTGAATCATCTTTGACAATATTTGCTGTAGGTGGTTGAGGTGCTTCGCCAATTTTTCCCTCAGTCAACTCCCATAGAACCTGCAAACATTTTAACAAAAGATATTTTATTAAAAACAAATCAGGTCTGACAAATGATCTGTACTTTACCTTGTCAACTTCAGTTTGTGCTTCCTCCTCCAATTCCTCAGTATCTTCTAATGATTCCATTGTTTCTTCTAACATCTCCTCAATAATACCAGCCCTCATCATCTCTTTAGACATGTCACGCATTGTAGCTGCTACTTCCGGCAATCGTACCAACTGTTGCATAGCCTGCATTACTTCAGTTGATTTTGAAAGTGATCCAGCAACTCTTAATGTTGCTATTTAAGGATTAATAAACATGATTAACACTTAATCTATGTATTTACTAAAAGTATTAAAAAACGACAATACCCAATTGATTTTTCATTTGTAGTTGTACAGAGTTAAGATGTGCTTTACTAGAATAAATTCTATTTATAGCTTTTCTGGAACGAATAATTTCTTTTGCAAGAATATTACATGCATCTTTATTGTTATTGTTCGCTGCCTCTTTTAATGATTTTTTAACTTTTTCTTGTTCCCTTTGAATAGAACGAATTTGTCGATCTAATTGGTTTCCTTCTTTGCGTATTTTATGCGTCCATTCATTTACCTGTAATTTACGATTTGTTTATTTATATGTTTTTCATTACAGCTGTTCTATGTCATCTACTAACCATATCTTTGGGATTCCTTTCGGGCGTTTTTCCAAATAAACCCATTTTTTTATTGGTATTTAATACTTATCTTTACACAAAATTTAAATAAAAGTGTATCCAATTGAATACATAAAAATATGAGTCACTTTTTATTATAAATTTCAATGTTTTGACATTTCGTTTGACATTTGCGTATATGCAATTAAACAAGTTTACTGCTATACTTACTGTTATACAACTGGTATAATTGATATAAACAATTTTAATAATTTATAATATTATAATGTTATAATAATATTTATAATGCTTGATAACTGCAGTTTTATAAATAAAAAGACGCTTCTATATTTATAAACATTAATTTCTTTTTATTTATTTATAATTATTAATAAAACTTTAAAATAGCATAAAATAGCAAATAAGTTGTAAAGCATTTAGACATCCCTGATTAGTCACGTGCTACAAATTGTCAAATTAAGTTCAGTGCATTTTGTATATTTTTATAATTTTTTTTAAACAAGTTTGTGGTTATATCATTTATAATTTTCTCTAGTTAAAAATGTTTAGACAATACTAAAATTTAAAATTACTTTAATTAAATAAGATGTTTAAAAGTTTAAATAAACTGACATTATTATATTGTAGTTCACAAAATTTTAATATAAATTCAATTCAACGGCAAATTGTTTTAGCAAAATGTTTACAGAATACATATATGCCAATTCGCGGCAGAAAAGATGATGCAAATTTTACAACATTATTTAAACCAGTGCCGGTAAAATCAAATTCAGATGATATAAATGTAGGTGCAGAGTTAACAGGGAGACTGGACAGAGGAGAATTACTTAAAATATTAAATAAATTCATACAGAAAAAAGAAATCAAAAAGATTTGCACTGAAAATGGACTTGACAGTACGATTCAGTTTAATTATTTACCAACATGTGCTTTAAAAAATGAATAAATTATATTTTTATTTTAACAGGTTATCTACAACAACAGGCTTTTATTAGTTTTCGTCGCTATTGTGTTGAAGCAGAAAATCTACCCGTAGATTTGCATATAATTGTTAGTGATATTTTACAGGGAGCCGGGCATGTAGATGACATTTTGCCATATTTCCTACGTCATTCAAAACAAATATTTCCCCATTTAGACTGTATGGATGATTTAAAGAAAATTTCAGATCTAAGACTGCCAGCTAATTGGTATCCAAATGCAAGAAATATGACTCGAAAGATTATTTTTCATTCTGGTCCAACAAACTCTGGAAAAACTTATCACGCTATGGAAAGGTTTTTATCAGCAAAATCAGGTGTCTACTGTGGTCCACTTAAGTTATTAGCGACTGAAGTGTTTCATAAAAGTAATTTAAGAGTTAGTATTTTACTGACTTTTAGGAAGTTATTAATATTAATAGCGTTGTTAAAAATTCATTTTAGGGTACTCCCTGTGATTTAGTAACTGGTGAAGAAAGAAAATTCGCCAATGAGAATGATATTCCATCAGAACACGTATCGTGTACTGTAGAAATGGTTTCAGTTAACACACCTTGTAAGATAATTATTACACATTATTATATAGAACAACAGTATAATGTTTTTGAAAATGTTATGCAGATGAAGTAGCTGTAATTGATGAAATTCAAATGATAAAAGACAATGGAAGAGGGTGGGCATGGACACGAGCTTTACTTGGTATAATGGCAGAAGAAATTCACGTATGTGGTGAACCTGGCACCTTTCAGTTGTTACAGAATTTGTGTGCAACAACTGGAGAAAACGTTGAAGTAGAATTACCTTGAATATATTTTTAGTATTTGATTAAGCTTAACAAATAAATATTATAGGTTCGGCAATATGATCGGTTAACATCTTTAGAGGTAGAAGATTCTGCGTTGTGTTCTTTAGATAATGTACAACCTGGAGATTGTATAGTTTGTTTTAGTAAAAATGATATATATTCTGTTTCTAGAGAAATTGAAGCAAGGTAAGTTTTATCTCGTTGTTTATTAGTGAATGCTAATTGTCTATTTTCGTAGAGGAAAAGAAGTGGCTGTAATTTATGGCGGATTACCCCCTGGTACAAAATTGGCGCAAGCAGCTAAATTTAACGACGTTAACAATAGTTGTAAAATTATGGTAGCTACAGATGCTATAGGAATGGGTTTAAATTTGTAAGATAACCAATTTATGTTTGGTTTGTTTAATTGATAATATTTAACTTTTTTTGTAGGAGTATACGGAGAATCATATTTTACTCACTAATAAAACCCACAGTTAATGAAAAGGGAGAAAGGGAACTGGATACCATATCTGTTTCTTCAGCATTGCAAATAGCAGGTTTGATTAATCTATTGAATAATTGAGAAATATATCAAATTGTTTATGTAATTTTAGGTAGAGCCGGCAGATATGGAACGCAATGGCCAAATGGAACTGTAACAACATACAAGCCAGAAGATATTGCAACACTAAAATCATTGCTATCTCAGACACCTGAGCCTCTAACACAAGCTGGCTTACATCCAACAGCTGACCAAATAGAACTATACGCATATCACTTACCCAATTCAACTTTAAGCAATTTAATGGCAAGAAAAACATTTTTTATAAAATTTAAATCCAATAAATAAAATTTTGTATATTCTACAGGATATATTTGTATCATTAAGCACAGTGGACGATTCACTTTATTTCATGTGCAATATAGAAGATTTTAAATTTCTCGCTGAAATGATACAACATGTTCCATTACCATTGCGAGCTAGATACGTGTTCTGTTGTGCTCCAATTAATAGAAAAATGCCATTTGTGTGTTCAATGTTTTTAAAGGTTTGAACACCGTTTATGAAATTACTTAATTGCTATTCACAAAAACCGTTTTTATTTATTATTTCCAGTTTGCAAGGCAATTTAGTCGTAATGAAGCAGTGAATTTCACTTGGTTAATGAACCATTGTGGTTTTCCATTTGTTTTACCAAAAACAATAATCGATTTAGTACATTTAGAATCAGTTTTTGATGTTATGGATTTGTATCTATGGCTGAGGTATTATTTATTAAAATAATTCCTTGTATAAAAAAATTGCATTGTGAGTTTCGATATTTAATTTTTTAGTTATCGGTTTATGGATATATTTCCAAATGCAGCCACTGTACGAGAAGCACAAAAAGAACTAGACGATATTATTAGGGAAGGTGTCTTTCAAATAACGCGTTTATTGAAAAATACAGATTCAATTACATCCGCAAGTAGTTTAGATGAGGATTCAATTAATATGAATCAAAAGAAGAATCAATACTATAGAGGTGTGTATAGCTTAGTGATTTCTTTTTTTTTACTTTTATAAATTTAACATTAAATTTTTATTCTCAAAAGAACCAAGAGGATATGTCTCAGGTGTGGCTAGAGGACGTCTCACAGAACGTTTATTAGCACAGGGTTTGCTAACACCATCAATGCTACAAGAATTGAGAAAAGAATGGAATCAACAAAATAATAGTTTTCCAAACACTCCAGACGACAATGAGCCATCAACAAGAAAACCTAAAAGAAAAAGAAAAATTAAATAATGTTTGCCAATTTACATGTAAAAATAAAATATTTTATTAAATATACATAAATAATAAATAAATTAAAATTAGCAATAATATTTTTGCGTATTTTTTTGATTTAATAACAACAAGAAAAAGCCCAATTAATCCATTAATATTCAAAACATTTGGCACCTTTCCTGTCTGAAACCTTTTATGAATCAATTATACTGAATATATTTTTTCTCTTATTAATTTTACCATCGCAAATCGAATAGTGAATAAAACAGAAATGAAATAGCCAAGAGAAATAAATATCAATAACGTATGTTTAAAAATTTTTGATTACATAATACTACAACGTTTTTATTTTCACCATAAATGGACCTAAAATCTCAATGAATAAATTTTTAATTTAATAATTTTCTTTAACAATAATTGATTTAAGTCAATTCAATGGCAATAAGTGTGCTATTTAAGGTCAAATTTATCATGATTTTATTTTATCTGTAAGCAAATTAGTTTTTTATGTTGTTGTTGAATGCACAAAGCTTGTTGTTAGTTAACTTTCTAAGCTATGTATAAAGTATCAATCAAATAATTTGTCTAATAAGTTTTTCTTCAATATAATAATTAATACTTTATTAAGAAAGACAACTTATAAGTGTGTTACAAGAGAATATTTGACAAAAAGAATTAAATGATTGTCGAGTCAGTAGTGGCAAACCATTGTATACTTGCGATTTTTTAATTAATAAATTTAATTTTAGCAAATTATTCATACTTGAAGCATTGTCGTCACGTTTTGATCATTTATTATAATTAATTTATATAATTATTAATACATTTTATAATAATAAATAATGACAAAGCCAATTAAATTATTTGAAAATAACAAAATATAAATAATAATATTTCTTGCATGACGGATGGATGGTATTATTCGGTAAAATGAAAAAAATAAAGTTCTGGTTCAAGTGGCCAACGCATATTTTTATTACATTAAATAATAAACTGTTGCAAAAATCTGTTAGTTATTCTTTAAACAAGAATAATAAATGGATACAGGCTAATTGATGTTTAAATATGTATATGGAGAATTAAATTGATCATATTTGGATGAATTAATTTGTATTTTTAATTATGAATTAACCAAAACAACAAAAAAAAACCTTTCAATGTTATTGATTAAAATCTTTTATTGAAAATAAAAATATTCAAAACAAACTGAGACAGTTTTTTTTTTTAAAAAACACCGAAAATACATGTGACGCAAATACAGTAGAATATAGAGTAAATTCACCTGTAATTCGACGACCAGATGTAAAATAACAGAAACTAGTTGTAATATTTTTAATAGTAACAGTAGAAGTTATTATTGAATTTAAATAAAAATATTAAATTTTACTTTAAATCTATAATTAAAATATATTAACTGAGTAGTATATACTCTGAGTTTATGTACGCTGAGTTGATGATTGTTTACACCAAAATCAGATTAGCAATGCATATTTATTATTTCTTTAAATGAAAAACATTATTTATATATGTACAGTCATAAATTAATATTAAAAATAAGTCATTATAAAGTCTCTAGTAAAAGTAATGGTAAATTATTTATTTACTTAATTGATTTAACATAATTTTATTAATATTATTACAAGTGAAGAGAAATATATGTATATAAAAATATGACTTAAATAATTATAATCCTTGTATTACAGAGACCTTGGCTTTGTTTATTATTTTTGTATATGTTTGTATATATGTTTTAAAAGTTTCTTAGTCAGACTCCTCAAAATTGTAACATTTAAAATAATAATAATAATAATGAAAGCGTGCGCCTCCTTCTCAACACCACCTCATCAAATACATAATCATCAATATAGACAAATGTTTTTTTTTTTTTATTTTAGTTTTTTGCACAATATACTGCCGTACAATACAGCATGTCTATATAATTTTATTTAAATTTTCTCTTTAAACCATTAGTCATATTGTAAGACTTCTTCAAGTAAGATCTTACTGCTTTCTTACCATTTTTAATTAATTTCATCTTTATTTTTTAAATTATTAAACTAAAGAATAATATATAAAGTGAAAATACTAACGAGTTATTAATTAATTAAATTAAATTTAATAAAAACAATGTTGTGATAGTAAAAAAAAAAGTTATTAATTATGATTTAAATGATTTAAAATAAAAGGTATAAAAAGATTATACATTTAGTATAGAAAATTATTATTATAAAAAAAATATAATTAAAATGAAAAAACGAAGCGAAAAACAATTTTCATTCTTTTCATTCACATTGCGTTAGAATTATACGTATATATGTAAGGATCTATAAATAAAATTATTATTTGTGTGTTTCACATGGTCCATTATATTCTATGTAAATATTAATTTTATTAGTATATATAGTTGTGTGGTGTTTTGTATATATATATATTTCACAAGAAAATAGAAATAAAACGAAGTAAAATGAAATGAAAATTTTGTTTAAAAAAAAAGATATTAGAAAAACTAACTAAAAATGAAATGGAAAATTAAAGCAAATAAAAAATAAACCGCAGAAAATTATTAAATAAAAAATTTTTTAGCATCAGTAAAATTTTTAAACATTATTATTATTATTATTTTTGTGTCAATATTAAATTATTTATTTTAAAGTGTCGCTCGTTTTATATAAAATAAAATTTAAATTTATATAAAACCTTAAATAAAGTGAAGAAATCTAGCGTAATAACAATAATAATTCTTTTTTTGCTTGTACATTTTTTATTTAATATAAATAGTGGAAATACATTCAAAATTACATAAAACAGCGAAATTAAATGTTTTTCAATAGAAGAAAGTTCTTTAGTTTTGGGTTTTACTAGTTTAAAAAATACATAATAAAAGTAAATAAATAAATTGATTAAGAGAAAAACATTTGTATACAACTGAAAAAAAAAATGTTTATCTGATGATGAAATAATAAAATTAAATTTAATTTTAAAATAATAAATATATAAATTGGTTTATTTAAAGAAAAAGGATTAAACTAAAAATAAACGTTGATTATGCAAAATCTATAGCATATATGTAGATATAAATGTTATTTTTATGTTTATTGTAAAAATAATAATAATAATAATAATAATAATATAAATACTATTTGTATTGTTATTTAATTTAGTTAATATTTTTTTAAACTAAAATACAAGATCAACAAGGACACGACAAATAGTAAAATCAAAACAAAAACCAAAAAATGATAATAATTTAAGAAAAACAGCTGTGCAAATTTTCGATGACATTAATAAACATATAGAAAAACTGGCAACGAAAAATTCATCAAGACAAAACACCGATTTTGAATTAAAATCAAAAAGAAAACCAAAAATAAAATAAAAACAGCGAATTTATAATTATAATTGTGCGCGTATTAACACACTCTTCCTTTATTTATTTACAAATAATTCAACCATGAATCAATGTTTTAAAATTACCTTTCCTTTGTCTATTTAATTAGCCTCATAATTTTGCTATTTAGCGTCACTTCTTCATTGTTTCTTTATTTTATTTTTGCTTTTAAAAATAAACAAATTATTAACTCTTTTCTATGCGAAATTCTTTTTTATCGGCAAATAAACAACAAACAAACTAACATCTATTTTTATCTTTTAGATTTAATTGTATCTATGTTTATCAATTTGTTAATTATAAAATTTATAATAGTAACAACGAAATATAAAATATATATTTTTGGCCCACCACCCACATAATTATATAAATTTACATTTCCTTAATGTTTAGTCATCAAAGTGAATTGTGATTATTTAACGCCAGCTGACATAGACAACAAATTTTTGCATTTATTATTTATTTTAAATTTCATGTAACGAGCATGTAATTACCATAATTGCCACGATTTTTTTTTTTTGCTTGTAATTAAAAGTCGTAATACAGTTTTTTTTTAAATTCAAATGTCAGAGCTTTTATTTTTAACGTTTTTAATTATGTGCTTTCGTAAAGTTTGTTATGAACTGTCATTTAACACAAGAAAATTTTTAACAAGCTGATGATTGATTAAAGAAAACTTTTAATGCTTAAACAATTAATTATATATTTATGTTATTATCTACTAATTCATTATTTTTATTTGTTTTACAAGTACATTTTGTCCTTTTTATCCCTTAATTAAGCTCTACAGACTTTTCTTTTTTTTTTCCGAATAAAGTTTTTGGCCGTTTTGTCATCATTTCTAATTTCTAATTGTGACAGGCAATTTATTTACTCGTTTATTTTCGCAACTTTACTTAACAAATTAAGATAGATAAATCCATCAAATAATGACAAGGATTTCTGTTCATGCAAGTTAATGCTTTTTAAAGCTACATAAGCTTGTTAAAATAAGTAATTTAGAAAAAGGTTTTTTTTTTAAAGTTCTTTGTAACAAACATGTTTTGCTTTTTAAAATTGTTTTTATTGAAAAATATTGATTAAGATAAAGTATTTTGCTTGAATTAAAGTTTATATATTACTTTTATTGATTAAATCAGTTTATAGTTTGTGTTTAAATTGTTGAATCAAAAGAAAAGCGAAAGTAATTATAAATAATCAAGTGCATTAAAAATAAATGTTAATGTTTTCATTAAAAGAAAATTGTAATTAAAACAGTCAGACTACCGATAACAAGTGCAATAAATTAAACTTTATAATCAATCTTTTTCAAAGTGTACTGTGAAAATTGATTAAAACCAATTAATTTATAACTGTAGAAAATATTTTAAATTAAAAACGCTACTTAATTACTTGTCAAAGATAATTAATTTATTGTTAATAAGCCTTATCATTGCAGACACGCATACACATACAAATTATAGTGCTAATTATATTTATAATAAATAATTATAGTAATTATATTATTTTCTTTATACATTTTTTAGATTACATAGTAAAGAAGAAAGCAAAGCAAAGCAAAGGAAAAATAATAATAAGCATTATTAAAGTAGAAAAGTGTTAAATGAAGATTAATAAATAAGACGCCTGCAGAGTATACGATTAGCATTACACAACAGAAATAAAAGTAAACAAAACCAAAACGAATGGTTTAAATCTTTGGTGTTGATAACTTGGCAAATTAGTAATTAAAGAAGACAATAAGTAAAGTGTGACAAAAGTTTCTTTTATGGAGAAAAGAGTTTCTTGTGTATGAGAGTTCTATTAAATACAGTTTTTTTTATTTTCTTACACCAACAATAAATACCAAAACGATATAAAAAATAAATAAATAAATAAATAATAATAATAATAACAACTTTACTTTACTCATTTTCTAATAAATAAAATAAAAAAAAAAATTAACACACAAGAATAAAAAGTAATAAAAAAAAAACGAACTTACCAAAATGTACGGGCAAAGAGGGAAAAACAACAATGCGACTGGAGGCACTAGTGGGGATAATACCGGCTTTTATTCTGGAGATGCTCTTCCAGTTGAAACCGGACCGCGTTCGAAATCGGACACTAGAGAATATCGTAGTAATATAAATAATAATAATAATAATATTATTAATAATAATAATACCGGTAATACAGTAAATAATAGTAATAATAGTGGTGGTGTTTCTACCGGATTACAACAACAGCAACGTGGCGGTGATAATAATTACTCTTATCAGCAACAACAGCAACAGTCACAATCAAATCAGGTATTTAGTTGTTTGTTTATTTTTAATTTAAATTTGTTGGTTTTTTTTTTTTATTATTTCTCGCAAAGATAAATTAATCATTTATATTTAAACAGTAAAATATATATATAGTCTTTACTAAGTCCACTTAATTTACTTAAATCAATTGCTATTACATTGTGACAATTAATATCATAAATAATTTTGTCAAATATATATATTAGTTAATTAATAATTGACGATAGAGATAATAACTGATTTATTATTAGTTTTTTACTAATGTGTTTTGTGTTTTAGTTTATTTTTAATCAACAGAATACATTTCGTTTGTCAAATTTGGTGATTTAATAACAAAAAAAAAAAATAAAAATAATTTCTGTTTTTGTTTTTCTTTCGCTTTATTTTATTTAATTTTTACCTTGAATAACGAAAAAAATATAAAAAATAAATTAAATAAACCACCAGTTGAATAAATTTTTTGTTTTTAGAACTGTTGCTATATGTTCTGCATATATAAATACACAGCATTAAAATATTAAAACCAAACTAAACTCTTTTATTTGCCTTCGTTATTATTTTTTTTTTTAAGTAATTATGCAAACTTTTTTTATACTTTTTTATTATATTTTGTGGTCTTTTGTTTTTTATTTTTTTATTTATTTATTATTTGTTTGCATTTATGATATAAACGTACATATGTACATTGGTTTGTATGTGCAAAAATACAAAATCAAAATTAAATTTATATTTTCTATATAGAAATTTATATATTTGCGAATTCGTGTATGATCTGATCAACAACTATATGTGCTTTTTTCGATGTTTTTGTCATTTAGAAACTTTTCTGTTTTTTTTTTTAATAATAAAAATAATAATTCTTTTTTTTTTGTATATGTGTTGTTGATGATAATAAAAATTAAAAAAAAAATAACAAACAAAATACAACATAACTTTGTAAAAAATAAAATCTTTCACTCTGCACTTGGTTATAGTTTTAAAGAACCAGTTTGGTTTGGTAAAGAAACGGAATAATAAGTGACGTTGAGTTTATTTTTTTTTTTATCATTTTTAAAGAATTAAAAATTTATTTTTTCTTATATTAATAATTCTAAAGTTTTATTCATTTTCTGTTAAAATATTTTTGTGTTTTAGATTTTAATAATTTATGTATATATATATTTGTATTTTAGATCGATTATTTAGACGGTTACGACGAAGACGAAGAAATGGAAGCTGAACGTGATTTAGCTGAAGATGCTCAGTGGAAACGTATTCAACAAAATACATTTACACGATGGGCAAATGAACATTTAAAAATAATTGATAAAAATATTGGTAATTTAGAAACGGATTTATCGGATGGATTACGTTTAATATCATTAATTGAAGTTTTATCACAAAAACGTATGCCAAAACATAATAAACGTCCAACATTTCGTAGTCAAAAATTGGAAAATGTTTCTGTTGCTTTAAAATTCTTAGAAGAGGAAGGCATTAAAATTGTTAATATTGGTAAGTAAATTATTTTTTTTGTTTTTAAATTAAATATTTATAATTATTTGAAAACATTTTAAATTATCGTAAATGTTGGTTATTTCCAGCATAAAAAAAAAACGATAAAGTGCGATTAAAAACTATAAAAGAAAAATATATTTATGAATTTGGATTTAAAACGAAATGTTTTCTTCTTTTCTCAATTAAAAATTGTCATCGATGACTTCATATAGTAATAATGTAAAACGATGACGAATAAACAAGATATGTCACTACATAGTCACTATTATTTGTTGTTATTTTACTTTTCAATTTTAATTTAAATTTAAAATTAACATAAATTAAAAAAAATATATAATTTATTAAATTATGCTATTTATGGTGTAAAAATAACAACAACGAAATTGCTTTATCGTTTTTTTTTTTACACTATCGCTTCAATTAATTTTTTTCTTTTTTAATATATAAATACGCGATTATTATAATCAACAAAAAAAATAAATTTAAACATAGAAATGACGTGGATCAATTGTGTATTTATTTTTGCATTAAAGAAAAATAAATATTATTGTTTCAATGAGAAATGCAATTAAAAAAATAAAAAGAATATGTTTATATATAATTTATGACTAACAAAACCCAGCAATGATGATGATTGAATAAATATTTTTAAGAAATTTTTACTCGTCTATCATATATTAATAAAAAAAATAAATAAACATGAGATTAAAAAACTTGAATAAATTACTTTTCTCAATAATAATAATAATCATAATTTTAATTATAAAAATACAAACGAAGAAAATGTTGTTATGTTTGACTGCATCGTCGTATTAGGCTGACAATCCAACAAACAAACAGACACACCGCATAACCGTATCCAGCATAAATACAACAAACAGGTATCGTTGATAAAATTATAAATTATTGCCAAAAAAATAAAAAACTAGAAAAACATGACCAAGAATAACATTTATTTCATCTTTCTTCGAATTAACAATTATAATAATAAAAAGAGAAAAACGCAATGCAATTTGCATACAATTCAATAATTTAAATAAATAAACTGTCAACGATTTATTAATTAATAAAGAAAATAATAATCAACAAAAATAAATTAAAATTTTCTCTATATGTAGCTAAAGACATATTATTATTTTTTTTAATTTTGAAAAAAATGTTTAAAACTTTTAGCGTATGCAATGCACAACAATTTATTCCTTTTATGCTGTTTTTACTCTGTTTTTTGAACTTTTTTTGTCTGCGCAGAAAATATTATGTGTGCCGCGGTAAAAACATTTATTTTTTTATTGTATATTTTAGTTTGGTTTATATATATAAATATTTTTATCCAAGTTTGTATATATATTTATATTTTTATCGTTATATTCGCTGGTTAATAATTTTATTTTATTTAAACTAACCTTGAAAACGCCGGTCTCTATCTTTATACAGTATATTTATTTATTTTTCTTTCTTTTATTATTAAACATTATTATTATTATTTATTTATTTATATATTTTTGGGTTTTTAGTTAATCAACAAAAATTAAGCAGTTCTTTTTCTTATGTTTCTTTTAACAAACGTTTTGTTTCATTTTTTGTTAAAAAATTATTATAAATGTTAAATTTTAATATGACAACAATGAAATGAAACATAAAAGCTGTATCAATAATAACTCCCTACAGTACAGTTTTACATATCATCATTATACGGCATTAATTTTTATATTTGTGTAGGTTATTTTAATTTTGTTTTTTCAGTTTTGATTACTTCCATTAATAAAAGAAGAAAAAGTAGAAGAAGAAATATGTGTCAGTAGTCAGAGTATTTCTGATAATTAACATTTCGATTTCATTTCAATAAATTACTTTTTTTTGTATTAACTAGGCAGAAACAATACTGTACAAATAGTATAACGCATTGTTAATTCTTTTATGTGTTGTTTCTTTTAAATATAATTATTAAGTAACCATTGATTTAATTATGCTAAAGGTTTTATGTATTTTTACTTTTTATTTAACTACTAGCCAAGTAGCAAAAGAAGCACGTGCCACAATCATGCTACCATAAGTAACATTAATAAACAATTTAATTTTAAAATTATCAACACGTAAAAAATTTTTTATTAATTTTTTTATACATGATTATGATTTTAATTATTAATTGTTTTATAAATGAATTATTGTTAGACATTACATAAATAGCAAATAACAAGAAAAGTGAAAATTTGTCATGTTTTTAATACCGTGTATGGTGCTATAGAAGCGAAAAACAGAAGTGAAACAAACGGCAGACACTCTTAAAATAATATTTAATGATTAATTTATTTAAATAGAGAATAATAATATAAAAATAAAAATGATCATCTGATACAATACGTAGTGTGACTATGAAGGACAATTAAATTATTTTATGGAGACGATTTAATTACAGTCGTGGCTTCTCAATTAAATTATTATTAATGTTTATAACTTTTATAATATTAACACATTTCAATTGGCTTGTGCTGCTTGAACTGATCATGAACAGTGTTTTTTTTTCTTTGTAAACCCCAAGTTCCAAATTATATTTATTTATTTGAGAAAAGCTGGTACTACTGTAGCCATTGCTGCTGCTATTTTTTGTTAGTTAAGGTCACGCTTATTATAAAAGTCAGTTATAGTCGCTTCTATTCTTTTCTTTTTTGTTTTTAGCATTGATTTGGTAATTACAGAATAAAATTTAATTTAATTAATTTTTAGTGTTAGCATTAATTTGAGGTTTTTATTAAACGGAAGTTTATTTTAGGTGCTTTTCATTCATTCATCATTTAATTGTTTTTACTGAAATCATCAATGTTTACCTGAACTTTGGAATTTATTTTTTTTTTATTTTGACCAAAACAAAATGCTTTTGTTAATTATGTATTTTTCTTATATAATAAGTTTTAATTTTATGAGCGTTATAATTCTAATTTAAAAAACTTAATTCCCGTAACACAATAATGTTCGGTGTTTAAGCTTATCTGTCGGCATAAATGTACTTATTTGCATGCATAAATAAAATGCACATATTGACTTAACTCGGTTTGCAATCAGAGCATGTACAACGAATATAAATAAAAATAAATTTGATAATTTTTGTACAGTTGTTTATTATTATTATTATTAACAAAATAAAAAAGAAGGATAATACATTCTGTAGACAATTAAATTCCTTATAATAAAGTATTTCATAAATAAAATAAAATTTATGTTAAATACATATAATAATAATTAATTGCCATCATATTATAATTTTAGTGTTTATGTCATCATTTTTCTTTTTGATTTTATATATAAAAATAAAAATTATTTTCATTATCATTTTTGGGGCAATAAACTTTTGTAAATATATATAACAAACATAAAGATCGGCATAAAAAATTAATTTTATAGCATAATAAATATTTTGCAAACAATAATTATATGACTTTAACAATTGATTATAAAATAATTGATTTGCTAAAAACAAATCAAATTAATAAATAAGAAAAAGCATTAAAAAAAAACTGTTTAATAAATGTTTTCAACAATTACGTCATTGTTTATAAAGAAAACCAAAGCAAATTTAATGTTAATACAAGTGCATAATAAACTTATGTATTTTGAACGAATAATAACAATATCAGACGCGATTTAACATTATAGTTATAAAACAACTAAAGGCGACGATAATAAAAAAAACTAGAACGAAAATCCAATAAATACCACACTCTCTGGTACTTAGAAATAATAAACACATAAGCATTTAAACTTTTGTAAAAAAAAAAAAAACGGTTAAAGCACATTTAAACATGTATAATTTTGTGATAAAAAAAATAAACCACATAATAAAGATTAAAATAAAAGAAATTAGAGAGATTTAAGAAAAGCAAACAGAAAACTTATCGTAAATAGTGTTGCAGTTTTTTTTTTGATTTTACATACTTAAATCAGCAATTAATTTATTACTTATATGGTGTGGCATATGAAATAAATTCTCTTATATATGTATAAAAATTTTTCAGCAAGTATTTAGTAAAAGTAGTCGTCCGGTTACGTTATTGCGTACAGTGCAAAAATTATACAAAAAAAAAAAATTACTGAAAAGATAACAAATTGCAAACGTGTCACCCATATTTAAATATGTATATATGCATCAACATGTTATTTAATTTAATTTAATTTTTTTTTTATCTATAAATAGACTTTAAACAAATTTCTATGTATACAAGAGTTTACTAAATTTATGTTTTTTAATTATTTTGTTTATTAATAATTTTTCAATTTAAAATTTGAATAATGATAAAACAAAAAAAATTGAAGGTTAATAAAATAATTATAATATTTGGACAGAAAAAAGAATAAGACAAAATAAAACTAAAACGAGGTTAACGCACATTTATGTTATTAA
The DNA here is from genome assembly GCA_963942525.1 of Ptychoptera contaminata. Classification (NCBI taxonomy): domain Eukaryota; kingdom Metazoa; phylum Arthropoda; class Insecta; order Diptera; family Ptychopteridae; genus Ptychoptera; species Ptychoptera contaminata. Next base: position 40,712,175 of record OZ012637.1, on the reverse strand, counting down.
TGAAATGAACAGTAATTTTTGTGTTATTTCGTACGTACATTCAGATTAATGTAATTATTTTTTTCTTTCTCCATCACATAATATTAATTCAATGCAAAAAAATAAAAATTAATATTTGTACATTCAAATGTACGCTTGAATATATAAATAAAATATTATTCTATATATGGATGTAAATTTATTAAAGATTTTTTCTTATTAGTTTTCTTATATTAATTACGAAATCAAAGTATTTTTATGTTTTTTTTTTTCGTTTTCTTATAATGAACCGTAAAAGAAAACAATAAAAATCTTTAATATGAATGAAATTAATTCATTTTTCGTTTGTGTTTTGAGGAAAATAAATATTATTTTAATATTAAAAGAAAAGTTATTTAAAATGATGTCAGACAAAATTTTTTGGTTGTTGATTTATGTTTTGTTCTTTCGTTGTTATACTTGCATGCGATTTAATTTGTTCCTTTTTTGCTACTTTTGCATAATGTGGAGTTTTAACATTTTTTTTATTTGCTACAATTTTAATTGACGAAGAGATTTTAAGAAAAAAGAGAAAGTATAATTTCTCATTTAGGAGTTTTATTTATTAATCAGGGATGGCGAAACTTTTACATTGTAAAACGGTATCATAATGAATGCAATCAAAGAAATCAATTTTCAATAGACATACATTGCTAAAGCAACCGTATAGTGATTTGGTTTACAGCTCTGAATACTAAATAAATCACTTTTATGTATAAATTGCACTTGAACATTCACATTCAGATTAAAAACACTTTGCGCTCACCTTAAATGTTTCATTAAAAATTTATTTATTTATTTATTATAACTAAATTGTTTATATAACAGAAAATTGATTAAACACAAAGTATGTCTAATAATTTTATCTTTCTGAAAACGAAAACTCAATAATAAAAAAAAAAAATTAGCAACTTTAAATGAATATCAAAATTTATATAAAAATTCATAAAAAATAAACCGTGAAGAATTTTTAAGCTTAAATTTTTTTATTTTTTCTTCTTAATTAAATTTCTTTTAATTTTTTTCTCTATATATCTCTTTAACTTTTATTCTTTTATTTATTTAGTTTATTCAAAGAAAACGTTAATATGTTTTGTAAATTTGTTTAAAATTTATTTTATTTTCCTTGTATTATACAAAAATACTCAAAAAACAAAAAATTGACAAAAATAAATAATTAAATGATATAAAATTAACAAAATTATATTTATAAAAAATGAAAATTTGTATAAAATATGTAAATGAGTTGCATACTTGTTGCTTAAAAAAAAAAAAAAAAAAATTTATAACAAATAAATAAAAGAAATTCAATGATTTGATTAAACACACAGCAAAAGAATTAAGTAAAATAAAATAAACTCATTCGGACATTGACATTGAGGAACATCAACTGTTAAAAAATTATTTTATTTAAATTTATTTTCGTATCATTTTAGCTTAAAAAACTTGTTTCTTATTTTTCGATTTAAATCGATTCAACATTTTTATATATTGTTATTTAAAGAAATTAATTAAATTTTTTTGCTTTGACAATAAATTAATAGAAAAAGTTTAATTATTCAGATCTAATAGATACAAATCTAATTAAAAAAATATCATTTATAATCATTTTTTTTACTTGCTAGAAGTACTCTTAATTATGTTTTCTTTTTCAATTGATCTATTTTTATTAATTGCATCACACACTACTATCTCGCGCGATATTTTGTAATTTTTGTCGCGAGTAAATATATTTTTTTTTTTTTTGAATATTATCTTTTAAAAATATTTAAACAAAATTTTTTTTTTTTTGTGAATAGATAAAACGCGATAATAGTCGTATAATTATTATATGACTGTTAATTTTTGGTGAAATTTCGTTGAGTATTATCGATATTGCATTTGATTTTTAATTATGTTTTTAGTACGAAAATGTGCAAGCATTTTTAATTAAAATTTTATGATGAAGGAGATATTTATTAATTAATACAGTGGTGGTACCTCGTCATACAAATTTAATTGTTCGTTTGTCACATCTTGCTCTCATCTCAAAGCAAAATATCGTTCGCTCGGCGGTTCGTATCTCAAAGCACTCGTATATACCACTGTGTATTATAACAAAAGTTGTAATGCGTTATCAATAGAAATTATCATAATTAATATGCTTTTTTTAAAACAAGACATTTTACTAGTCAAAATCAATCCATTAATCTGATCCGTGGTAAATTACAATGCAAGTATTAAATACTTGAAATATTATTTTTATAAAAAGGTAATATAATTTTCTAATCAAACTAGTAATTTACATTAAAATAATAAATTATAAAGCATATTTTACCTTCACGTACATTAATTATAGTCTCAACAAGCATTAACAAAAATAAAATTATCGAAAAAAAATTCACAGATACAGTTTTCTTTGTTAAATATGGTTAGACATCAGGTAACTTTAGTTTATTAATAACTTTATCGAAAGTGTATATTATGAGAAAAATATAAATATTTTAAGAATATTTTTCTGTTTTCATTTTGTTTACAAAAACACTTGTTGAAAGCTAGTTATTCTTCAGTTAATTTCAATCCACTTCTAATATTACATTTGTTATTTTTTTAGCAGTTTTTTTTCCTTCAACTATATCTGTTATATGATTTACGTAACACAAAATAAGCACACAAAAGAAACAAATAATGTAGCAAAAAAAAACAAATTAATTGATTATCAATCGATAAAAAAATACGTCTTTTTTATTAAGATTTTGTTGCAGCAGCAAAAAATAATTCGAAAAGCAAAAATATTTATCAATTAAATTTTGGTTTAATAGGTTTATGCTGATCAAAAATTATAAAACGGTTATAATATTCTTATTTATTTTTTGCTTAGCATTTCTTATAAATTAACACAAAATTTTGGGTAGCAAACATTAATTTTAATTAATTTTTTTATTATTTTTAATGATTATGTCAATTTTTTATTGATATATTTTTTATGTTATATGCTATTGACATTTTTTTCTTGTTCGTTTTTTTTTTTTTTTATTTCTTTGTTAATAGTTTTGCTGTAGTTTAATATGAGTGACAGTCCTTTTAAAAATTGATTATTATTTCGAAAGTTATTCAACTTTTGACTTAGTTTCAAAAAGTATTCAAATAAATTGCCACTTAATTTTGCAATAAAATTCAAAGAATAAATAATTAATTTTTTTATCTAATTAATTTTTAACAGATTCCTCTGACATTGTTGATTGCAAATTAAAATTAATAATGGGTCTTATTTGGACATTAATTTTGCATTATTCAATTTCGATGCCAATGTGGGAAGGTGAAGATGATGGTCAAGTAAATGGATCGGCAGGAACACCAAAACAAAGATTAATGCATTGGATACAAAGCAAAATACCTGATTTACCAATTGGAAACTTTACTAATGATTGGACATCAGGTAAGGCTGTTGGTGCTCTAGTCGATGCCGTCGCACCAGGTCTATGTCCGGATTGGGAGGGTTGGGATCCTAATGATGCTGTACAAAATGCATCCGAAGCAATGGGTCTTGCTGATGATTGGTTAAATGTACGTCAATTAATAAGACCAGAAGAAATGGTTAATCCGAAAATAGATGAACAGTCAATGATGACATATCTTTCGCAATATCCAAATGCTAAACTAAAGCAAGGAGCTCCACTTAGACCAAAAACAAATCCAAACAGGTAATATTTTCATGTCCTTATTTTACATTTGTACAAATTTACGTCGTTTTTTCTTTTTCTTCAAATATGATTTTGTAATTTATTTTTATATATTTTGTATGCAAGAGAAATAATAAACGAATGTTTATTCTTTTTTTTAACAGCATTCCACCGCCGCGGTAAGTTCGGAATGCACTTAAACAGTACTGCAAAAACAAATTTAATAAAAATTTTATATTTTTTGCTTATTTTGCATATAATTGTTTTTTATTAAAGAAAAATTCGCAGCAGAATCGTTTTTATTATTATTATTTTTGTGATAAAAATTTTTATTTGGCTTTCAGTATTATTTTCGTTGACTGTGTTTTTTTATTTATTGTTATTTTAACCAATTTAACAAATTTTCAAAAAGAGTTTTTTTTCTTTTCAAATTAATTTATTTGTTTTTTAATATTTCGTTATCGCTATATTACTGTTGAAATATTTAAACATAATTATAGTAATAATTTAGTAGTAATATCACAAGCATAACAAAAGACTTGATGTGCTTTTATTATTTTACTCATAATTTGGCTATAAGATCCATAAATATCAATTATAATTACCATAATAAAATTAATTAATTAATTATACCATAAGGGAATTTAATAATTACGCAAATGTGTTGATTAATTTATACAATAAAACATTTAAAAAATATTTGTTAATAAAAAATTTATTTATTATTTAGAGTGCGTGCTTACGGTCCAGGAATTGAACCAGTTGGCCCTGTTGTAGGCGCACCATCTAACTTTACAGTAGAAACTTTTTCAGCTGGCAAAGGTATAAAGATTAAACAGTAAAAGTTTTAGCTATGGTTTTATTAATTTCCATTTTTGATTTTTAGGAAGTGTTGAAGTCACAATTATAAATCCGAATGGAGTCGCTGAAAAGGCAGATTGCCGTTTCAATAATGATAAAAATTTAACATATTCAGTTTCATATGTTCCAAAGATGGAAGGAGTTCATAAAGTTATAATTAAATTCTCTGGCAGAGATATTCCAAAGAGTCCTTATGAAGTAAAAGTAGAAGGACACGCCGGCGATGCTTCGAAAGTTACTGCCAGCGGTCCTGGTTTGCAGCCAGAAGGTGTTTGTATTGAAAAACCCACATTTTTTGATATATCTACTAAGGGAGCTGGAAGAGGTGTTCCAGAAGTCATTATTCTAGATCCAGCTGGTCATAAAACAACAATACCAGCTAAAGTTCGCCAAATTTCACAAGATTTATGGAGGTGTGAATATGCTTCACATATCATTGGATTGCACTCTGTGAATATTTTTTATGCCGGAAAACCAATTGCGAATAGTCCCTATGGAGTAAGAGTAGCACCAAGTAAGTTCTCTGTTTTTAATCCATAAGATATTATATTAATTATACATCTTTTATTAGCCTCTGATGCCCGCAAAGTAAGAGCAAGTGGTCGCGGATTACAACCAACTGGCGTCCGTGTTGGTGACATTGCAGATTTTAAAGTTTATACTGAAGGAGCTGGAGAAGGAATTCCCGAAATTCATATAATTGGCCCAGGAGGCGCTAATCAATCAGTACAAATGAAAAAAATTGATGGAACCACATACGATGCTAAATACATTCCAACAAAAGAAGGTCGTTACGTAATCATGGTTACATATGGAGGAACAGAAATACCAAAATCTCCATTTGAAATAACAGTAGGACCCAAAAAAGAATCATCAATTGTTGCTTTTGGGCCAGGTCTTACTGGCGGAGTGGTTGGACATCCAGCAACATTCGTTGTTGAAACAAATGGTGAAACTGGATCTCTTGGGTTCAGTATTGCTGGCCCTTCACAAGCAGAAATTGAATGTCACGATAATGGAGATGGATCCGCAATTGTTAAATATATGCCTACCGCTCCTGGTGAATACGCAGTTCATATATTATGTGATAATGAAGATATTCCAAAAAGTCCTCATATTGCACAAATATTACCAAAAACTGAATTTCATCCAGAACTTGTGTCCTCCTATGGTCCAGGTTTAGAACAAAATAACGTTTCAATTGGGCAACAAGCTGATTTTACTGTCGACGTAAGAAAAGCCGGTACAGCCCCATTGGATATCAAAGTTCAAGATGTATTTGGAGCAGTAGTGCCAATTACTATTAAAGAAAAGGCTGATGGGACAAAGGCTTGTATGTATGTTCCCAAGTCTACGCTTCCTCATACTGTTGAAGGTATATCAAATTTTATTCACTTATGTCAAACTTCAATTATACAATTATTAATAATTATTTTTAGTGAATTATGGTGGAGTAGCAACACCAAACTCTCCATATAGAGTATACGTTGCAGCACCATTAGATCCATCTAAAGTTCAAGCATTTGGACCATGGTTAGAACCAGGAACTAAGCCTAATGTTGCTACACATTTTAATGTTGATGCAAGGTATTATTATTAACTATACTTAAATCAAAGTTAAGTGTTTTTATCCAAAATAAAACCATAATTCTCATTACACAGAGATGCCGGAAAAGGTGATCTCAAAGTTAACTTAATTCATGATGAAACAAAAACCGAAGTGCCAGTTCGTATTATCGATAATGAGGATAATACATATCAAGTTGAAGTAATTCCACCACACACTGGTTCATATACAACCAATTTAATGTATGGCGGTCTAAAAGTTCCAGTCGCTCCAAAAGTATTCGTCAATCCAAACGTCGATGTTTCAAAGATAAAAGTAGATGGCCTAGAGCCAAGTAAGTTTAAATTTATTTATTTTATATTTTATACAAACACCCAAAGTCAAATATCTAAAATTAAAAAATACATAAATATGTACATAATTCGCGAAAATAGTTAATAACTCATTCAAATACATATTCTACATATCTTGGAAAACTAACGACAGAAATCACATACATACGTTTATAACAAACTTTTTATTTATGTCATTTATGTATTTCTCACTGGTCATAGTCATTATTATGTATTATTTAATTCAATAGCCGCACCTGTTAATAGTCTACAACAATTTCGCGTAATAACTGAAGGTGTAGGAAAAGCTGATTTAGCTGTGACTATAACTAGTCCATCTGGTAATCGTATAAAAGCGCACGTGATACCGACGGCTGAAGGTTTTCTTGTTAATTTTACACCTACGCAATTAGGTGAATATTTATTAAGTGTTAGTTTTGGTGGTACTCCAATTACACCACAGCCGTTCCGATTACAATGTATGACTAGTAGCGACTCAAGAAAAGTCAGAGCTACTGGTGCCGGTTTAGAAAAGGGAATCGTTGGTCAGCCAGCTGAGTTTATGATAGATACGCGAGGCGCTGGCCAAGGTGGTCTCGGTGTAACCGTTGAAGGGCCTTGTGAGGCTGCCATTAATTGTCGTGATAATGGTGATGGTACATGTAATGTTGCTTATTTACCAACCGAAATCGGTGATTATTCCATTAATATAACATTTAATGATCAACACATTACTGGCTCACCATTTCAAGCAATTATTGTCCCTCAACCGAATCTTAAGAAGATTAAAGTATCTGGAATGGGTATTCAGCCTCATGGTAATTTTGCCGTTTGTTGCTGTTGTTTTTGGCATTGTCTAATCCTTGAGTAATTTATGCAAAAAAAAAAAAAAATAATAAATTAAAAAAAAAATTAAAACAATTTAACAGCAGATGTTTTGAATCGCATGGTTTATATTCATATTAATAATCGTTTTTATATGATTTTCAGATTAACCTAATAAATGTTGATGTATAATTATTTTTTTATTTAATTTATTTTTATTTTGATTTTTTTTTTCTTACTGACAATTTGTTTTCTGTTTATTTATTTATTAAAAATAATTTTATTTTCAGATGTTCTTTAAAAGAAAAAAGAAAAATGTTTTATATTTGTGTGATTTTTGTTTAACATTTTTTTTTTTCCTTATATTCATACATTTTTTTTTATTAATTTGTTTTTCATTTAACTTAAACTGTATATTGATTTAAACATCACATATTTTATTCATTTTTATTGATTTTTAATAAAACGATCATTGCTGGATATCCGAAAATCATGAAAATCATTTAAATATTTACAAAAACTTTTTAGTTTACATGATTAATAAATTTTTTTTATATATATAAGCAATGATCAGTTTTATTTTTCCTTTTAATTATTTAATGCGCAAGTAAACAATTTTCTTTTATTGATATTTAATTTTAGGCGTAATAATGAATGCTGAAACAGATTTTCAAGTAGACATGAGTAAGGTTGGAAGTGATATTGATTCGAGTAAACTTTCGTGTTCAATTTTTGATCCACGAGGCAACTTAATACCAAGTAAAATAATCACTGGTAATGCAAATGAAGTGTTCCGAATTATGTATACACCGTTTGAGGCTGGACGGCACACAATTGAATTGTTGTACGATAATATGCCAGTACCTGGTTCACCTTTCGTTGTTAATGTTAAAAGTGGTTGTGACCCGGCCAGAGTTCGTGCGTATGGTCCAGGTTTAGAGAAAGGCATTGCAAACACTCCAGCCCATTTTATTGTGGAGACCAGGGGAGCTGGTTCAGGTGGTTTATCTTTAGCAATTGAAGGACCTTCCGAAGCCAAACTATTTTGTGTTGACAATAGAGATGGTTCGTGCGATGTGGAATATTTACCAACCGAAGCTGGAGAATATGATATATCTATTAGATTTGCTGATTCACCAATTCCCGGATCACCATACAAGGTCGTAGTTCAAGAAAAAGTTGATCCTACTAAAGTTAAAGTATACGGTCCGGGTATTGAGCATGGAGAAGTACGTGATGGTGTTCCAACATCTTTCTTCGTTGATGTATCCGAAGCTGGACCAGGAATGGTCGCAGTTGCTATAACTACAACTGAAGGAACGGCTCTTACAAACCTATCTGTTGAGGAAAAGAGTGCAGGAATATTTGCTGTTAAATATGTGCCACCAAAAGAAGGAAGTGTTCTAAATGCAAGTGTGAAATTTGCTGAAGAAGATGTGCCATGCAGGTAATAAAATATTTAATGGTGTACCTGAACTTTATTTAAAATTGTCTTTATTATATCTTTTAGTCCTTTCATAATGAATGTTTTCCCTAAATTTGAAACAAAGAATGTCAAAGTATCAGGCGATACTCACAAAAAAGAATTACCAGCATCACTGCCTGCTAAATTCCAAATTGAAACTGATAAAGCCGGTCAAGCCGATATTAATGTTGTTATAAAGAATCCACAAGGCAAGGCATTAGTTCCAAAAATGGAGCAAATGGAGAACGGTGCATACGCAGTAACATTTGTACCTGATGAATGTGGTCCGTATAATGTAAGCATCAAATATGGTGGTAAAGATGTCATTGGTTCACCATTTATATTGCAAGCGCATCCAACTGGAGAAGTGAGTATTTAATAGACAAAATTATTCTGTAATTTAGTTGTTTTTATGTATTAAAATATAATAAAATTTATTCAGGCGGAAAAATGTAAAATATTACAATCAGCACCAAAAGTACAAGAGTTTGGCAATAAAAGTCACGTCTCAGTTGACGCGCGTGAGGCTGGCACAGGTGCCGTCACATGTAAAATTATTTCCGACTCTGGCAGGTTAATACATTAATTTTTTTTTATTTTTAAAATCAATTAATAAATTGTATTTTTGTTTTTTTCTTGTATTTAGTGACGTCGATATTGATATAATTGAAAAAGATGGATTCTTTGATATTTTCTATGTATTAAGTGATCCCGGTGAATATGATTTGGATATCAAATTTGGTGGACAAAATATACCAAACGGTTCATACTCAATTAAGGTAGATTAATTATTCAATTTTAATTATGTTAAAGTACTTATCTATTTATTTATTTATACTTATTTATAAACATCTATTTATCTATTTATTCCTTTTCACATTTATTGTTTAAGAATATTTTGTGACTTTTGTGTCTTAAATATTACTATTTTCGTTTCTTATTTTATTATTTTTTATTATTTATTTATTTATTTATTTAAATTCAATTTCGATATTATTTATAGAAATTTTGACATGTAAACAAAATAAGTTGTTGTTTTTTTTAGAAGAAAATTGTATTTATATAAATAATAGAAAATAAATTGAGGTGGTGGCCAAAACAAAATCACATTTACTTCTCAAATGCATGATACAAAAAAAAAACAAATTTTTATTGTAAACTATGCATGTTTAGTTTTGTTAACAATTAACAAAAATGCTAACAGACAGTAATAATGTTATTATTGTTAATCTACTAACGCACCACCTTGCGCAGCTTCTTTGATTCCAAGTCCTTATGTGTTTTCCAAGTTTAAGATTTAATTATTTTTTTTTTTTGAAAGTTATTTGATATTTTTCATATCACTAAAAAATCTTAATTACAAAATGCTTGACACTTTTTTTTGCTGTTAACAATTATTATAATTAAGAAATGTTTAATATGTGTAGTTCTCTGTCCTTGTTAATATGTTGCTTTTTTTCATATTTTTACGTAACTATTAATAAAAAAATATAAATCATCGTTCAACCTTAACATATAAATGCATAAAAATAACTTTAAATCATTTTTTCTAAAAAACATATTTTGCTGGTTTGCTTCATAAATCTCTCTTTAATTATTTATTTTATTTTATTGAAATAAAACACTTACATTTTCCTATAAACAATTCAAAATTAAACATGAAAAGATACCAGGTAGGTTACAAAATGTTTAATATTTTGATGTATATAGATTGTGAATATTTTTTTACAAAAATATTTTATTAAATTTCGTTGATTTTTATTACAAGAATAAAAATGAAAAGATTGAAGGTGTGACAACAACCTATCAATCATCAATTATTATAATTTTTAATAAAATAAAAAAATGTATAAAAAAGATTTATAGTAAAATCATTAATAAGAATTATGCTTTGGTTATTTGTGTATATTTTTCTTTCTACTTTTTTTTTTTTACTATCATTAAAAACGTTTCTCTCAACGATTTATTATAATAAATCTTTATTCCCATTAAAGAAAAGAATAATAAATAAATAAAGAATTTGTTGATACATGTAGAATGTTAGAAAAAACACTGTTGCATTTCTATTTGACGATATCAAAAATCCTAATATTCTATAAATGAATATACTGTGCGGTGCGAAGATGAGTTTTTTATTTTTTATCTATAAAAAAATAAAAGAAAATAAATGTTCCTTTTTGTTAGGCGAAATTTTTTAATTTAATTTTATTTATTTGTTTATTTTTCTTTGAAAATAACATATAGAAGATGAGAAATAAAGAAGAATAATTTGTATTTTTTATTTCGTTTTTATTTACGTAAAATCTACAATATTTATACATAATTTTATTGAAACGCAAAGCAAAACTAAAACGGAAAAAACGACAAAATATATACTAAAGTCGACAATTTCGTATAATCGTCACTAAATCTGTCGCGTCGCGGCGCACTAAACAACGACGCCCTCTTACCGCCAACCATTTATTGTCGTCATCAGCATCAACGCACCAGTTTTTCAGTATTCTTCCTCATCAGCAATTTGTGGAGCGTTTTATTTTGTATTTTGTAGTGAGTAGCCGATCTGTACAGTAGCGATTGTGGAATTAAACTGAAAATCAAAAATTTATAATATTATAATAAAGTGACTTGGATACATCATCAGGTTTTATTTCATTGTGCACGTGAGTCTATAATAAAAAAAAAAAGAAAAAATTAGTTTTGATACTACACCTACACTATTTTCGTTTTTTAATTTTCATTTTTCTATATTTTTTTTTCTTTCTATTTTTTATATATAATTTATTCATTTTATTTATTTATTGTTTTCAACATTTACTTGCGTTTTTATCCTATTGTTTTTCCACCCTAACTCCTAACAGCATTGTTATTAAAAACAAGAAAAATATATCTGGTATTCATTAATTGTTTAAAATTGCGAAAATACAAGCGAAAAAATTATTAATAAATAAATGAAAATAATATTAGCGAACCGAAAGATAGATTTCGTTTTACAAAAAAAAAATTGTTTTTGACAAATTCTTTTCAATTTGCATGTGGTGTGTTTTTTTTTTCTTTCTATAAAGCATGTTTTTTGGACAAGAAAATTCCGGATTGTGTGATCTTTTAAATTAATTATTCAATTAATTATATTATTTAAAAAAGTGAAAATATTATTTATAATTTAAATTCACGGTCTTTAGTTTAATAAAAGTAAATTAAAATGAAAATTATTATTATTATTAATAAAGAAAAGTTTTTATAATATTTTTTCTGTATAAATCACACACATTCGGTGTTTGTGGATTTTTATTAATAAAATAAAATAAGAAAAAAAAAAAAAATAAAATAGCGAAATAAAATTAAAAAAGAAAAAACAATTTAATAATAATATAAAAATAGCATAAGTTTAATTTATTCACGATTATACTAGAATTTTTTATTTAACATAAAATCTCTATATAATGCTATTTCTCTACCTAAGTGGTGTTGTGTTTGATTATTTTGTTGGCAAACATTATCTTTAAAATAGAAAATTGTTAATTAAAATTGCATATTTTTTTAGTTAAAAAACAGAAAAATCTATCCTCTTGTAAATAATTAAATTGTTTTTAAAAAATATCATATATTATTTAATTAATTTATTTTTAATCAACAAATTTAATCAAATAATTTTTTAAAAGAATTTTTTAATTAGAAAATATTTTTTTTTTTTTATACAAAAAAGACACAAAAAACACAATTTTTCATGCAAAAAGAAAAATAAATTTATTAATAATATTTATAAAAATTGTCAATTAATAATAACCTTGACGGCAAAAGACACATCCCATATGTATTAATTAAAGTATTTTCAATTTAATTAAAACATTTTTTACATTTAATGATCCAAATTTTATTCCTTTCATATTTTTGCTTTAATGAATTAGATTCGCAATAAAGAAAATTATCCTTGTTATTGAACATTGTTTACATTGATGTAAAATGTATTTTAATTATTATTATGATTTTATTTAATATTTTTTCATATTATTATTATTTATAAAATAAATAAATAAAAATTAATCGTTTGTTTCTTCTTCTGTTTATTTTCAAAAAATTTATTTTTCTTTTCTTCAACCACATAATACAATTTATATTATGCGATTAAAATATTTTCGTTGTGACGATTTTGAATCGTTGTTTCTTCAATTAAATAGACGAGCCGCGCGCACATACAATTGAAATATTTTTCATGTTTATTAATTAAATAAAACATCATCAATGTAATAACTATATATTGAAATTAAATTTCTTTTTTTAATTATTTATTTAAATCGAAATAATATAAACACAAATTAGACAAATGGAAAATACAATTGTATAGATGGAGAATTATTTATGTAAAGTTTAGTCATTGCGAAAATATTAGAAAATATTTCTTCCTTAATGTTTTCATTGAAATGATTTTCTTTAATAATAATTAATGTTTTCATTACTTTACTTAAATTTAACATAATGTTACACAATCATAAACATATTTTATGTTTATTTTTGCTGTTATTTTATGCATATAAATCTTAAATGTTTTTCTTAAACATTTTTCCTCTATAATATTTATTGTTTTTTAGTTTTTGCTCCTCTTTTCATTGCTGTTTTTTTTTTTTTTTTTGCTTGCTTTTTCGTTTTTCAATTAAAACAAAAATAAAAATATTTTAATAAGCTTTTAAGAGACAGCGAACGAAAAACCTTTTGATTAATTATATCTATATACATATTTTTATATGAATAAAAAAGAAAAAATTGTCGTTTAATACAAAATTATGACTTATTTGCTGGCGAAACCAAAAATTTTGTTTTTTTTTTCTTTATTCCTTCACATTTAAACAAAACCTATAAATAAATAAATAAATTTGTACAGTTTTTATTTTATATAAAATTTTAACACTTTATTTCTATATTTTATTAAAGAAAATTTTACGAATATTTTTTGTTAAAAGAGTTGAAACATACAAAATATTATTATTATTATAATAAAAATGAAAACTTTGATGTTGAATTTAATATCTAGGACGACACACTAGTGTGGTGGGTTCAAGTGAAATTAATTTTGTGTTAGACACACTTAGTTAATTGTAATTATTTTATTGTAATGTTATTTAATTAATTGTATTTATTTATATAGTTCTGTTCTGATCATTTTCTCTATTATTACAATTAATAATAATTTTGATTTTAGTTATTTACATAGTTTTAGTTTATTTGTATTGAAAGGAAAATTATAAAAATATATTAATTGGAATATACTAGAATAATTTACTCTACAGAAATAGTTCATTTTTTATATTAAAAATATTCATTTTTATGAATATATATATCGTTATGTTGTGTATTCTTTTTTTATTTTTTGTGTTCTTAGTCATGGGACAGATAGTGATTATGTAAGAATATTAAAACGCCTCCACAATAAAAAAGAAGAAGAAAAATAACCAAGAATAAAATGAAAGAGAAGAAGCAGAAAAAAGCAGGGAATATAACATGCTACTTCTTTGCTGCTTACATATCATATTTATATATAATATTGACGAGAAAAATAAAGGAATTTGTAATAATTTATTTTTTCCTCTTGTTTGTTATTCGGGTAAATCTTTGTCAGGTGTTGGTGGACTAAAATTTATTACAATTAAATGTCTATTATCGTTAATATTATTTTATTTGTTTGGTTAACATTGTTATAAATGCTCAAAACTATTCTATATTTAATTTTTTTTTTACTTGTTTAATTAAATAATTATCTAAAAATTGACCACAGAATATATATTCCTATTAGACTAATGAAAAAATCTAATACTTAGCGCGTTTTTGTATTAGATCAGTTTGTATTATTCATTTATTATCAATTTCTTTTTTATTTTTAATTTCATAACATTGCTAATGGTTTACCCACATTTAAACCATTCACCTGTTGTTAATTTATCATTAAACGATTTATTTTTTATTTTTGTTTTTCAACTGAATGTTTAAACAAACAAAAAGAAAAGAAAAACAATTAAAAACACTAAAAAACACTGCTGTTTTTATTACTTATTTACAGTTTAGATATAAATAATCAAACAACAGGAAAAAACATTTATTAATAAAAATAAAAAAATAATTAAAAGTATAAGTAATTAATAAAAAATAAAAGCGAATGAAACATATTTAAGTAATATAGTATTTTGTGATAATTAAATTTGTTTTCTTTTTGTTATGTTACGTCGTTATAAATGTTGTCAACATCTTGTTGGTGTGCAATAGATATTTGCTTGATATTCATATTTATTATATTATAAAAATAGTAAAGTTAAGCCTTCTTGTCACAAAATTGTGGTAAAAACAAAATGTTTGCCTGAAAAGAATATATTTACTGAAAAGAAAGTTTAAGAGCAAAATTTCTGAAGAAAAATTATATTTCTAGTGACAGTTTTTGACGTTTTGTGATTCACTGCAATTTCAAATCAAAAATTCTTATTTCTCTGCAATATTAATCATTTAAGTATTGCTTTTTTCTTGATGCTTTATATATTAGTAAGTTGCTTATTTATACTTGAAGATACCCCGCAAAAAAATATATATATATATATTTTTTATTATTTAGTAAAACACTAATTAATTATAATTATAGATTATTTAGAAATAATAATATTATAAACAAAATTTACTGTAAATATTAATAAAATAATTTTCATTATTTAATTTTAGGCTGTTGAAAGTATAGAAGAAGTTACAAGCACTACAAAAACAACACATCATCATAAAGAATCACTTATTGAAGAGACAAGAACAAATTATTTACAAAAGACATCAAACGAACAAGTTCAGGTAATTTAACACAATTAATTGTATTTATTTGTTTATTAATATAATTTTATTTTATTTCAGATTAAAGACAAATCAGTGCATACACTAACTGAAAATTTAGATACAAAGTATAGAATTATTTGTTTAGATAAATTACCTTTGCCAAGTACAGGTGGAAACGTATTAGGTAAGTTATTAAAATAATAAAATTATTATTATTACAAATGTTGACAATTAAATTCTACATATTACGACGAAATTACACAATTGTTTTTCTCGATTAATTATTCTATTAAAATGATTACAAATTATTATTTTTCAAGCAACAATGTTTCCTTGCCATAATACTGAAACTCGTTTATTATAAACAATGTATGAATTTTTTTTTAAATTTTAATTGCAATTATAATGCATTAGAAGAAAGTAATTAATTAAGTTAAGCTTAGAACAAAAATAAAATTCATATTCAATAGAGCCAATTTTAATTGAAAAGAATTTTTTAAAAATATAAAAAAATCTACATTTATATTGCATCTTTATAGACTAGACAAATCACTTTATAACTTTAAAGTGTGGTATTTTAATTATTCACTTTGAAACAACTGTTATTATACAAATAAATATTGTTTACTCTATTTTAAGTATCTTAATGAAATTATGATTAACATATCATATTTTATTTATAATTTAGTTTTACTTTGAATTAAAATTTCATTTGCCAAAATACTTCAGATTAATAACATTTTTTATTTTATTATTAAAGTAATTAATTTTTGTTGTATATATTTATAATTGTTTCAAGTATTTCGCTAAATGTTGTTGTTTTCTTTTCACTTGAATATATATATTTACAAAATATTTAAATAATAAAATTAATCAAGCACAAATATAGCGTGTGAATTTTATTATTAATTTTCTTTTTATTTTTTTTGTTAAAGAGACATATGGTTACATGTGTATATGTTGCATATCATTAGCAATATCATTACCGTTAAATTTATCGTATATTGTGTTATTTTAATTATGACAATTAAATTAAAAACAATTCTTTATTAATTGTATTTCTTTTATCTTAAATAAAAAAATACAAACAATTCATGATAAATTGTTATTTTTCTTGAACAACTGAATAAAATTTAAACAAAGCACGTATACCAAACAGCCCTTTCAAAATTAATATATATTATTTTACGAAAAATTTTAATCATTGGTAACGTTTGCCAAAAAAAAAAAAAATTAAAAAATATATTAATCAAGTAAAATAAAATGGTAAATTAAATAAGAATTAGTTTTGTTAGAATGCGATACCACCAAAGAAGAAATTTTATTTATTACTTTTTACAATTATTCGGTGAAATTTATATTATTTAACCTAAAAAGAAATAAAGAAAAGCAATAAAAATAATTTCGCTCTTTTTATTTAAATATATAAATGATTTAAATGGTCAATTTAAAGTAGTTTTTAAGCGTTAAATGGTTAATTATTATTTTATTGTCTATTTCATTGCAATATATATATTGTTTAAATCTCACATAATAAACAAATACAGTAGAATCCGCTTAATCGGGACATATTTATACTAGTCCAATTTGTCCCAATTAAGCGACTGTCCCAATTACCCGAAGTTCCATGTGCATTTAATAAATTCTATTAGATAATGCTTAAAGGATTAAACTTTAATAAAATTTGTTGCAAATATTCGTTCAAAGTGCTTTGCCTTTTGTTTTTGCTGGATTCTAGCTGAACTTAATCATTTTCGTCATCCAAACTGTCCCGATTAAACCTAATATTGTCCCGAAAAACCGAAGTAAATTTGTATTGTTTCTTTGGTTTTATTTTTATTCTTTAGTATTTTTCCTAATTAAGCGGCTGTCCTGATTAACCGGTGTCCCGATTAAGCGGAATCTACTGTACATACTAAAAATGGACTCACAAATCTAATAAACAAGAATATAATGAAAAAAAAGAAGTAATAAGAAAAACATAAATAATCACAAAATTGTAATAATTTTCATTTTATCTTACATAGTAAACATCAATATGTGTTGAAAGCAATCTTTATAAATGTAATCAACTGAAATTATCAATAAACAATTTTTTTTTCTTGGTTCATTTGTTACTCATAAATTCTACGTTTGATTACTAGTAAGAAAAGTCCGGTTTTTCTACTGTTCTTTTTTCATAACAATAATAATAATAATAATTTAAAGATTTTCTTTTTTCATCTTTAAATTCTATTTTTGTTTGAGCAGAGATTAAACAGATTATTAAAGAAACAATTTCTTTGCGGAAACACAATGCCGTGATTATTTAATATTTTTGAAGAAAATAACGAAACAAAAAAAAAAAGAATAAATTGTGAAAACAAGAAAAACGAAACACATTATGCCGTATGAATTACAATACATTGAGTCCCATTCATCAGGCGCCCCCACTGGCTATTTATTTATTTATTTTTTGGTTTTTCTACTTCATTTATTTACTTTATTATCTTTTGTTGTTTCCTTTTTACTTCATTATAAACAATTTTTTGTGTGATATTTGTCATCAATAAATTTAAAAAAAAAGTTCAGACTTGTTTTCTCTTAACTCACCGAACTGTGATTGTCACTAAAATACCCAGTTAATTGTATTGTGGTTTGTCTCGGCTGATCGCTATACTATATATAATTTATTTTGCTTTATGATATTATTATTTTAATAAAAACAAAACAAAAGATTTAACGTATAATAATTTAATTAATTTAATTTTTTATGTCTCTTCTCTATCCAGAGTTAACATAGAATTTATCTAGTCGGTTGCAACACATTTACGCTTAAAATATAGTTTTTAATTTTATTAGTTTTATTATTGGCTAAGCATTTTTCAACAAAAACTGTCTTTTAAAATATAATTGAACATAAATTTCATTTTTTATTATATACTGTTAAATAGGAAATATAATAATAAATAGATATTTATTAAACAATTAATGATAAGAGTAATAATAATTGCAACATAAATATATATGTATGTATTATATATTTGAGTCCATTAAATATTAATGTTCGTTTTTATTATTATTTATATTATTTTCTTTATACTCTTGTATTATGTTATTTATTGATATAAATTTTAAAAAAATAAAAAACGTTTCGATAATAAACTTTATAAATTATAATAGTCAGTGGAAAAATATGCACAATTTTTCTATTTTAAAAATAAATTCTAAAGAACAGGCAAGTGTATTTTTATCTGAATGTTTTATCTGAATATTATAAAATTATTGTTTAAATATTTATTTTATTATCCTTTAACGTTATGTGCATTGTTCTTAAATCTTTAATAATTATTATTATGTGTATCAAGTACCCTGAATTCCCTTTATAAGCCTCTACATTCTATTAAGCATCTAGGTTTAATAGTGTTTTTGAATTGCAAAATGTTTTAGGATTCTTCTATTTAGCCACTCATTACTCTTTATTAAGCCACTAGTTTTTTAATTGTCCTAAAATATGATCAAATAGGAAAAGGAAACTTGCAATTCGTGAAAAATTGAAGAATTATTTTTTAGATGAAGATAATTTTGCTTCCCATGAAGAAGATTTTGTTTAGTAAATTTTGAATTTCTATAATTAAATAAGATTCAATAAATTTTCTTTTCAAAAATTGTTTTTAAAAAAATATGCACTCTATAAGCCTCTCCCACTATTAAGCCTCTACCCGATATTAAGCCGCTGCTAGGCCCTAAAATTTAACTTTGTTTCTCTATTAAGCCAGTGGCCTATTAAGGACATTCAGAGTAGTAAAAATATTTACTATTCATGTGCTTTAACAATTTATTTACCATAAATTGTCTTTAACCTTGCATTATCTCATCATTTCGTTATAAAATAACTAAAAATTCACTGGAAAACAGTAATAATTTATATAGAAATGTATTAAATACATTTTTTTTCTGTAAAGAAATTATAAATGAAAGTACGTGATCTCTGTCAGGTGCCGCTTATACGAAAAATTATGAGTTAATTATTTATTTAAAAAGTTAAAAAAAAAATAAACCAAAAGTTTACATTTAATAAACATTAATTTTTTTATAGTCATGTTTAAGTGTTTAATTTTAAAGATTATTATACCTATAAATAAAAGTTTTCTTATTTTCCATATAATCTCTATACAATTGATAATAGTTATTATTACAGAAATATTCTAAAATTTTTTAATTTTAATTTACTTGTTGTTGTTAACATTTATTTAATTTATTAGTCATTGACATGCTATTAATATAAATTTGTAAATATAAATTATTTTTCTTTCCAGACAGAAAAACAAGATTTAAAAATTTTATTTTTAAAAGTAAATTTATAGTAGTAGAAAAATGTTTATCATCCTACCGAACCGAAACAATATTAATAAAAAATGAATTTAATTTTATATAAAAACTAATAACAACAAGTATAACATATAAATCATAAATGTTTTAAGAAAAAATAAATAATAATAATATAAAAAATGAATGCGCCAGGTGTAAAGCTTATTTTTATTTAACTAAAATCGCGTAATAAACAAAAATAACGATTAATATAAATATATTTTTATTTTTTTTGTCGCTCGATCTTCTTCCTTTCACCTACATTTGATGGCTAGCTTATTGACAGAGCAATATGCTATATATTTTTGAATTATTTCATCTTGACCTTAATATTAAATTAAAATAAAATAAAAAATTAGAAAAATTTTTTAGTAGCTGCAAAAAACAAAAATAATTTAATAAATAAAAAAGAAATTATTTGTTTTGCATTTATTTCTTCAAACTCTATAAAAATAGATCAAGAAAAATTAAACACAAAAATAATAACTAACTGGAGAAAATTATTAACAACAAAAAAAAGATAAAAACATTGCTGGGTAGAGTTAGATACAAATCAGTTAAGAAATGTTATTTCTTTCAATATATTACTAAGTAAAAAACAAATTATAAAAATATATATTTGAAATAGCAAAAGAAAAAAACAACAATTTTCTTTATGCCAAAATAACTAAAAAAAAAAAAAAAATATTAATACATTTTAATGTATAAGAAAAAGAAGAATAAGCATAAATAAAAAATGATATTTTTTCTATAAAAATATTTAAAGAATTTTCGAGAGTAAAATAAATAAATGTAAATAAAAAAATATTTGATTTCAATTTTAAATTTGATTCGTCCTCTAATATATTTACATTTTCGTTGTTTTTTTTCTTTTCTTTTTCTTACAAGTGTGATACATATATGCAACTTTGCCAATTTTATTTAAAAAATATTAAATTATTAAATATATATATATATATAATAACTAAAATTATTATTATTATTAATTTTCTGTTTTTCTTTTTTATTGCTAAGCGTAGCATATAGCCTTGCCTACCTTCTCCAGAAATTTTGTTTTCATTTAATATTTTTTTATTTATTTTTATTATTATTATTATGTTCTTTAATATTTTTATTATTTAATAAATATATAAAATTAGCGTGTTTTTCTCACAGTGATGGATTTTCAAGTTTGACGCCAATTTTAACTTAACCTTGTCATTTATTTATGCGTAATGTGGACAAACATTAACTTTATTGTGCGGAAAATCAAAGAAAAATTATAAATTATTTTCATTTAAATATTTAATCATATAAATTTAGTTGTTATTTTTTTACTTTTGTCGGTAAAATGAAGAAAAATCGGTGATGATGTGTGAAGTTTTAATATATAGGGGAAGTTGTAAAGTTGAAAAATTATTTTAATTTTATTTTATTTTCTTTTAATTAAGATCTATATTCTGTAAATAGATTAATAAAATTAATATTAGCAAAATGATACCCCTTTGCTTGTATAAAAAATCACTGAATCATCTCTAAAAATATTTCATAATAAAGCTTTTTCTATTTTAAATTATAGATTAATTACATTTCATTCTTTGTTTTTTATTAATAAATCAACAAGAAAAACCTAAAAAAGAAAATATTTAATGAAAAAATATGTATGGATTATTTTGCAAAAGAAAGCATAAGAAAAACCCTGTCAACCGTTAAGTGGACCAGTCACCCAGTGAGTCCCCCACTCATTTGTACAATCGAAAACTAATTTTTCGCATGTTTGAAAGAAGTCCAATAATTTTTTTATTTAATAATATTTTTAATTTTCCATTTCGTTTTTGTTTTTTTTTTTTTTTTGTTAGTTTTCAAAAAAGAAAAACTTTTTTGCTCTGTTCTCAAACATCATGAAGCAAACATGACGTACACAACAATCCGGGATATTAATATTTTGTTCCTTTTTATTTTTCTTCTTTTCTTCTTCATTCTCATCTTTAATTTACTTCTATAACTCATAATAACATTTTGATCAAATGTTTCTGTTTTTTTATGCTTTTACTTTTAATATTATTTTTATTTAGTTTTACTAAACACACCAGAAAAAAAAATAAAAATGATTTATATAAAATTAAACGATTTGCTTATACTAAAAAAATTAAATAAAAAAAAATTCACAATTTTTATTTTTCATTTATTTAATCAAGGAGAAATTATTATTTATATTTATATTAATATTATTATTATTATATTTTTATTAAGTTTTCATATTTTTTAATCCTTTAAAATAAATAATGAAAATTATGAATAATAAATAATAGAAAAAAAATTAAACGTAATTTTCTTTGGTTATTATCTTTCGGGGTTTATTTTTTGTCAACATGACTAGAAAAAGTAATGTTAAAAAATATTATTAAATTTTCCTTTGATTATTCATTTAGGTAGTGTATCAGATTATTAGAGAGGATACAATAAAATTTATATAAATATGTATATAATGTTGCTGTTTTTTAATGTATTATAACGCGATTATTTTATTTAGTTAAAACAAATTAAATTAATGAAAGAAATCAAAACAAACAAACAGAAGTAACAGAAGCAAAAAATAAAATACTATAAACATTTAATTATTTATATTATAAGAAAACAATAAAAAAAAAATTGTGGAATTTGTATTTTATATGTGAAACAATAACCACATGATATGTGGTAGCACGTCTTATGTCAACAAATGAAAATTACATAGGAAAATTGATTCGAATAGCCTAGAGCAAAGGCACCAGAGACAGGAAATTTATATGGTTTAATAGATAAAAACAACAGCAGAAGATGATAATTAAATATGAAAAAAAAAAATAAAAAAGAAATAATAATATTTAATCAATAAAAAAAAAATAAAATAATAAAAATTTATTTCATTTTGCACACATTTTCTTCTGTGTGTTTTAAAATTGTTTTTTCATTCTTTAATTCTTTTTTAATTACTTATAACAACATAAAAATCCTATATCTAAAATATGTTTTTCTCTGTTCGGAAATTTTTTTGTTTTTTTTTTAAATAATTTATTTATTAATTAATTAATTATATTAACACGTAAATAAATAAATAAATAAATAATAAACATATAGATACATTTGTTTTTCTCATTTTTCTACCTTTTATAATTAATTATAATGAAAAAAAGCACCACAAATGCTAGTAAATTTTTGTATTTTTATTTATTTTTGTGTGAAAATCATTATAAAAATTCTTTCATAAATATTTAATTATATAAACCATTGCTAATATTTATATTTAAAAAATAAATAAATAAAAGGTAAATATATCAGTACATTGATAGAATTCTAACAGCTGCGAAAAATAATGCAATAGAGCGTAAATATAAAATATTTATTTTCATTGATGCATAGAATGTGTGACATGATTTTCAAGGGTTTATTATTAATTATATTAAATAAATTAAATATTTATTAATTAATTTATTAAGATTATTATCTTAAGAAAAATATATTCTTTTTTTTTAATAAATATTTTTATATCACATAATAATAATCATGTTAAAAGCACAATATTAGACAACAAAAAATTATATAGGTTAGTTAAATTTAATATTAAAATTAGGTTGAAAGAGAGACACAGACAGAACACCGTTTTTTTTTTTATTAGATATATGTAAATTTTCCTTTTTTTTATCGTAATCTGCTAACACTAATGTCTGAATATATGTATCAAAAATTTATTATTGAAAATATGAGGAAAAAGAAAAAGAAAATTTTCTTTTTGGCTAACGTAATTAACATTAAATGAATGTTTTATCAATATATTTAATGTCATTTTAAACTATGCCATAAATGTTTCCTTGGCCTGGAGGCCAATACCCGTTGACGCTTAACACCTCATGTATATTTGAATTTGCCTATACGACAAACACTTATAGCAAAGTGTCAAAATATCATCGAGAGCATCCTAATATCTGTTCTCATTTATAAAACGTCTGCGAAATCGTTTAGACGTTCATATATTTCCAGCTATCAGGCAATAAGAGCACACAAGTTCATTTGATTTTAAATAAAATAAATATATATTTCTATATATACAAATCCGTTAATACAACGTAATCCTGAGTGTGGTGAATCGTCGCGAGTGTAAACAGATTTCTTTTTTTTTTTTTTAATTCGATTTTAAGTATAAAATTTTTATAAATAATAATTGTTTGTATTAATTTTTTTTTTGTTTTGATATATAAAAGATCATAGTAGTTTCCATTATAATCATTTGTTGTTCCATTGGAATTATTAAAGGAAAATTTTCATAATCCTTGTTAATGTGTTTGTTCTACACTCTGTTTGTTCAATATCTAGTTCTTTGATAAATAAAAAAATTTTTATTTAAATTAAATTAAAATAATAAATTGTACATGATATAGAAATATTTTTCTATGTATGATATACGATAAAAGATATATGAGGCAATTAAATATAAATGGTGCTACCAACACTGGTTAAATAAATAAAAATTCATAATAATAATAAATTATTGACAAAAATAAAAAGAAAAGAAGTGTTTAAAAATAGTTTAGTGTCACTAATTTTTCTTGTTTTATTCATTTAAAAATAATAATAATAATAATAATAAAAAGAAAATAATAATAATAATAATAATAATAATAAAGCTAATAAATGTATAAAGAAAATGTTGTAATAGTTAGTTGAAGAAAAATTTTCCAAATCCATTTTGAATCACTATTTTATTATTATTCATTTTTAAAATTAATTAAAAAAAAAAATAAGAAAAATAATTAATTGTTGCATAATTAGCAAAAAAAAAAAGTTTCTAAAAACCAAAAAAATTGTTAATTAATTGTGCTTTGTGTGATCCTCAACGCCGCTACATTTGTTTTCATTCATTCAATGTTATATAATTTTTATATTTTCTTTCTTTTCTTTTTTTTCTACAGTTACAATTATAAATTGCATTAATTAATTAAATTATTTTTTTATTTGTTTTTGTTTATTTATTAATTTAATTAAAATTATTTATTTTTTTTATTAAAATCAATTAATTTTATTTCATAAATATATTTATATTTGAATTTAAATAAACATTAATTAAAAAATGCACTTGGTGAAATTTAATTCAAAAGGATAAACATATTTTGGCGCCAAATTGGCAATAATAAATTGAAAAAAAAAAGATAAATAAATAAACAAAAACAAAATTTAATTAATTAATTAAAAAAGTAGAAAGAAAAGAATTTTTTTGCAACAATTTTTCTTAAACGTTTTAAATCATTTTTTTTTTTTAAGTGTGGGATCCCTAATGTAACTCTATTTAAAATTTAACTTTTTTTTGTTCCTTATTATTTTTTTTTAATTAAAAATAAAATTACAAAAAAACTATTTATTAAATAATTTTATTTTTTTTTATAACAATTGTATAAAATTGTGATAGTGCAACTCCATAGAATAAATAAAATTTGTGAAAAAATAAAAGTAATTAAATTCAATTAGAAATATTGAAAATAAAAAACCGGAAAAAAAAAAGTAAATAAAAATGTGGATGAACGAATGTGATGAGGATGCAAAAGAGGCGACATGGGAGGATTATAGTTTATTTTATAAAGATTTTCTACGTAGTATGACATTTTCAGAATATGATCATGCAGAAAAATGTATATTTTTCTTTAATGAACAACCAGTACCACCGTATGGTGCAAGTCCTTGTGATTTTATACCTATTAATTTTTTATCTTCTTATATAATTCATACACATAAAGGTATTTGCATACTCTCTACCTATATAAATACATAAATAAATATTTTAACTCTAATAAATTTTATAGAAGAAAATAAAATAAAAAAAAAGTAAAACAATGTTATATAGTTCCGTTGCAATAGGATAATATTATTTCTCAACTACTGTACACGCTGAGCTTTTTGTTATGTCATTTATATGAATCACAAGAATTTTTATTATTATTATTATTTTTTCTGTATATACTGTATATATTTGAGTTAATTTTATTTTGAATTCAATTTTTATTTTATTTTTTTTTTTTTTTTTTATAATCTTACGATCGCCCATCAACAAATATTCTCTTAAGAATATATCTATCTAAAGGAGGAGGTCGTTATATTAATATAAATTATTTGTTAAACATACATATATGTGTAAATATACAAAGCAAAGCAAATAAAAATAACGAAAATGAAAATGTATATAGAAAATAAAAGAAAATACAAAAATAGAATACTGGACTTAAAAAAAAATCGAATGAAAAATAAATAAATTAAGCGAAAAGTTATTATAATAATAATAATAAAAATAATAATCAAGAAAAATAAAGTGTATCACATTCATATAAAATAGTTAATTTTCTTTTCTTTTCTTTTTTTTTATTAACATTTGTTTTTCTATTTGTTACTTTTTTACATACAATTTTAAAAATATTAATTTTTGTTGCCCAGTGAATATCTCTATGATATTAACAATCATAAATAATTAAATGAAAGACAAAACACTCATTAAAACAGTATGAAAATTATTATTATTATTATTATTATTTCTATACTTTTTTTTATTTTCAATTTATTTATTTTAATAAATTTCATTTATTTTCTTTTATTTTATTAATAATAAATAAGTAAAAAGAAAAAACATTGAAGAAATTGTCTAGCAAATAAAAATGGTAAAATTTATCTGGGATAGAAAAAATTTTTATTAATAAAATTATTATTTTTTGTATTAAATTAAATAAATATATATATATATAATTTTCATTTTTCGTTATAATTTTTATTCTATTTTATAAATTTTTAGACTCTTCGTGCATTATAAGAGAAATTTTCTTGTTGTTTAATTTTTTTTTGGTACTTAATATCATAAATATTATTACAAAAAAAAAAAATTAATTTCATTTCTAAGAATGATTAGCTTAATGAAAGATTAATTTTCCTTATGATAAACAACATTAAATTTTAAACAAGTATCGTATATAGCCAGTTGTAGCCAGTGTAGAGCTCTAAAACAGAGTATTTTCTTTTCAACATAATTAAAGTAGCAAACAGCTGTTTAAATTCTAGAGCTTAGATTAATTAAACTTAAAAAGTTTTTGTTTATTTTTCTTCATTTTTTTTTTTTTTTTGTTTTCACTTAAGTATTAGTTTTTCTTGTTTATTTGTTAATTTTGTAATTTTTTTCCTCTTTTAAAACAAATTTTTAATAAAATTTATAGAAAACTTAAAGAAAAACAAGCAACGAGAAAAATTCTATCAGCAAGATAATTTTTGTTAAATATTTTTTTGGTTATTAAAAAAAATAAAATATAAATTGTCTGCTCTCGTCTATAAATGATGAGTTTTAAATCTAAAATTAAAATTAATAAATAAATAAACCAAATACCAAAACAGAAAAAAAAGCAATAAATTTGACACACAAAAAAAAAGGAAAATATCGCTTTAGACAAACAAGAAAATTTATTAATAAATATAAACAATATATATTTATATAAAAAAGACATAAACCTTGAACCTAACTGATGTTAAACAATAGCAAAAAAACAGCATAAACCACCACTAAACCACAAAATGCCCAATATATATTCTAAAAGAATATTTAAAATATAGCAGAAAATAGTTTAATAAATTAACAGCAAAAGAAAAAGAAAATTTTTTCTACTGTATTTCACAATAATCCTAAAGAGACCTCAACATATACTACTTCCGATGACTAATAAATAAAGAATTTGTCCAACGATTTACATTTTTTTTTATTATTATTATTATTATAAAAGTAGTAAAGTTATATATATTTTTTAATATATTTATAAACAATAATTAATTTCCACGAAAATTTAACTTAATAATCGTAAAAATTTGAAAAATTCTTTTTTTTTTTGTACAAAAATAATATAAGAAAAAAGCTAAAAAGCCAACAAATATTTGTAGAATAATTTCACTCCTGCACCATTATTTTGATAAATGTTGCACAAGTCGTTTTATTTCGGTTTTACTCTTATATTCAAAGAATCAAAGACATAGAAACGTAGATCCTTCTTCTCTCCAAGATTATATAAGTCAAAAATAACTTTAGAAAAAAATAAATGAAAATTTCGTAACAAACAAAAACCAAAAACAAGAAAAATAAATAATTTTTTTCTTCATTTTCATATTATTAATATTATTATATTTTGGATGATATTCATTTAAACAAAAAAAAAAATTTAAATATATGTTATTGTTGCTGTCGTTGTTGTGGTTTTCTTTTCTTTTTAATTTTTGCTTCTGTATTATAATTTATATAAATATATTTTAATAAAAAATATATACTGATGATGAAGTAAATGAAATGAAAATAAAAATTATTAATATTAATATTAAAAAATTACAAAAGATTGAAGAAGAAAAAGATACAAATGTATCATGTATGAATGGTTTATTATATTTAAAAGGATGTCTCAAAATTTATTATTATTATTATTTTGCTTGTTTTAAGCGTAACTAATGTTATTTGATTACGTCAAACGGTGGCGTTAAAACTTCTTTTTTTTTCTATTATTCATATATCAAAAATATTAATAAATACGTTTGATGAAAGCGAAATGTTTAGAGGAAAAAACAAAAAGACGAAAAGCATAATAAGTTGCAACTTTAATTTGCAGTATTCAAATTGATTGAAAAACTTATTGTCACAAGTAACTTGGTTCAGAGTGTTTGTTAAATGTCTTTAAATAACAGTATTTATCATTAATTAATTTTTACGTTAATTAAAACGTTTATTAAAATACAGTTTAAAAAAAATAGTAAATTAAAATAATTGTTTCATTGTGACACGATTTAGTGGCGATTTGTAAAGGTATCAGACTACGAACGGGTTTGAATCTTATCTAAAGAAAGGAAATTTTTTACGATGGGTAATTTATTAAAATAATTATTTTATTTTAAAATCAATAATATAGAACTAATAATTGTATTCTTATATAATAGATCAATAGCTAATGATTCTAATTAAATAGTACTGTTCGTAGTATTAGTAGTATTGACGGCAATAATAGTAATATTACACATTTAGACTTTCGTTAAGCTTGATTTAATAATAAATTAAATGAATCAGAAATATTTTTACCACAAAACAAACAAAAATAAAAATAATAGCATAAATAATCATTATTGATGTCTTTCTGTAATAATGACAAATAAATATTAATAATTTTATTTATAAAAGTATGTATACATAATGAATCCCACTTGTTTTTCAATTTTTTTTTTTTTTTTGTTATCCTTTAACAACCGATTGTTACACTTCACGGTATAATAAACTTTTATTGTAAGAAAAAATCATGAAATCTTGTCAAAACAACAGCATGGGCAAAAAAAAATGAATATGAAGTTATTGTTTAAACGTTCAACAACACGTGTTTTTCCCATGTTGAATTAAATAAGAAAAGCGAAAAGAATTTTTAAACAAACTAATAAAAACATTCTTTGCAATGTTTAATCATATTTTTATTCGAAAATTATCTCTGCTTATCACAATTTAAATGATGATTGCCTTGCCCCATCACAAATTTTGTTTTAAAATTATTAAAATTTTCATTTATTTTTTAAACATGAAAATAAAATTATTTTCTTCTCAATTTTCTGGCTTGCGTTGTGTCTTGTCTTGTTTCTTTATTTTCATTACTTTTTTCAATTTTGTTTTTTTTAATTTTCTACACACTAAACATGCAAAACAAGTAAAATCTTGCTAATTTATTATAAAAATAAAAAGAAATTCATTTTTATTTTGCTTCTTTTTTTTTGCTGGTTATATTAAAAAACGTATTTAAATCGAGGACAAAATACAAAATCCATATTTATGATTTAAATCGAAAGGAAGTGACAGGTTGTATGTTTGAAATTCGTAAATAAATAAAAATAATGTATGCTTTCATAGAAATATTTTATTTTTTTTCTTCTAAAAATATCATCCAACACCCAGAAACACAGAAGTGTATTTAAATTAATTTATATTTTTTTTTATTTTTGCTGGTTTATTATATAAAAACTTGTCCCACAGCGAAAATATTTGATTTTCTAATAAATTATTAAATACTTTTGAACTAAACTAACTAATTTAATGTTCAATGTAGAAATTATTAGCATATATAACAAAGTATAATATAAAAATGTAGAAAAGACGAAAGTAACGATTATTTTATATTCAAGGAAATTACCATTTAGATATTATTTTTTATGATCGACCAAAAGTAAAAAAGAAAAAATAATAATAACCGTGTCGCTAATTTGTTAATGTCATTAAATATAATTTTGTAATCTCTTTTATGAATAATAAAAGTTATAATTAGTTTCAAAATACATAATGAAGAGGAGAAGATGGAAGCGGATGAATTATTTTTATCTTAAGAACGTTTTTAATTTATTAATTTGTTTTAGTTAAATGATTATAATCATAGTAATAATAATAAAAATGTTTAAAGCGATAACATTTTAAATTTAAATTATTTCATAAATAAAATTTCGATTTTCTTTTCTTTATTTTTTTAACAATATTATAGCTGAAGTCAAAATGCCAAGTGGACATGTAGATAAGCCTGTAATCGAGGACAATCGAGATGGAACAGTATCAATTAAATATGATCCCCGTGAGGAGGGTCTCCATGAATTAGCTGTCAAATATAATGGTGAACATTTGCAAGGGTCTCCATTTAAATTCCACGTTGATGCAATTGCATCTGGTTACGTTACCGCATATGGAAATGGTTTGACTCATGGTGTTAGTGGTGAACCAAGTCATTTTACTATTTCGACAAAAGGTGCTGGTGCTGGTGGTTTATCACTTGCAGTTGAAGGTCCTAGCAAAGCTGATGTAATTAGAAAAAAAAGCATTTATTTTATTTATTAGTTATATTTCATGCATATTTCTTTTCTCAGATAACTTATCATGACAATAAAGATGGTACAATCTCTGTATCTTATTTACCAACATCACCTGGTGAATACAAAGTATCTGTTCGTTTTGGAGATAAAAACATCAAAGGATCTCCATTCTTCGCTAAGGTAATTTTGTGCTTTTGATTATTGTTCTTAAGAAATTTTCTACAATTAAATGGAATATTTTATTCTTGGTTCTATAGATTACAGGTGAAGGTCGTAAACGTAATCAAATTTCAGTCGGTTCTTGCTCAGAAGTTACACTTCCAGGAACTATTAGTGATGCTGATTTACGTTCACTTAATGGATCAATTCAGGTAGAAAAACATTTGTTTAGTTAAGTGGTATTAGGTTTTATAGCAAATTATGTAACTGTAGGCACCAAGTGGTCTTGAAGAGCCATGCTTCTTGAAGAGACTTCCAAGTGGCAACATTGGAATTTCATTTACACCTAGAGAAATCGGAGAGCATACCGTTTCAGTTAAACGCATGGGCAAACATATTTCTCATTCTCCATTCAAAGTAAATGTTTGTGAACGAGAAGTCGGTGATGCCAAAAAGGTTGTTGTTACTGGAACCGCGCTCAAAGAGGGTGTTACACATGTTGATAACTTCTTTGCCGTTGATACACGTAATGCTGGATATGGTGGTCTCTCACTTTCTATTGAAGGTCCTAGTAAAGCAGAAATCCAATGCACGGATAAGGATGATGGAACATTAAACATTTGCTATAAGCCAACTGAACCTGGTTATTATATTGTTAATTTAAAATTCGCTGATCACCATGTCACTGGATCTCCATACACAGTCAAGGTAACTTCTTTAATTTGTATTTTTTTAATGCAGCTATAATTCTCAAATTATTAATAAAGGTAACCGGTGAAGGATCAAACCGTCAACGAGAAAAAATTCAAAGACAACGCGATGCAGTTCCACTAACTGAAGTTGGAAGTCAATGTAAATTAACATTTAAAATGCCTGGAATAACATCTTTTGATTTGGGTGCAACTGTAACATCTCCCGGAGGAGTAACAGAAGATGCTGAAATTCAAGAAGTTGAAGATGGATTATATGGTGTTTCTTTTGTGCCAAAAGAATTAGGTGTCCATACAGTATCTGTTCGTTATATGGATATGCATATTCCTGGTAAGATCCATTTATATTTTTTTTTTTGTTTGTTAAATTTAATTAAATTTATTTATTGCGTCCAAGGATTATTATGGGTGAGACAAAAATCCTATAATTGCAGAAAACAATACATAAATCTAAAAAATTATTTTGATGCTTAAAAAATCATTTTATTATTTTAGGTTCACCGTTCCAGTTTACTGTCGGTCCATTACGTGATTCAGGATCACATTTAGTGAAGGCTGGAGGTGCTGGCCTCGAACGAGGTGAAGTTGGTGAAATAGCAGAGTTCAATGTATGGACTCGTGAAGCCGGAAGTGGTAGTTTAGCCATTTCAGTAGAAGGTCCCAGCAAAGCCGAAATTGAATTCAAAGATCGCAAGGACGGTTCATGCGATGTATCTTATGTTGTGTCTGAACCTGGCGAGTACCGTATTGGTTTGAAATTCAACGATTTACATATTCCTGACTCTCCCTTCAAAGTATACATATCACCAGCAATGGGAGAAGCACATAAATTAGAGGTTGCTCAATTTCCACAAGGTGCAATCCAAGCTGACACACCAGCTCAATTTATTGTTCGTAAAAATGATGCCAAGGGTGAACTTGATGCCAAAGTTGTGTCTCCGTCCAATACTGCTGATGATTGTTTTATTCAATTAATTGATGATGACCAATATTCTGTTCGTTTCTATCCTCGTGAAAATGGTATTCACAGTATTCACGTTAAATTCAATGGAGTTCATATTCCTGGATCACCATTCCGCATAAAGGTAGGTAAAGATGTTGCTGATCCAGCGTGCGTTCATGCTTCTGGCAGTGGTCTTCACGATGTAAAAACTGGTGCAAAAACGGATCTTATTATTGATACATGCAATGCTGGTGCCGGTTCATTAGCCGTTACAATTGATGGGCCATCTAAAGTAGCTATGGATTGTACAGAAGTCGAAGAAGGCTACAAAGTAAGATACACACCATTGTTGCCGGGAGACTATTACATGTCTATTAAATATAATAACATGCATATAGTTGGTTCACCATTCAAAATCACATGTACTGGTGATAAATTGTGTGAAGAGGGTGCACAAGAGACATCATCAGTAATAGTAGAAACTATACCGAAAATTTCAAAAGCTGGCAAATATTGTGGTCCAGTATTGCCAATATTTAAGTCCGATGCAAGCAAAGTACTGTCAAAGGGTATGGGCTTAAAGAAGGCTTATATAGGCAAACAAAATCAATTTACTCTTGGCGCTTCTGACGCAGGTAATATTTATTTCTTTACATGAAAAAAAAATACAAAATAAACATTTTTGCTAAATAACATAAATGTTTGTTTTAAATTTCAGGTAGTAACATTTTATATGTTGGTATCTACGGGCCAAAAGGACCATGCGATGAAGTTTTAGTCAAACATACCGGCCGCAATACCTATCAAGTGAATTACCTTGTTCGTGAACGTGGTGATTATATTGTTATTGTAAAATGGGGTGACGATCATATTCCTGGTTCACCATACAAAGTTGAAGCGTAGTTATTTCAATTTAATTTAATTGTATAAAAGAATTATATCAAACAAAATCTATACATAAACTACTATGTACAAAAACAAAAATAAAAAAACCCGGAACACTTAATATTATCCAACGTTCTTAAGTTTATACAACACTCTAAACACCAATTTATCAATTCAACAAAAACAAGAAGAAAATCATACACGAGTTTTATTTTTTATTTTATTTTATATAATTACCTTAATATTTTTATTTTATTTTTATTAATTAGAATTTTTATTTCTTAATTACACTACACACACGCGTATATATATATATATTTATAAAAATATTTATACATATACACAAACATACATATATATATATACTTTAATTATGATTTATAAAAAAAAAATTAAAAAAAAAAAAAAGAAAAAACTTATAAAGCAAAAACACCCCCTATTATCATTTATCCTTTTTTAAAAAAGAAATTCATAAAAGAAGAAAATCTATTCAATATTGTAATTTCTCGAATATTTTATTGTATATAATTAATAATTAATTTTTATTATTATTATTAATATATTTATAAACAATAATATAAATAAAAATAAATAAATAAAAAACAAGTAAAGAAAAGAAGAAAAGTCATTAAAATGTATTTCGTTGTGTTTTTATGTTCAAAATATATATTAATTATTAATTATTCTTATCTTTAAATGTGCAAAAAAAAAAACTGAAGAAAGTAAATAAAAAAAAAATTTTATTAATTGTGTTTTTTAGTTTTTAATTTTGTTATCGCAAATAATTTATAAACAGGTACACCACTTTTGGGAAAAATCAATAGGAAAAATGTTATTAAAAAAATTCAATTACAAAAATTTTAAGAAAATAAATTCAATTTTTATTATACAAAACGTGTTTTATAGACACCACATTGATTAAGTAAATTTGATAATTCGGCAGCATCATATCCTATTAACTGTTTCAAATCACAGACAAATTTATAAACAAATCTAATAAGAAAATAATAATAATGTAATAAAGAATTAAAAAAAAATTATATTATTATAAATATATACCGTTTGCCATGTACTTTTGATATCATATCACCATCGTAATAATATCTTAAGGCTCTTGATAATTTTTCATAATTCATTGTTGGTTTATTTTTTCTTTCACCCCATAATTGTGCCACTCGTTCCGGATTATTTAGTTTAAATTCACCATTTCCACCTTTTTATATAATTAATATAAATAAACAATAATTATCACAATAATATTCAATTTACCAATCCATTGAATTATTGCTGTATGTTCCTTATCTGTTAAAATTTCCAATAAAAATTGCCATAATTGTATTTGACC
Source organism: Ptychoptera contaminata (assembly GCA_963942525.1). NCBI lineage: Eukaryota > Metazoa > Arthropoda > Insecta > Diptera > Ptychopteridae > Ptychoptera > Ptychoptera contaminata. Next base: position 40,677,407 of record OZ012637.1, on the reverse strand, counting down.
ATTATTTCCTGTACGATTACCACAAGGACATGGATCAATACCCATTTGTTTCATTATTTTTAATGGTTTATGTATGGCACGTGGATTTAACTGTTTTAAACGAAGAATTGCCTGTGTATCGTCAGTTTCATCTACAGATTTTTGAATAACAGCAACAAATTTACATTTTCTTAGTAGTTCAAGGTGAGTCCAAAATATATCACCTGGATCGTTTGGTACTTTTTGTTGAAAGCCTTAAAATTAACAGTATACCAGTTTAGCTCTTATTCAAGTTTAAATAATATTACTACGTACTTTCTAATGTTATATTACATAGATCTTTTCCAGTTATACTCCAATCCTGTAATTTTATTTGACTCTAAAAGTTTAAAAAAAATATATTAAAGAGTAAAATAACTTAACTTGTTTTTAATTTACCAAATTGAATTGCCTCACGGCCCATTGTAGCCAATGCTTAACTTGTGCACTCGTCCTAAAATTTTCCAAAACATAAATTTCAATTTTATGACATAATAATTAATTTTACCATTCAGTTGGATCATCTGGTATTTTTAATCGAGCTTGATCTCGTTTAAATTGTGTATCGACAATCCATTTATTAACATTCGAATAATCTTTCTCTTCCTCTTCTACTGTACTTTCATCCATTGTCGTCATTTCCATGCTTGACTGTTCTTCCGCTGATGCTTTTTCAAAATTATCCAGACAAGGTTCTTTCGGTTCTTCGGCGACAACATCTTCCGTAGGTTTAAGAACATCAATAATATTTATACGCTTTTTAACAGCTTGTACCTGTACATTTATTTGCACTAGACCTTCACCCTGTACACATTGGTCAACTAGATTTTTATGAGGTTCCAACTAAAATCAAAACAATCCGAAGTTTATATTTTCCTTTAAAACTATAATAACACAAAAACATACCATTTGTGCATCTTGCAACCAAAATTCATAGTTTTTTAATGATTCACCTATTTTATTTTCAAGCAATGTTCTATAATAAAAATTAAAAAAGAATAATTATTTGCTACGACAAGAACGTTCGACGAAACACTGTTAATTTGTCAAAAAATAAATAAATATTATAATTAATAATTAATCAACGACTATATAGATTAATAAAATAAAGAAATAGTTCATTAAAGTGAAATTTATATATAACAACTGTGTGAATAGACAAAATAAATTATTTTTATTATCACCGTAATGAACTAAGTGGCTGCCGAATATCCATATGAAGCACGATAATATCATCTCCTTCATTTTCATCTTCTGTATCATTATTCATAAAAAATGTTTCTTGTTGCATCATTTCCGAATTAGTAATTATACCTAAAAATTTCACGAGTTATTAGTTAATAAAATATATTTCAATAAAATAGAATGTTTCGACCTAAATCATCACCATCAAATCTTGTGATAATATCACTTGATAAATGCTCATGTAAATCGGGAGCCTCAATTTTAATATTGATACCATTAAATAATTTCTCCGCCTCCATTATTTATAATAATTATTACTATTTATTAATTTACTTGAAACACAATATTTATTTAATTATTAAAGATTTGTACATGCTTCGCTAATGTGGAAACAATTTGTTTATATTTTTTGACATTGACAGTTCAATTTTCTAATATGTCATATTGTAAAATAACTGCTTTATTACCGATTGTGTATCGGCTAAATTATAGCAGTTGCTTCAACAATTCTATTTTTCAAATTTTAAACATGGCTTTTAAATACCAATGTAAAGAAAATAAATAAGTAAATTAAAAACAGATTTTTTTAAATACAAAAATATTTTATTTGTGGTATATTTATTTTTTTCGTTCATATTTAAATTTATAAATTGGAGCTGATTCAGAAGTTCCTTCTTGTTCAATTACTGGCAACAGTTTTCGTTTCTCTTGCAGCGCTTTCTTTAATTCTATAGTATGCTGGACTACCGTCAATTCTTTTTCCCTTTCGATTCGATTTTTAATTTCATTATAAAGATGTTCCCTAGTCGCACTCATAGTTTTTATTTTCTATAATTAGAAAGATTAAAGTTTAAAAATAATTTAAAAAAAATGCAATAATTTATAATGACTTCTTCATCTATATCTGGAATTGACATAGTTCTGAGAGTATTTAAGCGTTGCCTATTTGTTTTTCGATCAAGCAGTGCAGGATGTGTATCCAAATGTCTAGCAACATCAAAATGTTTAATGTCTTCTTCCGAATCTACGAAGAACGTATGTTTGTTTTTAACTGTATTAACTGCGTCAATCATATGATACTGAGATTGCAATCTAATCAAAGACAAGAAAAGTTATCTACGACAATGTGAATTCAGTATTATTAATTATTTACCTTTTCAATTTCTTCGTTTCAATTGTACGTTTCATTACTATGTATTTTGCATCTTGGCTGTACATTAATTTTTTTTGTTCATCTGTAGTTTGATCAATTTCATCCTCGTGGTGTTTCTATGATTTTGATAGCAATTTTTTAACATTTATTATTCTATTATTTGATAGCAATTATTACTTACACCATTTACAGACTTTGAATTAATCATATGATGATAAAATTCATCGGGATTCTTATTTAAGGATTTCTTCCATAATAATTTTAAAGTTTCTTGTTTTTCATGTTGATTATCTGCACGAAGTTTGTAATCTTTTTTCTTCTCTAGAAGCCCTAAATGTTTTCGTCCTTCTGGCTGGTGACGTTCTCTATGGGTTTTTTGATTTGTTTTCGAAGCTTTTTTCCAAGAAGACATTTCAACCAACGTATAACCACTATTTTATTTATAAAATTTTAAAACATATAAACGAGCATGTGCTGTTTTCAATTTTTTTGACAGCTGTCAGCTTTCTTTGGTTTTTTTAACTAAAAGGTATAAAAATAACTTGGTATTATAAATGGTCTTAAACTTATAAACAATTTTTTTGCTTTCATATGTTTTTTGAAGATTATGCATTAAATTTATGCCTTAAACAAAAAGTAATTATTTATAGGTATAACCGTTTTAACCGTACCATTTGATTGAAGTTGCTGCCTATAAATCGCATTCAACTTTTAAACGACATTATAACAGACATTTTTAAAACGTCAATGTATAAATAAGATATTTGTGTTTTAAATGAATGTGGTGTTTCCTGATTTTATTCTTATGTTTATTTATTTTTGTTTGTCCAATTTTAACTTGAAATTGTTAATTTTTAAAAAATAAAAAAAAATGTCGAATAATGTAAACAACAAGTGAGTTGATTATTGTATACATTTACATCTATTTATAATATTTTTTTTACAAATTACAGATATAAAGTTTATTGTCAAGATCCAAAGGTTTTAGATTTACGAGATAAGCAAATAAAGCAATTGGTACAGGTAATACAATCACATTATTTTCAGTTTTAATAAAGATAATAATTTAAATTATTTTTGATTTAGAACTTTGGGTCTGAACCAGATCACTCAAATGATATTTTGTTTGATAATTTATCGAATGACACGGAAGATATTGAGTCCGATAGCTCTTCATCATATGAAAATAATGACGAACAAGATTCAAATTCATCCTTTGATGTAGAAAAAATAAAAAAAGAATTTAAGGAAGATATGGAAAAAAATTTAATTTGTTTTACAAAAAACGATTTTGCTACAAAAGTAGAGGAATGGTTAGCAGAATCTAGACATGCATTTTCAAGCCATAAATTAACAGTACAAGATAAAAATAGTTTTTATCAATCTGAAAAAATGAAAAGTGTAACTGATAATAAAATAAGATCGTATTGTCCATCTGACGATAATTGCTCCGACACCTCAGTGGATACGGTGAAATACATACGTTCTAATAAAAATAAAAAAGCATCTAAGATCACTATGCTAACAATAAAGGAATATAATTTTAAAGTAATTGAAAATCGATCAAAATCAACGTCAGACATGGAATTTCTAGATAAGAAAAAAAAAATTTCGAAAGAACGTATTCATTCTATTGACAGTAATCCTCAATTACAAAATTTTTCTCTTGAATTCGACAAAAATAATTTGAAAAATCAAATGTTAGAAGAAAAAAAATGCCGAGACGCTTTATCATTTCCGTCTGTAGAAACAAAATTAAAAAGCAAAATTCCAGTATTGACACGGACTTCAATCCACGGACCGGGTGATATAGCTGGAACAAAATTAATAAATAATAGTAGCAATAGAACAAAGCATCGTCTGAAGCAGATAAATAAAGAATGTCGTAAAAAAATTGAAAATCGTAATAAATGTGTCTTGATTTCATCAGATTCTTGTTCTGATTCCTTTCAAGACGAAAATAGGATTAAAAGATTACGCCGTAAATCTAATTCATTATCTTATAAAACGTTTGAGACATCTGAGTTAAATAATGTTAATAATAATAATAATAATAAACTAAAGTCAACAGAAACGACAAATAATAAAAAGAAATTGACAAATCGTAGAAATCAATTTAAGAAAAAACGCCTAAATAATTTGTCAATAATTGGTTCAACACTCACTATTGGTGATATACTAGTTGCATCAAATCATAGTTGTACAGATGCAATATTAATATCTGAAGAAGAACTGACAAGAGCAATTGGCATAGAGAAGGCAGAACACTTATTAAAGGGAAATAAACCGTTTCAATATGAATTACCACCACTTTCTGAATTAATTTTTAAACCATTTATGATTGATCCGCTAGATGATGACGAAGAACTTTTTGCAAATATATTAAATCGAGGATATTTAAAAAAGAGATGTCTTAAATAAATTGTTCATGTTAATTGTTTAAAAAAAACAGAAGAAAGTACTTTTTTATTTTAGAAATACATTTTATTACTTATTATTTTGACTAGTTGCATCTATATTACACAGTGTATTTTTTATAATAAATAAATAAAAATTTATATGTTTTAATAATTATTTTATTTTTATTGTTACTTTACTTTATATATAATTAGAGAGAAGAGTTATCCTATATATAAAAGGCACAATTAACAAATTTAATAATAATAATAATAAAAAAAAAAAATGGATAAAGAAAATAAAATTAAAAAGAATTATCACAAAACCAGTTGTGATTAAAAATTTAATTTAATTATTATATTAAATATTAACATATTTATATACAAATAGTCTATATACATTGATTTATCGTTTAAAAAAAAAATCACTCACTGGTAACATATTAATACATTATGTTTTATATTTCTTTTATATATAATATATTATAATTCAGTCGTTATTTCATCTTGAGGCCTAAAGCCTAATTTAAAAAATTCATCTTCCAGCCATAATGAGCTACCGTGAAAATTTTTCGTTGGAAAATAGCATTTAGTATTTTTAAATGGATTATTATATGGATCGGATGTGTGTGGCTGGTCCAAATCATGTAAACTAATTAAAGATCCAAATATTTGCATTTGATGTAAGTTCGATGAGTCACTCGTTGTTGTAGTGGTTGTTGTTGTCGATTTAAATGTTGAATGCTGGCATGAGCCTAAACGTGGATCCGATAAATTTGACGAGGGTGCTTGTAAAAAATCTATGAGCTGTGCTATTTGTGGCTTATAACGATCTAATACTGTTTCCGCCCATATTGCTAATCTAGACCAGTCATGCGGTGGAGCAGGTAATGCTTCAACAGGCTTATTTAAAATTATTAATAATTTGGCTAAATCTCGAACAACAGGACGATACGCTTGTGCACCAGCAACGTCATTTGCTAAGTAAAGCTTACGTATCTGTCTCCTTGTATCGTTTAACATCGCTAAAAAATATTGTGCATTTGGTCTAAGCTCATCAAGTTGCCTTAAAAAATCACTTCTTTCGATTGTATCATCGATTAATTTTTCCTGTATGGACTTTCTCCTTTGTCGTCGTTTTGCTACAATTAATATAATTGTGAGCAATATGCCACATGCAAGAATACCGCATACGGCACCAACAATTGTCGTCAAGGAAAATCCCATTAATCCAGATGGTTCGCACAGCCGTCCCATGAACTCGGGCACCGTTGACCATTTTTCCTTATAGCCATACGGACATTGATCTGCACATTTTCTGGTGTCCGCAATTATCACATTAATACATTTCATACATCCCATCGAAAGGCATTTTAAACATCCGGAATTAACATCACAATCTAAAAGTTGACAAAGAAAAATGTAATTAATATTTGTATAGTAGAGTGAAGTGTTTAAAGTTAAAAAAAAATAAACATATAGCATTGCATTTACAACAATAATTATTGTCAAGTGTTAATGTTAACACACAAAAAAAGAAGATATTCAAGTAAAGAAAATCAACCAAAACACCGTTATCTATACATTAAAAGTACAAATAATATAATATTCTATTGTTTCATTACATAAAAATGAAATAAAATATTGTCGACATCGTTACTTGACTTACTTAAGTAAATAAAAATATCTTTATATACAATATTCTTAACCGAAGTTCGTGGTCAACAAATACAGTTCATTTGAGTTCAGTTTCTTTCTTAACTATCATATAAAATAGAACATTTAACTAATAATATAATAATACAGAAATAATAAAACAAATAGAGAAGCCAAATACTTATAAAACTAATCCCTGAAATATTTAAATATTATAAGACTTCACATATCACTCGTAATGTTTTGATTTTTCTACAGTCAGCGTTTTATTAATTTTTTTTTTTATTAAACAGACTAAATGTATTTACATTTTATAAACAGAAAAACGAGATAATAATTATTCTTTAAAAAAATTATCGTCTACATAAGAATAAGGATAAACAATTAATATTTGTTTGATATATTCCAGCAATACTGAATTATTGCCTTAACTTTGTAACTTTTAAGTTACTCGCACAGTAATTTACACACAAAATAATAATATAAATTAATTAAATAGAAATATTCTTAAAATTCTTAATGAAAATTAATCATCTCATTAAATTTCGGATGTCGGAAATAACACGCAATATTTCCTAATTAAAGAAAAAGTAAGAAAAAAAAAATTATCTTTTCTCCTATATACATATTTATTTGATCATTTGGATAAACAAAGTTTTTTATTTTTCGTTCTGATTTTTGATTTTCTTTTAATCCAAATTGTATAAACTTAGGCAATAAAGTGTATTTTGTTTTACCTATTTTTATCTTCTTCTTCTTTATCTTAAAAAAAAAAACACACACAGTTTTTCGTACAGAAGAAAATAATAAACAAAAAGTGTTTATTTAGTTTACACTTCCCTTTATAACATTTTAATTTAACCAAACAATTAGTGTAAACAATTTAAATTTATTAACTTTAATAAAGAACTTTGTTGTTTTAATTTTTTTAATTTTCAAAAATAGAACATAAGTGAGTACCCTCACTCGCATTGAAAAGGAAATGTAGTTTAATCGTGTTTACAGGAACAAACACTTGTGTCATTTATTATTTAATAATTTCATTGTTTTTGTTAAAAAGATTTTAAGGGAGAAATTTAATAGCTGTGAGTAAACTCTTTGAAAAAAAAAATCGTACACAAAAAACTAGAAAATGCATATTCGTTGATAATTAACATAAATTGCATTGAAGCACACATCTGTCAAAGCGGATTTATTATTTATTTATTTAACATAATTACATAAATGTAAATTTAATTAAAATACTAAACACGTTTACAATAGTGATAAACCATTTATTAATAATATTTTTGTTCTTTTTTCGGTCTTTCTTTTATGTTTTATGTTATTTTTTTGTAGATTTTTGTCGTCTCGTCATAATGCTTACTTCCTCTCCTCATGAATGGTATGCACAGTCCATAGAATGTAAACCATCTGCTTGGTTTCTTTTTTTATTAATATTATTATTTGAGATTCTGTCTCGAAAACGTTTTATCTTTTTAACTGAAGAAAATAAACAACAATAAAACTGTTTATTATTACAATAAATTGTGTATTTTGTTGCAAAGTTTTTGTTTTTTTTTTCAATGTTTATAGAGCAACATAGAACGCACGTGCCTCTGTTCAAACTGACAAGACTACACATCAACAGGTATAAACTATTTGTAAAAGTTGAATTAAATCTTTAATTTATTTATTAACATGAAAGTATTCAGTATTTGTTATAAATAAGTACAAAAATAAATTAAAAATTAATAAAATAATAAGAAAAAAGCAAGATTTTAAATGTAACACAGATATTTCCTATATTAAATTCAAGATATTATTCTTAACATGACCTTCTACTTTTTATTTATAATATAAAATACATTTACTTTATGTCCAGACATTAATGTTTAATTAAAACACATATAATAATAATAATAAATATAATATTTTTGTTTAGTTTAGCTCTATTTAGTTCATTTTGTTTGATTGTCATGTTTATGTCATTTTTTGATTGTCTTTAGCAAAGCATTAATTCTATTGCATATGATACAACGTTGTAAACCGATCCAAGTGTTTATGTTTAATGTGATATCATTTGTATATCATATAAATAAAATTAAATGAATTTTCGTAGTGGTTTGCAACATCTTTTATTTCAATGTACCAATTTCTATATCATTTCATTGTAAATAATAATATTTTTATTACATTTAACGATACACAGTTAGTCAAATTGTTCTATTCAATTTATTATCTCTCTTTGTTGTTATTATTATTATATTTAATAATTTAATAAAAAATATATTTTTTTATATTAATAAAATGTGTTTATGAATAGGGAACAAAAATTATTCATTTTAATTGAATAAAGTATTTATAACAAAAGATACATTGAGTAGGTTTTCATTATTATTATTTTTGCCAAATAAAAAAATAAATATTTTAATTGACCCTGTGGTGTTTGCTGCTGCTTTTTATTATATATTTAATAAAATATAAATAATTATTATATTAATAAACATTATTTTAGTGGCGAATGAAAAAAAAAAATGATTTTAATCGAATCGAAATTAATGAAAAATGTTTTTGTAAACTAAACGACCGCTCCCACATTATGTGTTTTATTTATTTCACTTTAAAGTTTTTTAATTTATTTATTTATTCATTTATTTATTTATTTAATGTTTTATTTTAACAAATATTCTTATGGATTGATAGTTAATAAATAGATAAATATTTCATTAGAGTTTACACTGCATTAGAACTATAATAATAGAAAATTTTCAATCAGTCACAGTTATAATGCGATTTTTGCTTTTTTTATTTTTATTACTCTTTGCATGCATATATACATAAATATATGCAATCATTATAAAAAACATTTAAATTGTTAATTCATAGTTGAGAATGAATATATAAAAATACTTTTTTTTTTTTTTTACTTTTCCCCCAATGCAAAAATAAAACAAATTATTTTTATTGCAAAAAAGTAAAAGTCTCGTTTAACACTTTCGAGTTTCTTACGTTATTTAGCTTTTTGTATTGTATCATACTACGTTTTTGTATTAAAGATCATGATCGTAAAAATTCAAAGTTTCAAGTTTTATATTTGGCTAAAGAGAGGAATAATCATTGAATATTAATTACTAAACTTCTTTCAAAGCAGATGATAATATTTCGTAAATAAATGTTGATTATGTTGGTATAAAACTAAAGAACAAGATTTTTATTATACGAATACTAAAAAAAAAAATGAATAAAATATCAAAAAACATAATTTTTATAATATTGAATAATTAATTAAATCACATTGAGAGCCGTGTTCGTGTTTCAACTAATTAATTAAAACAGTAACATTGGTTGTTTACATTAAAATATTTAGTAATAAATAACGACAGATATTATCAGATAAATTATCAAAAAAATTCTAGTAATAAAGACAGAAGAAATAATGACTTTAAATAAACAAAAAAAGTGGTTTTACGTTTCTAGATTATTTGCATATACTATTAAAATTTATTTTTTTTTTAGTTATTATTAACGTAAAACTGTTGAGTACTCTTATTAACGTACTTGGAAGTTTAACCATCATAAAAATAAATAATTGCCACTAAGATTTTATTGAATCTAAAATTAATATCTGATATAAATCCAAAAATAATACTAATAACACGCTGTGGCAATATTAAAGCTAAAATTTCAATTACAATAAACATATAAGACCAAACTATTGTATTTCATGATTTTTTAGTTTTCTTGATCAAAATCAAGGAAAATAAAAAAAATATTTATTTGTTAAGTCTTAACTAAAAACAAGTTGTATACAATCCAAGGTTATAAAATTATTATTTTTTTTCGTTATTTTTCATTTATAATAATAATTTTTAATATAATTGAATTTTGTATGAAAAAAATAGAAATAAAATCAAATAATTACAATAAAATGCGGGTTACACACTGTTTTATTTGAATAAGAAAACTCATTCTTTAACTTTTATTTCTTTATTACTTAGACTATTTAATTAAAGAATTTAAATAAATAACGGTTACTTATTTTACTTTATATTATTGTGAAATGGTTTTACATTTTGTTTACTTAATAATCACAATATCACAAGTGTTTTATTATGTTTTTGTACTATACCGGCCACTGCTTGTTTACTGTACACTAACGATAATTAAATTTAAAGAAAAACTCTACGCTCTACCTTATTAGCATAATAATTATATTATTTCTTTCATTGTTACAAAGAAAGAAATGTAAATAAAACTATTGTATAAATTTAATATGTTTTAAATTTTTTCCTCTTTGCTACACACAACAACGGAGAAATTTCTTTTTAAGCAAAATAATAATAAATAAATAAATTGTTACGCTGCTCGAATAATATTTAATAAATAAAAACATAAATTAATTAACAAACTTAAATATATAAAAACAGAAATAAATAATAATAACAAATCCGTTTATTAATTTATTTTTTAAAATTAATTATTTATTTGGTGCAAATTTTAACAAGTAGTTTTTTTTTTGTTGAATGGTCATGCATTTATTATAATGAAATTTAAGTCGCATAAGAACAACCATTCTATTGTTATTTTATTTAAATCTCAAGCTTTAAAAAGGGGTTCTTAACCTGTAAACATTGTTTTATTTTTTCTTTAAAGGATATTAAAAATAAATTTAAGGATTTAAATAATAAAATATAAACTAAGAAATATAATTAAATATATTGTTTGTGGGAGGAAAAACATTTAAAAGTTTTTATTTATAAAAAGATAAAAAGCCTAAAGCATTTCTATTTAATTACATACAAATAAAACATTATTTATTTTTATTACTGTTATTTATTCGATGGTAAAAGAAAGTGTTCAGTTTTATTTATTTTTCTTTCAAATTAAATGATAATACTAATTCAGGTTGCGTCATATCCGTCACGAGTAGTTTCACAAAGAGAGCACAATTTTACCTTTGAAAAAACGAATAAAGCCATATTTCCTTAACGTTTTTTTTCACAGTTTTTCAATAATTCGATAATTTATTATCTTTTCTAATTATACTTCATTAATTGCCTATAAACAATAATGATAAAAAAGTGTATAAATATGCACAGAAAGGAATATACAAATATTAATTGAAACATGAAAGAAATACAAATTTAAAATGTAAACATGTTTTTATGCAATCAAATAATTAAATTTAATTAAAATATATTATGTAGAAAGAAAATAACATTAGTTTTAACCAAAGCACAACATATACAATATAATTTATATTTTAACGATTTATTCATTTTCATTACTTTCTTAACCAAAGTAATGAAAAAATAGCAAAAAATTAATAATATTTAATTTTCTCTTGTAAACAATTTTTACATACATCACAAAACCAACAGTGATTATGTAATAATAATAATTATACTATAAAAATAAATTAAGTTAATAAATTACAAACAAAAAAACCAACAAACACTCGATTGAGGTTAATCTTTTTGATTATCTGGATTATTTTATGACTAATCAAATTAGAAGAATAAAAAATAAAAAACACAAATAACCAAGTATATAGTAAGATTAACTAAATCAAATAAAGATTATTTAATTAAATTAATTTTAATAATTAATAACGAAATTTAAAAAAAAAAGATTATTGATAAACAATATTTGAAAGTGGATTTTCGAATTTTTTGAATTTGATAAATAATATGCATACAGTGAAATCATTGTTAAAATCATTAGAACCTTGAAACATCCCATAGTTTGAACTTGATCAAATGTCTATGTCAAATTGGTAAAATATTTTAAATAATTAAAACAAAAAAAAAAATTGCCCAATAGAAATACCACAGCTAAGACAGAAGGTTAACATATATAATTTTAAAACCATGATCTTTAAGTTGAAATTTAAACGCAAAACTAAAAGAATTTACACGCATAATTTCTTAGTTTACCAAAAAAAAAAAAAAAATTCATGGATATTTTGTGCTTGAACACACATTATCAGAATATTTCAGATACAGTTTCAAAAGATTTATTTTTACACCGAAAAAAACCTTTTTTAAATACTGTGAAAGACAAGTAAAGTAAATATTTCTACTACCTACTTCAAGGAGAAATAAGCATTAGCCTTGAAAGAACAAAAAATTATAGTTATATCCAAAACTATAATTACTGATTAGTTACATTACATTGTTAATTATATTTTATTTTCCATAAAATATTAATAACAAACATTGATTTTAAATAATAATAATAATGGAATAATGATTTCACTGTTTATACAAGCGATACATTACTGTATTTAATTTTATTAATCAAGCTATAATAATCTAACTAAGTTATAATAAAAGATAAAAGAATAAAAAAAAAGCAATAATACGATGTAACATTATTCATTAGTAACATATACAACATTAATAGAATTTAATTTATATTAATAATTTATAATGCGCAACGATCTGATTATTATATAAATAATATAATAATAATAATATGCGAATAAGAATATTAAATTTAATAATTAAAACATTTAAATAATTAAATAAATGCCGCTTATTGTAGTTATTAATATTAAATCAAGTTTTTCCTTATATGAAAATAACCAGAACGATCATTTAATTATTATTATTTATCATAATCATAATGTATCTTCTGGGTAAGATGATCAATTAATATTACAAGAAATATATAGAGAAAAATTTAATCTACCCTGAATTCCCTAATAGTGTTTTTGAATTGCAAAATGTTTTAGGATACTTCTATTTAGCCACTACCCTTTAATAAGCCACTGGCCTCATAATTATACTAAAATATTATCGAATGAGAAGAGGAAACTTTCAATCCGTGAAAAATTGATGAATTATTTGTTTAGATGAAGATAATTTTGCTTCCCATGAGGAAGATTTTGATGAGTAAATTTTAACTTTCTTTAATTAAATAAGATTCAATAAAATTTGTTTTCAAAATTTATTTTTAAAAAAATATGCACTCTAATAAGCCTCCTCTCCCACTATGAAACATCTACCCGATATTAAGTCGCTGCTAGGCCAAAAAAAATTAACTCTTTTTCTCTATTAAGCCGGTGGCCTATAAAGGGAATTCAGGGTAATTAAATTGAAAATTATTTGTAATAAAATTAAAGAAAAAAGTAAACAAGTAATAAATACTTAAGTAAAAACAAATTAACTATCTATAATTCAATTTTATTTAATTTATTTGACTTTGAAATTAAATTGAATTATTTTTTTTTCTGGTTATATGTGTATTACCGTATGTATATTTTTGCTACATTATTGTTGATTCGTTTCATAATGTTTTGAGCTTTATTAATTATTAGGACACCCATGCATATATGACATAGAAAATAATTCAATAATAATAATAATAAAATAAATTCAATCAATTAGTGTCAATTATTAAATTTATATAAATATATTTAAACAGTTATTTATTATTATTTTTATTTTTATTGCAAATATCATTCAAGTATTTTTCTTTATTTTTGCAATGTTAAATAAATTTATTATAAACAATACAAATAACCAAAACAAAGTAATAAAAAATTTGTTATAAATATTTCTTTTTATCCAATTGATTACATATTAACAATAATAATAATAATAAAAATAATTATAATCTGTTAATATAAACACAAACGTTGTCAGAAAATAACAATTTAATTTTCAATAGAACAGTGAATACATTGTTATTGAAAATAGAAATTGCATTATAGAAGAAATTATATGCTTTTTAAAGTGTTTATGCAATTAATCTGATTATAAATAGTCAATAATACATATATATTTAATTAAATCAAATAAAGTCTTGTTAAATAATAATTATTTAATTTTAAATAAATATATTATAGTTAAATATTGGCGCCATTTAATATATATATATCAAACGTCTTAAGCAAATAATAAAAACACACATCATTCTCCAACTCATCTTAATTTTGTTTTCATACTTATTTAATTAATAACATTAGTAAAATAATAATAATAATATTAATAATTCACTAATAGTGAATTTTATTAATAAATTTTATTTACTTAAAGTAAACTTTTGAATATAAATATTATAAAATAAACAAGTCTTTTCACATAATCACTGTGTGGGTGATGATTATTATAATGAATATGGTGAAATATTTAATGTTAAATGCATTGTTCTTGCTATAATAATAATAATAATATAAATAATATTAATTCTGTATTTTTATTTTTTATTATTATTAATATTAATATTAGTAGTGTGAAAAAATTTATTAAATTATTTATTCTTTTATATAATAATGTTTTGGTAAAACTAATAAAAATAATAATAATAATAATCAAAAAAAAAAATGTGTTTAATTACATTACATGGTTAGTTTTGTTAAGTTTTTTATTTTTTTTTTCTAAGATAATAAAACAAATTTCACTTTTCTTAGAAATATATAATAAATATTTGATAATTTTTAATTTTTTCCTAGTTATTTTTCATATACAAAAATAAGTCTCTCGACGACAATAACTACACAAAAGAATTTTTTGAAAAAAGAAATAAAAATATATAAATTTATCAAAAATCATACAACTAAACACACATTTGTGTATAGAAAAATGTATTAATATTTTTAAAACAAGCATTTCTGTATTGATTTTAAAAATAAACTTTCACATGTACGATGATTAAAAACAAGAAAAAAAAATAGAAAGATTTAAGAAACATTAAAGAGAAATATATAAGATAAAATAAAAATAAACGGAAAATGCAGACAAAATAAATGTATTTTGTTATAATGAAACAAAACATAAAAAATAATGAAATAATATAAGATAGTAAGATATTAAGTAATGTGAATCCTTATTTTTATCTATATAAAAGGGGTTTTTTGAAATTAAAAGTTAAAACATTAATTACTTTACTAAAATAAAAAATAAATAAAGTATTTAATAAATAACTTACTAAAAAAACAGTGAAATAAATAAATTGGTTATAACGACATTCTTTAAAAAGTAAAAAATTAAATAAATTTTAGAATATTTTCATGAATTTTCTTTTCAAATGAGTATATTATTAATTTTATTATTTTTGTCATAAAACAAAACTTGTTTTTCCTTTATTATTCATTCACTGATTATAACACTTTAGCTTATTTCTTTATATTGTGGGCGTTATAAGTCTTAACATTTGGTGAATGAAACAAGATTTTTACAAAAATTCAACAGATTATGTTAGAAAATACACAACAAAAATAATAAATAATTAAATGTCGTTGAAATCACATTGGAGTTTTTTTTTTTAATTATTAATAAATTAAATTAATTAAAACAACAACTGTAATAATTAAAAACAACAAAACCTAATTTAAATTAAATAAAAACTATAAAAGAACAATAAGAAATTTGATTTTATTATTATTTTCTTTCACGGTATTTTGCGTAATAAGTTTATACGATTAACATTTTACGCTGTTGCTGTCGTTTCTGTTGCTGCTACTTTATCTATTTGTTGTCTTTAATAATTCTTCATTATTTTCTTCATCTTCTTCTTCAACTATTTTATTCAATAAATTAATTAATAATTACAATTGAATTCACACGGTTTATTTTTTTATGTTTCTTTTTGGATACTTTCTTTTTATTGCATAATTTGTAAAGTATTTTAATTATTCTCAATTATTCTGAAAAGGCCAATAGTTTGTTTAATTGATTATCTCTTTAAATAAAGACAAACAGCAATATTATTATAATGCAAAATATTTATAAAAAAATTTTATTAAAGTTATTTTTATTTTTTAATAAATAACTTAAGAAAAATATTTACAGTTGTATTTCGATATGCGATTAGAGTTATGTGGAATTCGCCAACATGTCTAGTGTGAACTTTTGCATAAATATTTATAAAATACAAAATCAATTGAATTTTTTTTTATTTATTTATTTATTTATTTTAGACTAAAATTTGCCACATTTCCATAATAAATTTATTAAACTAATACATTGTTACAATTGGCAAATCGAATAAAAAAAAAATGCCAAATTCACCAAAGTTACGTGTATTGACTGTTAATTAGAAGAAAACCTTTCTCAAAAAATCATATTTTATAATTTTATTTGCGTACATATTTTAAATTTAAATATTTTAAAAACAAATAAACATTTAAAACTTTTACTTAATAACAATAAAACGATTTATCTTTAATTATTAAAAATAATGCAAAAAAAAAAATTATTAATAACGTAATAAATACAAAATTTTTGTGCTCTCTTCAAATAATTTAATTTTAATGTTTTTACGTATGTATTAAAACAATAAATAAATAAATAAATAAAAGAGCAGAGACCTACTGAACTTAAAAACGTAAAACTAAAAACCATAAGAAAATGTTGAATTTATATTCTTTTACTTTAATCTTTATTGATAATGTTGTTAAAACGTAAATAAAAACGCAAAGTAAAAAAACTTGGCTTTTTTATTAAACTGGTTTTACTTTACAATCAAATATCAATCACAATAATACATTTAACAAATCTTCAATTTATATGCTTATGCTGTACTTGTTTTAATGTCTTCTTTTGTTGGTTTTTTTCTTTAGTTATTAAAATGATGAAAAAATTAAAACAGAAATAAAAACATTAAACAATAAGGAATAAACTGGCTCAAGTACAGTGAACTTAACCATATATGTTTAATCATCATCATCATCATATGTAAGAAAAATTAAATAATTTATATTGTTTTGTTGATTTAAAATAAGAAATTAAGAAGAAACAAACAAAAACAGCGGAATTCCCAAAATTATTTATAAAATTTTAATGCAAACGTAACATTTCCTTATCATAATTTTTATTAACATTTCTGCAATATGTTGCTTAATTCGAGTATTATTGAAATTCTATTGTTAGCTAAGCATTTCTTGTATCAATTTTTTTTGCTTCACTTGATTTCTCTCAAATTTGCATATTCGTTTTTATGTTAAATAATTATTAATTATATGTTTATTATAAATTTAATATTGATTAATTGATTAAAAAGAAATTTTAATTTTTAATTTATTAAAAACATAATAATAAACACGCAATAAAAATTTAAATTTATTTATTTTTATTTTTTTTTTAATAAATAATGTCTATAATTAATAAATATTGTGCAATAATTATATCATAATAATAATCAATCAATCGGTATAACTTATTGTTGTAATAAAGGTAATGCAATGCAAAAAAACTATAAATAATAATAAAAAATTATTATTAAATCCTTGATAATATAATTTAATAATAATAAATTATTTGCGTTATTTATTATAAATATTAATAATTAAAATGCAAAATTACCTGTATTATATGACGATGATGTTAAATTTCCAGTAACAAGGTAAAATAGTTGTGGAAAAATAATGCAACAACTAATTAAACCATATGCTGTTGAAAATATATTATAAATCCTATATGTGTGATTAATTCCCATGCTGTTGTTGTATCCATATCCCAATTCTCACCATATGTGTTTACGTTTTTCTTGCTGTTTTTATTTATTTTATTAATACAAAAATTATTGTTTTCGTTCTAAAGTAATGATTTATTATATTTATTATTTATCTTACTTAACTTAAACGGTTAACGCATTACCGCAATGTTTAAAACCAATTAAGAAACTTTATCACTTAAATTTTTAATTAAACTTTATTAATGAACAACAGAACGTTTAATTGTTTATTTATTAATTAAGAATTTTTGTGTTCATCACCACTTAACAATAACATTTCGTTATTAATAATTTTAACTTTTTTCACAATAAAACTGAAAGCACAACCAACAGCAATAAGAATAATAATAATTCGGTTTATTTTATTCTTGTGCGACACACATAACTTTTGACCTTTTAATTAACAAAATTATATTACTAAATAGAAATAATTAAATTGTTACTTTTTTTTTCGTTTTTTACTATTTTAAGTCACAAATTGAAAACAAAAAAAGAAAACTTTCTAATAATAATTTTTTATTTTTATTAAAACTAAAACACACTGTGGTTGGTCTTATTTATTTATTACTTATAACGTCTTTGTAAACAGAAAAGTGTGGTGTACTGTAAAGAACAAAGCAATACAGCACAACACAAACAATATATTCCGATAAACACAACAAATTTACTAATTTTTAACAATTACCTCCGAAGCTGTGGTACACAAAATTTCAATTTAATAAAAAAACTTATTTAGCTTAAGCGACACAACTGAATAATGAAGAAATTATGACTAACAGAAAATTTTAAAATGAAAAAAAAATAATATTTTTATTTATTTTTTGTTTTATGTGAGTGTTTCTCTCTGCTTGATGTGCTCACGAGCATATGCGAGACAAAGTGTATAGTATTTTCTTAAGGAAAGCAGAGACGTAGTTGTTCTTAGATGAAAAAATAAATTTCTTTAATTAATAAACCTGTAATAATTTTAAAGAAAAATTAACACTATATACTTAAATATCACGTATTAATATTAATTAAATATTTCGTTATTTTTTGCAATAATTTCTAGAAAAACAAAAACATTTTTTTCATATTACTTTAACTGTTATTTAAAAATATTATAAAAGTGGAAAAATCTTTATAATGCAAATTTTGTACTGAATTTATCTTGGTTGAAGTCGTTTTACATTTGGTTGCCTACATTTTGGTGGTAAGATATATTTTTTGGCAATTAATAAAACGTTTTTTATAATATTAATATTTGTTTTGGAATATTTAACGAAATAATAATACTAACTATTTCTAAATAATAAAGCAATACTTATTTAGTATATTTATTATTTTAAATCAATGCTTAGTAAGTACTTTCGTAAATTAAAAACCAATCACCTGCCATTCAGGAATATCGTTAACCTCCAAATATTTTCGTTTTAATTTTTTTGAAAGAAAACAACACAGAAAATATTTATTTTTTAATAAATATAATATATTTTCAATTAATTACAATAAATAATAACAAATAAAATAATTAACAAAAAATAATAAAATACAATCAAAAATTAAAAAATATAATTACTACAAAAATAAAATTGTTTATTTATGGTAATCATTCTGTATCAAATTTAAATTAAAAAAAGTTTTTGAAAAGCCATACTACAGATTGCACCCATCTAGGTACTGGTCTATTTGTTATTTCATTTTCAGCAGTTGTACCTAATTTATATAAATTATCACATTCTGTCTGCAAACGTGTTTTCAGAGCATGATTATTTGTAACTAAACATATTTGAGATTCTAAATCCCTATTAACGGAACGTTCACCAAAATTCGATGAACCTATTAGTGTTAAACTAGGTAAATCTGAATCTGGAACATAGTACCTAAAATAAAATGTATTTGTTAATAATTCTATTTAATTATGAATTTTAATTACTAACCAAAGACCTTTAGCATGATAACTCCAACCAGGTTTTTCAAATTCAAATAAATTAACTCTATGACTTTGTCCAGCTTTAACAAGATTATCATAAAAGGTTTTCGCTAAAAATGAATATGCGGCAGGAATTCCACCGGCAGGACCTTTGGCACCTTGAAAACCATTAGCCTGTAAGCAAATTAAAATCATAAATAAAAAATTATATGCTTAATTTGTTTATAGTATTTATACATTCGGATGTGCCATTAGTATTGAACACTTTGCCAAACAATTATTTATTAATGTGCTCATATAATCCTGTGTTAAATTAAAATATCCAGTAGCGAATTTTAAATTAGACTCCCTAAGAGACGATGAAATCAATGATTGGGTTACTAAACTGTCATGGTGAATTCCTAGTTGTCCCATTTCAACCAGAGGAAATATCCACGTGTCGGTATCTGAAAAAGAAATTTTCGTAAATTTTAAATCAATATTTAATAAAAAAAAACATCTGTTTATTATTACCACTTGTTGATGCCAGTATATTGTCCTGTTTATCAATGACAGTCGTAAAAAATTCAAAAATGTTTTGTTTTGCCTTCGAAGCGAAATTTGTTTGAGAACTACTATAAGGAAGTAGATCCCATTTAGGATGAAGACACACTTCTTCACTAGGTAGTACTTTTAAGCTAAACTCTTGTACTTTTCCGACTAAAGTCTCATAAAAATCTGCTAATCCTTTATCTTCTATCATTATATAACGATCTTGCCTGTTTGTAAAATAGTCATTCGATAAATTAGCACCACTTATGATCACTGTGTCATCAAATAAATATAGTTTCATGTGCTGTACGCCAAGCAGTTCATTCCATCGTGGCGGTGCAAACTTTTTAGTTAATCCACGAAGTGCAGGTGTATGATAAAGAGATAAACAACATTTTTCACTTTCTTTAACAAGTGGCATCAGGTTAATTTTTGAATTAATTTCACCACGAGTACCTCGTGTAAAATCTAGCAGAATATTAATTCTTAAATCTTTATTTTCCTTGATATTTTGGTGTAACGCTGATACTAATTTCGCTTCTAAATTTCCTACACCTAAATATAAACTAGACAGGACTATTCTTTTTTTAGCTGTTGCAGATTTGCTAACTAGTGTGTCATAGAATACTTTTGGCTCGTGAATAATATTAACATTATCAGCTTTAACAGGAAAACACGGTGCTGCAGAAAATAACCAGGTAAGGCTTTCCAACTGTGGCATTTTAAATGTGTGCGATTTAACATTGTGTAATGGTAAAATATCTACACTAGGTACACTCTGCGTTTCGAGAAATGTAGTAAATAAACGTTTCATTATATCTTCTTTCTTTTAAATGGTATTTCACAATTTCTTTATATTTTCTCTGTAACTTTACTTCAATTGTATATATTTAATATAAAATGATTGTTAGTAGCAAATTATAACTTATGTTACGAAGTTTATTGCGCTTTTTAAAAATTAATATATATATATATAGATCACAAAATAATTAAAAGTAATTAAGATAATTTTTTACTGAATAAACAAATGATTTTTTTTTTTGGCATGAAATGCACTACTCACTACATTTATTAACTTTCTATTAAGTAGTATTTTATTATAGATATTCTAGGTTTCCTAACAATAATAATAGTAGCAATTTACTTTATTTATAATATAAAATTCACACTTTCCACGTTTTTATTATATTTAAATTTCCTTTTTTAATCATTTTATTATACTTTTACTTTACATAAATGTTAATGAATGATTAGGAAACTGTCAAAATGCAGATTGTAGCAATATAAAATATGACGTTTACTATACTGCATTATCGTCGTAAATATAACGAATATTTAAATTAATTATTTATTGATAGATTTATTATAAATCGAATTAAATTAATTAAATAATTATAAATTTAATTACTAAGTAAAGGCTTTTACTCTATGTCGTTTTCAATAAATTTTAATTAAAAAAATGATGTTTTTTAGTTCGCACAGGATTTAAGTTCTAAAAAAAATATTTTGCGTTACCCTGTACTTGTATACATATTTTATACGCCGCTATACATCTGTCAAAAACATAAAAGTGACATGACTAATCGAGTATAAAGAAAATATTTGTTTTCATTTTTTCTAAATATTTTAATAATTAATAGTGTTTATTGTAGTTGATTATATTTTATTAGTAAAAATATTAAATATTTAAAATGCAGAAATATATTTTTTTATTGTTATTAATAATAATTGCTTCAAATTTAGGTAAATTATAAATCGATCATGCATTTCGATGTAAAACCAGTCTGCCTACATACCAGACATTAAATAAATATAATTTATACAATGAAAAAATAATTAAAATATTATTTTTTATACACAGTATTAGGACAGCGTAACAAAGATAAAATGTTTAGTCCTATATCTGGGGCTAGTTGCTTCCGTAGATTAAATGCAACACATCAGACAGGATGCACATGTAATGCTATTGCTTTGTTTTTC
Organism: Ptychoptera contaminata; assembly: GCA_963942525.1. Taxonomy (NCBI): domain Eukaryota; kingdom Metazoa; phylum Arthropoda; class Insecta; order Diptera; family Ptychopteridae; genus Ptychoptera; species Ptychoptera contaminata. Next base: position 40,655,134 of record OZ012637.1, on the reverse strand, counting down.
TATTGTAATAAAAATTAAACAATTTAATTTTATTTTAGCTTCGTTTCAAGGATCTGTTGGTGTTTTACATCTAGTAACATCTGAAGAAGATATTGATTTTTTAGTAACTAGTCCTCCGGCACCGCCTTATGCACCTATCATTCTACCTCATTTATTCACAAGGGCAAATATAATGAGACTCAAAAATGAAGGATCTCATTATATAACCGGAATTATTTTAATTAATAATCGTACTAGTTTAACAAACTTTAGTCATGAATCTACATGCCCAAATCAATATGGTGGACTTCCTTCAACAGAAGTGTGTAATAATCCAAAAACGTCTTGGAATCCATTTGGTACTGGATTGTTGCAAGAGGACTTTCCTTTTCCAATTTTCTATATTTCTAATAATGACGAAATATTAAAGATAGTAAATTGCTTTAAAAAATTTAATGATCATGATTACTCAAACCAAAATACTAGATCTCTATGCAGTATACAAATGAGTTCATTTATGTCAGCTGCTGTAAATTCAGAAGTATGCATGCGAAGAACCACTATAGCAAATAATTTAAGTTCATTAAAATTCTGTGATCCCCTACAAGGGAAAAATGTCTATGCATCCTTATTTCCACGCCAAATAGTTAGTTCTAATGAAAAAATTAACCATACAGAAAAATTTATATTAGTAACTACACGAATGGACACCACATCGTTCTTTGATGGTGATTACAAATAATAATTGAATAATAAATTTTTATTAAAATTAGAATACACATAATTTTAGGTGTTGGATCAGGAGCACTTGGATCACTAGTACCTTTTGCTATTTTAATTAGTTTGTCACACATTTTAGCAAATATACTTCCAAAAAAATCAATTGATAATGAGCTAAATGTGTTATTTGTACTATTTAATGGTGAAGCTTATGATTATATTGGATCTCAACGTTTTGTTTATGATATTAAACTTGGTAAATTTCCATCAAAATCGACCTACACAGAAGCAATAAATATTGAAGATATAGAGCTGTTAATAGACCTTGGAAATCTTGATAATATAAATAAATTAAAAATTTACCACGCATCAGATTTTTCACTGGTTTGGAAATTTTCTGTTATACAATTAATTGTATCTAACGATAATTAATATGTTTATTTTCAGGCCACTCAATTTATGTCAATACTAGACAAGTATACAAAGAATTATAGAATTCCAATAAGTTTAACAAATGTGCTAACAAATAATTTACCTCCAACATCATCACAATCATTTCTTCGAAATAACATTACGTTTCCAGCTTTAATAATAAATTCTGATTCTGAAAATAAATTTTACCATTCCATATACGATGATGAAGAAAATATTGATTTTGTATATAAAAATACATCAGCAGATTTCACTAAACTAGATAACATTTTTAATTTGCAAAGCACATATAGTACAGATTCAATACAAATGAAAATAAGAAATATTTCATCTACTATTGCGTTTACTATTTATGAACTTATTACAAACAAGGAGTATAATAGGGATCAAGGTGCCAGCTTAGTATTGGTATGTATAATGTGAAGTATATATTTCTTGCTTACATTTGAACTTTCTTTATTTTAGATTGATGAATTTCTACATTGTTATTTAGAATCTGCCCAATGTCCTTTATTTAAAGCATCTGCTCATTCTGATATATCTGGGCTGACGGCAACACCACCACAAAGGTATATAAGTGTCCATAGCTCGTATACCCATGAGTCAACGTTATGGGCGTATCGAATTTTAGGATATTTAGTTAGTCAATCAAATGAAATAAGTAAGGATAACTGTACACAATTACCATTGACATGGTTTGTTGGTTATAATGGAACTGGTGAATGCCATTTTACTACACAAAACTTTAGTCAAGCGTATAGTCCAGCATTTTTTGAAGATGGTTTGTCAAATTAATTTTATTCAGAAACAGTTACAGTTTACAGTTGAATAATAATCAAATCTTTTATTAAAACAAGGATACGATTGGAAATCAGGTAAATATTCAACATGGACAGAATCTACATGGAGTGAAATTTCAGCAAGAATATTCTTAAAACCATCTCGTGCACATGAAGTATTGACATTAGCTATAGGTTTTATTGTGATGATTATATCATTCGTCTTAGTTTATCTTATAAATAGCAAATCTGATGTTCTTTTTGGAAATACTACATCCTCAATTGCGTAAGTTGATGAATTATATCTGTTGTTGTTAAAAATTTAAAAATAATTTGTCTCTTTGTTTTAGAATAATAAGTGAGCCAACACATTGTTAAACAATAATTGAAGACTGTTAAAATTTTTATTTAGTATTTTTTTTTTAAACATATTCATATTTTTTTTACAGTTTATAATTTATCATTGATAATTAAAAATTAATTATTTTCAATAATTTTTAGAGTAATTTTTTCTTTGTATTTATTATATTATAGGATATACTCAAGTAATTTAATTGAATTGTGTATTTGCAGCAATACGATATAAGAATAAAGTTTAAGAAATAATAATAATAATAAAATGCATTCTTAACGTGATGTTGTGTTGAATTGGGCAAAATATTCTGCCGTCGGTTCATTACGAAAAACAACTTTATTCATATACTCATTCCTCTTTTTCTGTTGCATTGCTAATTGATTGTTTTCTTCTTTAATTTGTTCATTTAGCAATCGAGTTTTTCTTTCCATTTCTCGTTGTTTTAACAAAGTTTGTCTCGCCATATTATTAGACATTATTTCCCATTGTGTTTTAGTAAGGTCGTCCATCTGCTTTACTTGCTATAAAACAATTTCCAGGATTATTAAGATATTGGTTAATTTTTATATTTAAAAAAAATGATTACATTATTTTCTTTAACTTGCTCAGCTTGTGCTTTCCTAAATGCGGCTACTTCACTCGGAGTCATTCCTCTATAAAGATTAGGAACTTTCATTCCAATACCGAAAGCACTTTGTGCACAATCAGGATTTTCCGTTAGCATATCACTTGTTAAATTATTATAAATTTCCGCTAAGTTATCTTCCTCTTCCTGTTTTTTCTTCCTCAATTTATTACATTCTTGATCATTTGCCTAAAATAATAATGATTTATTAGCGAAAATAATATTAAATATTTTACAATAAGTTACCAATTTAAGATTAAATCGAGCATTTTCCTCTTGAATTTTTTTTCTTGCATTTCTCTCAAATGATTCCAAATCTAATGTGCGCTGATCTCTGGCTTCCAATGCAGCTTGTAAAACTTTATCGGCCAGATGTCTTTCATTTTCTGCTTGTTTTTTTTCTTTAATCTAAATTGTTAAATGATTAATATATAAATGGAAAACAAATCAAAAGTAATTTTATTACTTGTTGCTGTAACCAAGCTCGTTGTTGTTCTATTTGGGCTTTTTTACGCTCTTTACTCATCAAATCCTCGCCTATGAATCTATCAATAAATTAATACAAAATTTAAAAAAAACCAAACAATCATATCAATATATATTTATTACTTTTGTGCACTTGAAATGCCTAAACGGGTGTCGTTATCATTAATTCTACAAGGAACAGTTTTGGATATAAATTTTGGGTCATTCAAATCAAAATCTCTAGTGTCCTCCTTTTTTTGGTACATCATGCGATATTGATTTATTTCATTTTCAATCCTTTTACGTTTCTGAAATAAAACAAAATTTGTATTTACATTAATTTTTTCTAATTAAATGAATTTACTTCGGTTAATTCTTTTTCTTTAGCACTGGCCACTTCACTGAGACGAATTTGCTCCGATACATATTTTCTTTCTCTCTCAAGTTCCTCTTGCCTTTGTTTATTTTTTTCATTTATTTGAAAATCTAGAGCTTCGTAATCAACCTAAATTAAATGATTATTAATTTATTTATAAGAATTTTATTTAATTAAATATTTTGCTTTACTCCTATAAGACGATGACGCGGATTAAATATTCGAGCCTTACGTTCTTCTTCATTTCTCCTCTTCTTTTCAATTAAAGCACTTTCGCGTAAATCGCGCTCATTATTTAATGTTAATTTTAGCATTTTAAATTATAATCTAATTATATGAAATGTATAACATACAAAATATAGTAAGTAACCATTAATTAAAATCAATTTTGTATTCAAATAACGAAATAATTGAACAACACTACGAAATAATGTACAACTGAACCTAGTATGCGTAAATAAAACACATGATTGATAAATTATGTACAGTGCTATAGACTCTATATTTGAATTGTTAGATCAATAAATTTTTATATTTTAATGGCTAATAATCCTTTTTTATTTAAATTAATGATTGAATCAGCAATAACTCTAGCAGAGGAACGAAGGTAACCACCGCTTAGCAACATAACAATTGGTATTTTATTAGAAATTGCGTTTGAAAATACAAATTCGTCACGCTCAATGACTCCCTGCAAAAGATAAAATTTTTAATTTTAATTCACTTCACATTGATTCAACAAAAAATTTAACCTTAGGTGTAATTGAAAGTAGACCTAGAGGATCACCAGACAAAACGTCTGTGCCTGCATTATATACAATGAAATCTGGTTTAAATTCCGTCAAAGAATGCTTTAAATTCCTGGTAATAATAATATTGATAATCTTTATTTGCAGAAATTATATACTTTTGATAATATTTACTTTTTTAGTTTGGATAAATATTCTATATCTTTAGTAAACGGTTTTAATTCTATACAATTTCTTATTGCTTTTTTGGCTTCCGTATCCTTTGGATATATTCGACCATTAAACATATCAATTATAAAAACATTAAATTCATTCATTAGGTCCCTTTCGTATCCATTACCCTGTGATAATAAAAATAAATTGTAAATTATTAATAAAGAAATATTACAATATATTATATAATTAAATAATAACTTGATGTGCGTCTAAATCAACAATCATGATTTTTTGAATACCATTTTCATCTTTTAATAATAAATGTACAATAAGGGTAATATCTGCATATGGGCAAAAACCAGCACCTTTATCAGCACTACAATGATGAAATCCACCACCTAAATTAATTGCCCATCCTTGTTGTAAAGCTAATTTCGATGCCATCACAGAACCACTCGCTTGGTAGCTGTATTTAAAAATAAAATAATAAAGACCGGATGTGGTGTTTACAATTTTAATTTGACATTTACATAGTATTTGGTAAATATTTAGTTAACATACCGCATTGGACGTAAATACCCGCGTTGCACGAAATAATTTGGAACAAATATTAATGGGGGTATCTCTGCAATTTTAGCAACATTAAGACTCCACTGAAATAAAGGCTTGTTATATTATCTTCAAGCAATATAAAATTTTATCAATAAAAAAATACCTTTAAGCTATTGATATACCGAGAAGTATGGACATTTAGTAAGTCATTTTTACTTATTTCTTTTGGCTTATGTATGGAATTATTATTAAAAGAATAATCTGTTTTTAAATACTTAAAATAGAGAAATTAAATAATAATTAATTGTGCCTAATAAAAAAAATTGTGAATTTATTTGATTGATATTTACCTCGTAGATGTGTTTGCCTTTGCAAGCGTCAAATGGATGCAATTTTTCTAATCCACAAAATTTAACACTATAATTAGAACAATATATTATCGGTAATTTTGTTGTGGAAGAATTATTTTCATCTTCTTCCTCATCAATGTTAGCAAAAAAACACATTTTTTTACATTATTAGAGCTTCTTTAATGGAAAATGATTGTCTCAGAAATATCATTCTCGTACTTTGCAAAATATAATTTAATTTTAATTTTATTAGTGATTATAATACTTATCAGTCATGCTTTACACATGAATTGTCAGTTTGACAATTGTTGAAAACAAAAACAATAAATTCACGTGATTCTAACCAATGTAGTGGACAAAGTAGAATATATGCGCGACAATTTATAAAAAACGCGTATAATTAATTTAATAAACAATTTTATTTTTTTCATGTATAAAATGTTACATTTAATTAGTATTTTGGAAAATTTTTATCAATTAGATTTGTCCATGCGTGAAGTCCTCCTATGATATCCTTTAAATATTGTACATTTGGTAAAACTGATTGTAGGTGTTTGACAGCTCTTTGTGAATCATTTCCTCGCCGACAAATAACAAGGACTAGAATATATTAGTTTATTTAATTATAAAACAATTTATATAAATATATTATTTACTTGGAGTATTATCACTGATTTTATCCTTTATTTCATTAATTTTCTTATTTTCAAGAACGTCTTTTATTGGAATATTAATAGAATTGTCTAAATGACAAATTTCGAATTCATGAATGTTTCGTACATCAATTAAAATATGTTTGGTATTTTCTTTAATAATATTATTATAGTTTTGAACAGTAATGCGTTCATTTTCATTCAGAAGTGATAAGTGACTATCCTAAAAGTTTAAAATATCTTTTGTTCTAATTTTATAATTTAAATTATGATATAATTCGTTCACCTTATCCGTTGCTTTCATTCCGCAATACACTTCATAATCAATTAGTTGTGTTATAATTGGATTTTCAGAACAAACATCACAATTGTTTCGTTTTTCACGTAATTTAACATTTCTAAATGTACTATTTTGACCGTCAAATAACAGTAATCGTCCAGATAACACTCCGTCATTGTCCAAGATAATTTTAATTGTTTCTAACGCTTGGAGTGCTCCAATAACACCGGTTACTTAAAAAAAAATAGAATAAGGAATTTATCGTAATTAAATATTTTTCTAAAGAATACCTGCTCCGATAACACCACCGTCTCCGCAATTTGTTACAGTTTCTGGTGGAGGAGGAATAGGAAATATACAACGATAGCATGGTCCCATTTTGTAATTGTAAACAGTTAGCTGTCCTTCCATCTAAAATTGAAATAAAAATTATTCTTTTTTATATTTAAAAATATATATAATTTTAATTACTTGTAAAGCACTGCCAGAAACTAATGGTTTTCTAGCAAATATACACGCATCATTTATTAAGTATCTTGTTGCCACATTATCTGAAGCATCAACAATTACGTTGTAATCAGAAATTATTCGCAAAGCATTTTCACTGTTTAATTGCTCGTTGTATTTAGAAATTTTAATTTGTGAATTTAATCTAAATAATAATGTAAGAATTGTAGTAACATACAATATATATTAAGGTGGTTGGCACATTACTTTGATAATGATAATTCAGCTGATAAAACTTTTGATTTTCCTAAGTTACATTCTGTATGCAAAAGTTGTCGATGCAAATTATTTATTTCAACCAAATCATAATCAACTATTCCAATGTGACCTACCATTTAGATAAGGTTAAAATTTAAAATCATAACATCTTAATAACAAATAACTTCAATGATTTACCTATTCCTGCTCCTACTAAATATAATGCAGCCGGACATCCCAAGCCACCAGCGCCAATTATCAAAACAGACGAGTTTTTAAGTTTTATTTGTCCATTTACCCTAACATTTGGTAAAATAATTTGCCTGCTAAATCTTGCAATATCTTCATTCGACAAATCTGTAGTATATATTTTCTATAATATTTATTATTTTATTAATACTTTTCTTCTTTTAGTAGAAGTATTTGAAAACTGATTTTAACCTCTTTTATTTGCTTCTTTAATGTACATAATATTTCTTCCTTCTCTAATAATTGTTTTCTTAAATTTACTATTTCTTCCTCTAAAGCATTAATTTCCATTTTATATATATTATTAATTTTACTTTATTTTACGTTTAAATTGCAAAACTTCTGAACTTGTTTAAACTATACTTAAAAAAAATAAACACCTGATTTTGACAACCAGTTGAGTTGCAATGTATTGCAACACAAACAAATTTAACCTTCGAGTTGCCATACGTATAAATTTGAAACTTTATTTGTGACATTTTTGTCCAAAATGTTTTAAAGAACTTTTAAAGAAGCTTTTGCTGTTTTAAATAAATTTTATTCAATTTTAAATATATTTCATTATATAAAACTACAATTTCATTAGTTTTTAATGCTTATAATAATCACAATGATTTTTTGGCAGTTTTAATTTTCTGTTTTTGTTAATACAATCTCCTCTGTTTCCTGCTTCAACCAGTTCAATACATCCGTTTCATTTTTAAGAAGTTCACCAATGGTATCAAAAACTCTTTTATGATAATTATTTAATATTGTAACCTAGGAATACAGAAAAAAAACGTTTCTATTGACAATCTTTTAAAATGGTTTATATGCATAATTTGTTTTTACTTCAGCTCTTGATAGAAGCGTCGTATCAATCATTTTCGTTTGGATAGGCACCAATGTGACACTGTGAGTGGTTAAAGCACCTCTACCATTAAAATCATATGGTGCATTTTCATCTTTTACTATTTGTACAACATCCTCAATTCTTATACCAAAGTCATGATCTTGATAATATCCTGGCTCATTAGACATAAACATATTTTCCATTAAACCTATACTTGTAGGTCCTGGCACAGATGGTGGATACTCATGAACACCTAAAAATGATCCAATCCCATGACTGGTTCCATGACCGTAATCAAGGCCGACATCCCATAAAGCTTTTCTTGAAAACGCATCTAAAGCTGGACCCTTAAAAATATAAATTGTTAAAACTTTACAACAAAATAACCCTTTATTAACCATACAGATGTTTTGTTTGGAAAGGTGGATGTGCCTAAGGCCATATATCCTTTTAAAACTCTAGTAAAGCATTCTTTTTGAAAGTTAGTTGGCGTCCCTAAATGAACAGTTCTTGTAACATCGGTAGTACCGTCCCTGCATTGTGAAAGAAAGATAACTTGTTTAGGATATAAATTAAGATTCGCATATACGATAATTAGATATAAATGATAAAAATGTCGTTTTTTTATCTAAATCATAATTTATTTCTGATTATGTACTTGCCAGTATTGTCCTCCTGAGTCAATCAGATATGGTTTTTCTCTAGTTATTTGTGTGTCTGTATCTTCATTCGCAGAATAATGTATAATTGCGGCATTTGCACCAAATGCACTGATTGCTGTAAAGCTTAAGCCTTTATAGTTGTCTAATTCACTAAAAATGAATGCAAGGAAAACAAATTTATATAAGGAATTAGATAAAAATAAATAATTTCAGTAGTATTGTAGACAATTGAATAAATAAAACCTTCTAAATTCTTTTAATTTTTCTGCACCACTTAATTCTGTAACATTTTTATCATCAACATTTGTATCTAACCAATGTAAATATTTAACTACTGCTAAACCATCTCTTATATGTGCATTAATCATTCCTTTTACTTCTACAGAATTTTTTATTGCTTTCTTTAATGATATTGGACTTGCTATTGATATTCTTTTATTTGCTGGAATAGCTAAGTATATAGTATGACTAACTAAATTTGGTAAAATAATTTTCTTTTTCGCAGTGCCAACCTAAATTTGTGTGTTGTGAAAATAAAAATAAAAATAAATATAAATAATAAATAAGAAAAAGCTAGTTTTAGTCAAATATTTATATACAGACCAACTCGGCAATATTCTCTAACAGAGTATTATAGTCCTTAATTAACACAGTTGCTCCTTCATCTCGAAAATGATTTGTTATTTCTTCTGTTATTCTACCGTCATTAACAAATAGATAAATATTAGATATTGTTAAAATGGCATATGAAAAAAATACGGGGTTGTACGTAATATCAGAACCACGAAGATTGAATATCCCTTAAACATTTTATAAACAAATAATATTTTTATTATTATTATTTTAATTAATTTTTTTACAAAATTATTTTAAAATAAATTATTACACGCTATTTCATCCAAAGATGAAACGATAAAGGCCTCAGCATCATGGTTTAATAATTCGGCACGCAATTCTTCAATTTTCTCAGATATATTCTTACCTATAAATTGAAAATAAATAAATTTTAACCTATACAAAATAAATGGTATAAAAGAAAAAACCAGAAAATTTAAGCGGCAGTGGATATATAGGGTCATAAACAATCTCCGGTCTATCATTCCATATTAGATCAATGAGGTTTTTATTAATACTAACAAGCTTATGCCCAGAAGCTGCAAGAGAACTGGATAAACTTGCGAATTCAGTTGAAGATATAAGGAAAGGATCAACGCCAACACGTGAATTTTCCGGTAAAATTGATATGAGCCAATCAGCTTGACTAGGCGTTGTTTGTTCACCTAGTTTAATAATTAAATATTAAATAAATTATTTCATTTTATTATAATCACAGTCTTAAAATGTCTGTTATTACCTTGTTTCATGAGTGTCCAAAAATTTGAGTCCATTTGCATCTCTGCTTGCAGAAAGTATCTTGAATCTGTCCATAGTGCTGCTTTAGATTCGCTTACAATGGCTGTACCACTAGAACCAGTAAAACCAGTGATATATGCACGTCGTCTGTCACGTGCTGATACATATTCACTCTTAAAATATCACAGTATTTTTCAAAACATATAATTTTTATAAAAATTCCATTGTAATAATTACTTGATGTGCATCCGCAGAAGGCACAATGTACGCTTGAATTATCTCTTCACCAACAACACTTGGATTAATCATAAATGCACGTAATTCACGTAAGATTTGTTCAGTAGGTTTCCTATCACGATTCGACGTCTCATTTTCCGTTAATATTCTGTTGAAAATTTTTAAATTTATTGTTAGTTATATTCAAAATTAATCAATTAAAAAGAAACTCGTTTTCCTCAAAAACTAATCATAGAATTAAGTGAATTATGTAAGAAATTTTAATTTAAATTAAATTTTAATAATATTATTAAATTCAAAATTATGGCTATTGATTTTACGATTATTTACTTTTCAAATTTTGTTTTATTATTATTAGAAATGCAATATACCCTTGGTAGAAAGGCGCAATGAATATTTAAGTGGTTTGTCTTAATTAAAATCTAAAATATTTATCAAAGATATTTTACATTTAAATTTCCCTATTGGATAAATTTTATTTATTAATTTATCTAGATTTTCAATATATCTGAACAATATTTTCTAGAACCGATTGTATATTTTAGTTTGCTATGCAGATAAAAGGATTTAAGTAGTTTAAGGAAATTTTCTTGATTAAAAAATTGTTTATTATTAATGGTTGATTGTATTATCAATAATAGAGTATTTAAAATTAGCTTTTAATATTTTAATAAATAATCTAATAAAAGAAATAATATATTTTATCTATTAAAAAATATATTATAGTATATAGAAGACAAAATAATATCATTTTGTTTTTTGCTTTAAAATATTCAATTATCAGTAAAATTACTATCATAAAACTCGTATCATTTATTTTTTTTTTTTTGAAACAATTTTAAGTGAATTAATTTCGTAATAAAGTGCAAATACATTGAACATTTCTTTTCTATTATTTTATAAAAATATTTTGCGTAAAACATGAAATTAAATTTAACACAAATGTAAAACAAAATAATAATATTTTTTTTTAATTAAATCTCACCTTCCCACAACAACACCACAACTAATAATTAATACTAAAAGAGCAGATGCTCCTACTACATATTTTGTATTTTTACGCATTATAAAATGTTTTTCTTTTCTTTTTCTTTATTATTATTATTATTATGCTCTTCTTAATATTAAAATTAATATTAAAAAACTAAACTGATACATATGCCATGTTTATTTTTAAATTAAATAAAAACCATAAATGTTAACTACCGAAACACAATATTAAAAATAACGAAAAAATTATTTGCACAAAATTAAAACAATAAACACTTGACGCTTTGAAGATAAGTCAACAACTAAAGTAATAATAATTTTTTTTTAAAACTTTATATGGTCGATAACGTTGATTTTTTAAAATTAAAATTTTTATTTAATTAAATAAAATATCATCTAATAGAATTATTTTCCAACATTTAACGTTATAACACTTTTATTTATATATAACCATTCTGATTACCATCAAAAGTAAAACTGCTGCATAGTAGTGTAATATTATTGAAAAGGTTTATATTTTTTTTATTATAATAATAATAATAATAAATAATAATGATAATATTTTAATATAGACTTTACATGTTTAGAATATTTTTAAAAGAACAATAACCAAATGACCATCTATATTTTGATTATAATAGTTTCGTTTGCTTTTATTTTTCGTTATTTATAGTACGTGCGTATAAATTTATATAAATAATCATAATATAAAAGTGAATGAATGAAAATAAAAACAATAAAAAATATGTTTATATGTATAAACTGAAAAAAAAAAGAAAGAACAGAATGAAAAACCATAACAAGGCTAACAACAGTTGTATAAAAGATAAACATTAAAATATATAACAAAAATACACTCTAGAATATGAAATTAAATTATATTATATTAGTAGATATGCTAGAATTTGTACTGTTTATTTGCAAAAAAATTAATTTTAATTATTTATTAAATATAACAAAAGAAATTATTAATTGAAATAAATGTAACAAAACTACTACTGATATTATTATTTATAAATAATTTTGTAGCAAATTTTTATTACATAAATTACTAAATTATAATAATTTAAAAGTATGTGTATAAATGCATTAATAAAAAGATGCAATAAGATTTTATTAAATAAATGTCATTTCACACTATAAATATACATTTAAAATACATATTAACCTTCAATACATTTATAAATAATATAAAAATAGTTAAATTTTCACGGTCAATACACTCAATGTTAATATTTTTATTTATTAAGAATAGACAGTTTTTATATTTATTGTAATTTATATTAATTTATTGTTAAATAATTGTTATAAAATTATTTATAATGTGGTTGATATGCAAATTGGAAAAATAATAATTATATAAAAATAAAATTACATCATTTTGTTTGTCAAAATGCCAATCAATTAATAAAATTTATTTATAAATATATATTTACTTTTAAATGTATTTATTTTATTTGTATTTTAATTTAACATTTACATTAATATTATCTCATAATCAATTATTAATTATATTTTTATTGTGGCTATAATATTATCTACTTTAAAGTCTATTATTGTTTTAATCGTTATCTGGTTTTTTCTTCAATAAATAGTATAATCTAATTATATTTTTATTTTTTAAATTTAAATTACTTAAGTAAGACATGAATTATCTATATTATCTAAAATAAATACAAATGTATAATGTAGTTACATTAAGTTTTAATCACTTTAATATTTATATGAAATTTTAAACTTTCTATTAAAAACATAGTGTCTGGTAAATAAATTATAAACACTTCAATATCAATTAATTAATTTTTCCTTTAAAGTAGTAACAACTGTAATTACAATAAATTAGCGCTACTAATTTTATTATTTAATTATTAAATATATTTTTATTGTTTTTCTTTTTCACAAAAAGAAATTGTTTATACAACTGAGATGATTTATTGATATTTTTGTACGTGTTTAAACAATTTTTCTTTCATTTAATATTTCATAACATCTTTTTTGTTTAGATTTTAAATTCATCTCATTGTTATTTTAATAATAATAATTATTATTTTTTTTTTGTGTTGTTGGGATCCATTTGGTTTTATATATATATATATATATAAAAAAAGGTTCAATTACCGTCTAAAAACAAAACCTCTGTTATTACGGAAAATATACACTATCTATACTATACTATACTGTAACACTTTATTAAAATCTATAGTGTCAAAAAATTTATTTTAATTAAATAAGAGAAAATGTAATTATTTTCTTAAAAAATATTATAAGTTAATATTTAAATTAATTCTTTTCTAACGGATACAACAATGAGAATAACAACGAGAACAACAACGAACAACGACATAACAAAAAAAAAATGCTTTTATTAAATTCAAAGAAAAACATTTGCTTTTGTTTAAAATAAATAAATTATCAAATAGAGTAAAATATGCTAAAGTTTTATTAGTAAATTTGGTTGTTTTGAGGATTTTTCTTTAGATTTCTGTTTTTTTTTTTTTTATAAAATGTTTGTTTATTTTAACTTTTATTTCAATTATAAAATAGAAATGGTAACAAGGTTATAACGTAATAAATACCTCTTCATTATATATTATATACTATAGACTTTAGAAATATATATTTATTAATTTTAAATTTAAATCTTAATTAGAAAAATTTAATCGACAACCTGGCGTCTCCACTTGCCTTTTGTATTTTAATTTTTTTATATTAATAAAAGTTTTGCACGATTTGTAGCAATTTTTTTTATTAGTGATATAAAAATAAGGAATTTAATGATAATATTCTTTTATACTTATAATTTATAAATCATAATTCAATCCATGTTCTGTTTATAAGAAGAAATGCTTTCTTTATTTATTTTGTATTATCTCGTAACATACTAGTAACATTGTTATTGAGTGAATTATTATGATTATTTATGTTTATTATTTCATTTATATGTATAAATAACGCATATATATTTCAAGTTTTATGTATGTAGGTCACAATTATATGGATAAATTGAAAATGAAAATTTATATAATGAATATATAAGTGAATTTGTATTAAATATGTTTCACCATGCATATACTTGTTGCGCTTGTCATTCACGTCAATGCTCAAGTCAGTGTTTATCATAGACATTCTGTTTAGAAATAAGAAAGTTTGTATCTAATGGAAATTTGTTTTTTTATTTTTTAATACAAGCCGGAGCAGAACAAATATAAAAGAGTATAATTTTGTTCATAAACTGAGAATACTCAGCTAAGGGATAAAATTGTGGAACATAATTTTCATGCATATATATTTGAATGAAATAAAATAACGTACCATTTTTCATTTATGCTCAAACACAGTGGAGACGCCATACAATACGGTAGTGATATAACGACGCGTTATTAAAAATACAAAAAAAAACTTGATTTAAATTTTATATTTTTAAGAATTACAAAGTTTAATTTTCATTTAAATTATTTTAAATAGATTTTCTCACTGTGTAATACTCGTTTTAAAATTGTTTCATTTATAATGTTATTAAAAAAAAAAGTTTTTCATTTTAAATTTTCATTAAACATTGTAACATATTATAATAAAAAATATTTTTTACTTAACGCGACATGTAAATAACACAAGTTTGTTATTGTTAATGGTTTGTTTTGTTCTTGATTTGTTTTTTTGAATAGTGAAATAAATATAAAATAAAAACGCAAAGTTATTGTTATTATTATAATAAAACAAATAAAAAAAAAACAATCGAAAAGAAAATATAGTTTAAAGAAGTAAAACTTGTGGTGGTTATTCGTCAATTTGTCATAAGTAAGAGTAAAATATTTTTCTTTATTGTTCAATATAATAATACAGAAAACTATTTTATAGAATTTCTTTTCATTTCTTTTCTTATATTTACATAAATTCTTTTATTGTGGCACGATAATAATAAATTGTGTTTGTTTAAGTGGTAACAAAAGTAAAGAAAGTAAAATTAATGTGTTGTTTTTTTGTCTTTATTTATCATATGTACAAACAGTCATATTTACATTTATGTTTAAAGTTTTAATAAAATCGAAAGAGAAAAATAATAATAATAAAAAAAATAAACACAAACTAAATGTAGAAGATATATTAAAGAAAAGTAATAATAAACATTAGTATATTTATTAGTTACGTGGTGGAATTCTATCCTAGTTTTTAATTAGTATAATACATAGTAGAAAAGTAAACAAAAAAAAAATAATATAGAAAAATGTTTTATTTAATTTATTTATACATATATATATTAAATTTTATAACAAATAAAATATATTTATATACGTTTATACGAACGTAATTTTTGCGTAAATATATCTTAAAATGAGAATAAAATAAATAAATTCCATAATAAAAATAAAACAAATTTTCCATGTAAAATTATATTAAGGAATTTAATTAACTGATGCCTTCATATTATATTTTATTTTTAATTTTATTTTGAATTAACTAAGATAGGTGTATTTGTATGAATTTTTTTGGTTAAACACATATAATATTTGAATTCATCTAATAAACTTTTTTTTTTTCATTTTAGCATTTATCTTTTGGGGAGTGATTATTAAATTTATAGCACCCAAAGGAAGTAATGGCTTTTTAGTATTATTTTATTTTTTTTAAAAGCTCATTTACGTTAACTTTTGTAAGAAAAATATTTTTTTTTTATAATAATAAAAACAAAACGAAGAAGACAAATGCGCCTTATTTTGTTTTCAAGGAGTGTATGGGCGCGATAAACGCTTTAGAATTTAACAATAATAATAATCCTTTCACGTTTTTTTTTTATTTTAATTATAAATTTTCAACAACAAAAATATTCCTGTAAAATATTTTTAAAAATTTATTAAATAAACTCACGATGTTTAAATATAATTTTATTTTACTCTTAAAAATCCTTAAAAATATGATTATACCGTTAAACTTTAGATAATAAAATAAATATTCTAAAAGAAACCAACATATTAGATGATATTTTATGGAAATTTTTGTGGCGTGAACACTTAAAATCAACGCTTCAAGTAAACCGATGAAATTCATGAGTCGTATATGACGTTAATCTTATGTGTTGAATGTATTTTAAAATTATTGTTATTATTATTATTTGTTTTTTTTTTACTTTTACGTTATTCTATCAAAAGCAAACACACGATACAGCTTTTATTCACAGCATGTATAAAACGGTGCCTTAAAGCGATTTGCATTTGTTGGTTTTGAGACAACAAATGACTTGAAACAAAATGTTTTCTTTAATATTCCCCTTTTTTTTTGCCATTCATTTTTGTAATAGCAATGATGGCCCATGGGTATAATCTTATTTTTAGTATTTTCAAACAAAAAATAAAAATGAAAATCCATCATTTTTCTGTGATAAAAAGAAATTTATTTAGCAAACTATTAACAGAAGTGTGTCAAAGAAGTGCATTTTATAACCGTAGGCATAATGAATTAATATTTTTTTTTTGTCATCACATCCAGCTTTCAATTTTATATTTATCCTTTCTGGCATTGTCCAAAACGCTATTCTTAAAAAAGCTTTAATGTTAAAACTCATAAAATCTAAACAATAAAATAAGAGATAATATTAAAGTATTTTCATAAAAAATAAATAAAATAAAAAACCTTTTTATATTCGCTTCATATTCCCTATAATGGAAAGTTATGACAAAAAGTTGCCAGAATCTAATTATAAGTTAATTTTGATGATAATTAAAATATAAAATTTAAGATCTCCAAGCATTTTGTCTACTTAATAATAAAGGATTGTTTTTTTTTTCTTATTTCTTTCTGTAAATAACTTAGCTTAGCTCTTTGAAAATTAATTTGATTTAAAAGTATTTAAAAAATTATTAACAAGAAAAATAAAACTAAGAATTATAATTTATTTTTAGCGTTATTAAATATATATATATAAAAAATTTAGAAAAAACTTTTACAAAATACTTCAATGAAAAATAAGTGATTAAAAGTTAATTAGTGAATTTAAAGTAAATCTAAAAGAAAAAAAATAACAGAAAACATAAAAAAATATATCATTTAAAAATATATCAATTAGGAAACATAAATAATAAGGAAAGAAAATATAAAAAATAAATAAGTTAAAAATGGGTGCAAATTCATCATCTAGAAATGATGCCGCTTTATTATCAGATGAAGATGGTAAGCTTAAATTTTGATTATTTATTAAAATTTTTATTTAAACAAAAAAAAAAAAAAAAATAAAAAATCTTTTCACAAAAATAAGAAAAACAATTTTCTTCTTTGATGTTCAAAAACGAAAAAAAAATATAAATTTAAAAACGAAGAAAAACAACACACAATTCGTTAAAACATCCTATGCATTAACCATGATTAGTGTTTCTTTTTTTTTTATTTTTTAATCAACATTCCTTTTGCTATTTTTAATGAAAAAAAAAAAAAATTGTTTTCTGCAAAATTAAAGAAAAAAAAAACAAAAAAATATTTATAAAGGAAAATCAAAATGATTTTCTTTCCAATCGCTGGTTGATGTTTTATTTCTTCATTGAAATTATTGCAGAGATAAATGTTGCAGTAGATTAGTTTTGCACATTTTCTGTGTTTTTTTTTTGTATAAATAATATTATTTTCCTGCAGGTGTATACTATGTTTGTTATAATTATTTATATTATTAAACAAATCAATTTACTACAGTATTTCTGTTTATATTCATAGGCATGTATCATTTTGTCTGTTTAACTTTTCGAAGTTCAACTTTTCTACTTGATTGTAATACAGATGAATCGATATAAAAATATAAAGTCTATACATGTATATATATAGAGAAAAAGAGTAATAAAATGTAACTTGAAAGCAGAAAACTGAAATGAAACTTTTCGTTTCTATTAAAATTTATTCTATATATTTTCATTTTCTTTATAACCATTCGCCAAAAAGAAATGAAAATGGAAAAACAAATTTAACAGATAAATATAAATAAATATAGTAAAGTAAAGTAAAGTAAAATGAGAAAAATAAATAAAATAAAGGATGGAAAATAGAAAAAACAAATAAAATCCTTTATAAATATATATATATATAAATGTTTGTTTTCTTTTATACAAATATTTTTGTCGCCCTATTTCTTTTATAGTTTTGATCAATAAATGATAAAATATAATAATAAAAATTTGCGATGCCGATTAATAAGTGTTTATTTTTTTTTTTTTTGCATTTCTTTTTCTTTCTAGTCAATTTTGATCACTTCCAAATATTGCGAGCCATTGGCAAAGGGAGCTTTGGCAAGGTAAGTCTTGAAAAAGATTATTTTATTTTTTTCTTATCATTATTATTGATATTTTTTTTTACTTTCTGCCCTTTTCTTCGTTCTTTTTTTTAAACATATCTATATATATATAAATAAAATATTAAGATATGATTTATTGATATTTCACGAATATAAAAAATTAATGAGACGAAATAATTTTATCAATTCAATCAAAACTTTTCATTTGAATGATAACTTTTCAACTTTTTCTTTTTTCCTGTATTATTCAATCAATAAAAAAATAATTTTTCTTCTTCTATTAATCGCGATAATACTGTGTTCTGTTAGGCATGTAATATTAATACATTTCGATATACTATTCAGGTGTTCCTCGATTTACATGATAATTCTATTCAAGTAAAATTTTAAGTGTTTATATATATTATTAAGAGCAAATGTTACCCAAATATACTTTTGGCATTATCATAGTTATTAAAATAGAAAACTTTTAAAGTTTATTATAGATAAACATACTTTATTAACTATTATGAAAGAGAAAAGCTTAAACAGGTAGACTGTGTAAATCATGCGATAGATTTTTTATATAAAATAAAAATATAAAATATGTTTAGAAATTTTAAATGTTTGTATTGCGGTAAAGCTTTGTAAATGTCACGAAAAACCGCCATTAATATAAACATGCAAAAGCTTTAACATTTATCAGGTATTAAAAATAAATAATTTAATAATAAAATAATAATAATAATAAATAAAATATAAAGATTAATAGTTTTTTTATTATTATTATTATAATAATAAATTATCGATAACGATAGAGAAAATAAAAATCTTTTAATAGAATAAACATTTGTTTATAAACATTTACTATAAACAAGTTATTCTCCTATTTTAATACAAAAAATATATAAAAATAAATGATGACATAACAATTTATATATATATTAGGATAGATATAACGAAGGAAAATTGAAAATTGTTTATAAAGAGTCAGCAGAAAATAGGAGCGAACGAACAATACTGGCTATTTTTTTTTATATTTTGTTTATAAGGTATTTCACTATATTCGATACATTTCCTGTTTATTTTCGAAATATTTATCTTTTTGATATGGTGTCGGGTGTTGAGTGTTCTATTGTACCAGTAGTGGAATTAAAAGAAATAAAAATTATTGGCACATATCATAATTTTATTTTATTTCGTAGGTAATATCGTTAACATGTTATTGCAGAATGACTTAACTAATAAATAAAATATAATTAAATTACTTTATTGTTGATTGATTTTTGTATTTTTGAAAAATCAAATTTATTATTTCATTTTAACACTTTTTTTTTTTTGCACACAAAAAACATTTTTCTCCGTTTTTATAATACTAAATGCAAAAAAAAAATTATATTAAAGAAATTGTCTTTGGCTAGGATTAAGCATAAGTATGAAAAACTACAAACATTATTTTCAATTTGTTTGTAATTTAATCATAAAAGAGATTATCATTTGTCTTTATTTGCCTTAAAGACTTAAGTTTTTTCTTTGCCTACAAGAAAATTTTTATCATTTTCTTGGTTTTTTTTTCTACTTATTTATTAAAATTAATTTCCACAGTTTTTTATCCTAATTTCACTTGAATTATGATTAATATATTTATAGAATTTTTCTATAATTATCAAATTTTTTTTGTTGTTTTCTGTATTTATTTGGGTAAATGATTACCATTTAATTGATTATATTATATTGATAATAAAATAATAAATGTTTATTAAACATTAATAAATATTGATTTTCGTTTAGCATGACAAACGATGTTTGTCATTTTTATTCCTTTGTTAGTCGAGTTTATTATTTTTGGTTCTATCTAATCTACCACACTGTTCAATAAACGAACAAGAAAAATCATTTATTTTCTTTATCGTTTACGTTTGTATTGTTAAAATTAACAAAAAAAAAGAAAATGCTTTTAGTGTTAAATTTTTATTATCGTAAGAGTTTTAAAAAGTCGACATAGATAACCCAACAATAAAATGTTGAAGTAATTTTCTAAAGGTATTTATTATTTTCTCTCTACATTAATTTGTGCTCTTTTTTGGTTGAAAAATTAACTTTTACCTCGACTAGTTATTTATTTTTTTAATTTAATCTCATTTATATTTCTCCATATAAACATTTAGAGACATGTTTTTAAATGGTTTTGCAATGGTTCTTTATTAATAATTGTAATTGTAGTAAAAGTTTAACTTTAATCCGATTTTAGATTGTTCAATTTAATACAACGGAAATTATTTAACCAGTATTTTAATTGAGAATATTAGAAATAACTTTATTTAACTAATATCCATGTATAACAGAAAAATTTAACCAAAGTATAATATAAATGGAGTGATTTTGTGTCAATCATGATACTAAAAACGTTGATTGGAAAAATTTAAGCCTCATTAATATTCTTAAACAAAAAAATTGTTTATAGACTTTCTTCAATTTTTTTTTTTTTTGATTCATAAAATTCTTATATCTGTTTAATGAGTTAAGAAAACTTTTATTTTACTTCTCTCTAAATTAGCTTATATATATATGTAAGGGGTTGTGTTGCTTATATAAAATAAATAATTTACTTAACCAAAGTTACCACAACCTTTCTAAAAAACTTTCTTTTTCTTCCTGCTTATGGGAATCATAGCAAAAACCAAAAAACCTATAGAATAAAAACGAAAAATAATGATATAAAGATTGTGTTTTCTGCAAGATTTTTATAAGAATAATAAAAACAAAAAAGTATGTATTTACCGTTTGTGTATTAGAATTTTTTATTTTTGTTATAATAATAGATAATCTTTCTTGCTAAATTGTTAAACATTGTCACTAAATTAACTAGGCACATGTACACAGATAGTAAATGAAAAATTTACCCAAAATAAACGACACCGTAGACGCAGTAAATTATTTACTAAGTTTTTGCTGCAAATATTTAATTTTTGATTAATAAAATATCAAATGAAATTCATAATGATAATAAACCTTTGATTTATTAAAAAACTACAAGTAGTATAAAAATGATTGTTTATTTCAAGCCGTTGTAGTAGTTTTTTTTTTTTTTGCTGCTGTTTTTGATAATTTCATCATTTAAGTAAATTATTCTAAATCTTCTAATAAATTTTTATTATTTATACCCTTCTATGTAAAAATAAATATATTTATATCTATGAAGAGATATAACATATTAACTAAATAACTTAAATAATGGTAGAGCTTATGCAAATCCATACACTTAACTAAAATGTGTCTTCTTGTGCGTTTGGTAACAAAATAATATTCAAAAGAAAAAAAAAATCAACTGAAAATGAAAATAAGAACTACAAAATTATATAGCTTTGTCTGTCGATAAAAGTTCACAAGCTTTTCTGTTCTTCTTCTTCTTCTTCTTCTTTTATATGTATAAATAACACTATTAAAATTTTTCTTTGTTTCTGCATGTAGCTCTCTGTGTATGTTTGTATTAAATATATAAATATAAAAGACTTTACACTTTGTGAAACCAATAAAACTATCATCATATCGCTTGAATTGTTATACAAAATTGAACAATGATTTTGATGCAAAAGTAAATTTTCTACCCTTTTTTTTGAGTATTATTATTATTTTCCTTTCTTTTATTTTGCTTTCTTTTACTCTATAAAATTTTTTAAGCTTTTGGGTTTTACAATGCAATTTTATTACTAATACTTAGTATTGACTTCTTTTTTTTTATTATTAAAATTCATCGACTTCTACAACTATGTACGTTATGTGTAATTTTATTTTGTCAAAAGAACAGATTTTCCTGATTTAATTTTTGCTTGTAAATAATAAAAATGACCATTTATATTTTGTATGACCGATTAAAGTGAAAGTTTTCACAATAAATAACAAAAAAAAAATAAAATTTTATTATTTTTAAAGTAAAATTACAACTTTAAGACAGTATAAAATTGTTCTAATAATAATAATAATGATAATAATTTCTAAGAAGCTTTTCATATTAAAACTAAAAATAAAATAAAAATAAGAAGAAATAAAGAAAAAAGGTTTTTTTTAAATGAAAAATTTTTCGTAAAATTGTGAAAGTTAATAATGTTTACATAGGGAATAATTGTTAAATCAGCATGAAAACTTAAGTATATGCTCGTTGAAAACACACATCAATTCGAGTTCAGTAAATGTCACACATTTTACATGAATTATTATTATTATTATTATTATTTGTATATAATAATTTTATATTCTAAAAAGTCTACATTTTATAATACGTGTTTCCTTTATCTTATTTTATATAAAATTTTTCTTTTATAGCCTAACGCTCTTTCAAATATTAAACTCAACTGAAATTAGTTAATAAAATGTCAAATGTAATATGTATTTTCTTATTTATTTAAAACATATTTTGTAAATAATATAAAAACGAACAAATTCACAAAGATGAATAAATAAATAAATATTTTTCTTTTTTTTACTATTTATGGTTGATGTTTGTTGGTGAAATTATGTTATAATTTGTATATTTAATATTTATATGATAAAATAAGATAAATAAATTATACAGATCCTTTTTATATTAATGTATTTTAATCGTTTAATCGTTTATTTTTTCTTTACTTTTTACTATTTCATTAAATTAGAGAACTTGACGAAATTTTTCTTTTTTTTTTTTTTAGTTTTATTGATGTTCACTCTCTAATATACATTAAATTTTAATGTTATGTAATTATTTTCTAATGTTTATTTATTTATTTTATTTTATTTTTTCGTTTATAGACTAAATTTTTTTTTTACATGTTTGTTTATATATTTATATACGGTATATAAGTTATATACATAGTTAACAAACAAGAAAAATATATAAAACAAAGCATAAAAGTGTGGCGTGACTAAAAAACATTTACAAACATGACAAAAAAGTAAATTACATTTTACTAAACATATTATAAAAATAAAAGGATAAAGTATGTTTCCGTTGTTAACTATACATTCTGTATATAGGAGATATAGAGAAATTTTAGCAAAATTAACATTATTTTATTTTTGCTGTATACTGTTTAGAAACGCAAAAGATATACAAAAATATATAAATAATTTCTTATAAAATTTATTTAATTTAATTTGTTATTTATTTATATGTTTATAACACTAAATGAATGTTTATTTGTTTAAAGAATTTCTATCGTTGAATTTTTGTATTTAGCTAAATTCTAGAATAAGAAAATGCACAATAGTTGTACATAATACAGATGCTGAAAATAATAAAAATAAAATTTTCTATTTCTTTTTTATTATTATTATTATTAGCAAAAGTAACAATAAATTATAATAGGAAATTTTACATTTGTAACAAGTGTTATATTTTTAGTTAGCAAATTCATATTAATCACTTGCTTTGCATAAATAAATTACTATATAAACAAAAAAATAGTGTTTATATGGAATATATTTTAAGAAAAGTTAATAGTAGTTTTGACATTCATACGGAAAACTTTAACACTGAAAAATTTTTACCAAACACGTCTATGTTTGCAAAAGTATTGCAAAATATAAACTGAGAATAATAATACTAACAATGTAAATAGATCATAAAAATAATAACAAATAAAGAAAATAGTTCTCGATTGGTTTGACCAAATAATATGGATAAATAAATTGAAATAGTTGAAATTGGTTATGTTGTGACCGTGTTACCATTTTCATTTGGTTTAAAAAAAATAAAACTAAAATTCCAACTGTATAAAAGTATCAGTAACTGCCAGATTATAATAAAAGAATTTATTTATATTATAAAAGATCGGTAGGGAGATTATATTCCTCACTTTATTATTATTATTATTATTAAAGCTAAACATTATTCGTACCATTGTGTTTTTGAATTTGTATTTATTTTTTTTATTTTTGGTTAAAGATTTTGATCGGTTTGCGGTTTTATTTCGTATTGTTTTGCTTATTTTACTTTTTTTTTTTTATTTATTTTTTAACCAGAACAGAAAAGAGAAAATCTAATAAGAATTCACAGTTGTCTAAAATCAACATATATTTACTGGGAACTTTTTTTTCCATTTTTATTTTGGTTTTATTTTATTATTGGTAAATTTATATACAAATTTGGCATTTAAAACAAAGAATGAGATTTTTATGCTTTCTTTTATTACTTCTGTCATATTTAGAATTTTGTATATTAAATATTCTTTATAATTGTGCTTTTATTATACGTTTTTATATAATTAAGAGATATTAAAAACGAAAGAAATCTTTTTATGATTAAACTAATAAATGTTAAAAATAATTAAATTAAATACTTGAACTTTAATAATAATAAGAATAATAAAAGAAAAATACTGAATCTTTTCATCAATATTAATTTAGTTTTCAAAGTAAAAGTTTTTATATTAAAAGAACAAAAATAAAATGATGATGATGATAATAATAATAATAATAAGAATATGTTTTTGAAATAGTTTTTCAATGTTAGAAGATTTACTAAAGATTGACGTCGATCATGATAAAAACTATTACAATATTAACATGTCAAATGACATACGATTTTTAAAAATGTTTAAACATTTACTTGTAAAATGCATTATTCTTAATATTTTAAATAAATTTCATCAATTTTTTAGGTATGCATTGTACAGAAACGTGACACAGGACGTTTATATGCAATGAAATATGTTAGCAGACTTGCATGCGCTGGGCGTGGAGCACTTGGTGGTGTACTAAAGGAAGTTGAACTACTTGCTTCTTTAGAGCATCCTTTTCTTGTTAACTTGTGGTTCTCATTTCAAGGTATGTTTTTTTTTCTTCATATATTTACTTTAAAAAACTATATTTAAACTTAAAGGTTGTTAGACTTTCTTTGAAGTAATATCATTCGTTTGCTTTAATTATAAAATTTAATATAAATAAGATCGTATATCAATATTTAAATGAGACAATATTTTCTTCTAGTATATATTCTTATGTACGCTTTAAACTCAAGTAGTCATTTTGCAGATACAAATAATAATAAAAAAATCATATAAATTGCATTATAAAAATAATGCCGAAATGACTTCAAATGAATATTGAGTATAAAGTATGTCGTATAAATTTTACTACAATGTATAAACAATATAAAAGTATAATACCAGCAAAAATTATTTTTTAATGGAAAATTTCCGCAAACTGTCATTTTATTGCCAGACATTCGTGTCAATGGTGTACCAAATAAAATACAAAGTGTTATGTTACATCCTCTACTTGATGATTGTATTACATAAATTATGTTAAAATGCTATTAAATTTAATTATGATATAATAAAAATAAAAATATTGTATTCAAGTTAATATTATTAAAATGGTTTATTTGGTAAGGTGTGGCTAAAGCTGTAGTTCTATTACAAAACAATCAATAAATAAAAGAAAAAGCTTTTAAGTTGATTTAAGTTAATTTTTCAAATACATAAAGTTTAGTGCTTTTCAAAATTAAAATTTATTTTCTATATTCTAGACGAAGAGGATTTATTTATGGTCTGTGATCTTCTAACCGGTGGTGATTTAAGATATCATTTACAGCAACAAGTAAGACTTTTAATAATTTATTAACGTAAAAAATATTTAAATTTTTTTAATATTTGCTAGAAGATTGACAATATTTTATGTTTTATGCATACATATGCTATAAAATATATCTTTAAATATTGATCGAATAAATTAATACCTTAGCTAGGTAGTATATATTCATAATTAAAATT
Organism: Ptychoptera contaminata; assembly: GCA_963942525.1. Taxonomy (NCBI): domain Eukaryota; kingdom Metazoa; phylum Arthropoda; class Insecta; order Diptera; family Ptychopteridae; genus Ptychoptera; species Ptychoptera contaminata. The sequence goes on along the minus strand of OZ012637.1, from coordinate 40,628,638 downwards.
TATTTTGTTACTTTATCTTATTATAATATTTACCTTGTCGAGCTATGATTTGTTTTTAGATATAAGAATTTATGACAATATTTTCTTAAAGCTGTCGTTATTTCATTTATCTTTTAATTTAATTGGATTTTATTTTTTTGCAAAATGTTCTTTAAGCATTAAAATTAATAAATAATTAAGAGACTTAATATTATTATTATTTAAGAGTTTAATTTCTATGGTTTTTTTTGTAATTTAATACATATATTATTTCTAACGACTAATTTTATATGTTTTAGGTCGAATTCAGTGAAGAAAGTGTGGCCTTATTAGTGTGTGAACTTGGTTCAGCATTGGATTATTTACAATCACAAAGAGTATTACATAGGTAAGTGATATATAGCTATATATAATCTCATATTACTTATATTAGTGTATATAGTCATTATTCTAAAATGGAAATAGAAATAAATGTATTATAATTTTGTATTTTCAGAGATATCAAACCAGATAATATTCTGCTAGATGAAGAAGGTAAATTTATTAATTTTAATTAAAATACAGAGTATTTATAAATATTATGTATTAAATAATTAATTCATTAAATATTAGGTCATGCACATATCACTGATTTTAATATAGCAACACGTTTGCCTCCGGATGGACTGGCTTGCAGTATGTCTGGCACAAAACCTTATATGGCGCCAGAAGTATTTATGTGTGCCCTAGATGAAATAGGTAGGAAAAATATTATAAATTTTATTCTTTATGTTTAATACGAACATAAGAATTTTATAAACATTTTTATAATTAAAAAAACAAAAAAAAAAAAAGACAACATAAAGTATTTTTTATTAAAAATTACGCTCTCTGTATTTACTTTTTCATTAATTTCCGTTTTGTATTCAATTAAATTATAATAAAATTTTTTAGCTGGATACAGTTACCCAGTTGATTGGTGGTCTCTAGGCGTCGTTGCCTACGAGATGAGAGCCGGCCAGAGACCCTTTGTCGTACATTCGTCTACACCTTTGACAGAGGTTAAAAATATTTTAAACACCCCACCACGTTATCTAAGGCATTGGAGCGACAATTTTGTCGACCTCATTATAAGAGTACTGTTGTTTTTCTTTTAATAAAATTTGTATTATAATAATGAAAGAAATGATAATAATTTTATTAAATGTTTTTATTTATTTTTAAAATAAAAATTTTCTATATTTCGTGTAGCTTTTGAATGTGTACCCGGGCGGACGTATTAGCTCTCAGCATGAATTACTCCAAACACCGCTTTTACGTTCATTTGATCAAAATATGGTGTTAACAAAGAACAGTATCCCACATTTTAAGCCCCCAAAGGATCAAATAAATTATGACCCTAGCTTGGAGCTTGAAGAAATGATAGTCGAACCGAAACCTCTTCACAAAAAAAAGAAACGTTTAGCAAAACAGCGTTCATCACAAAAAGAAAACGACGTAGAAGTACATTATACACAAGAATTTATTGTTTATAATCGTTATAAAGAATTAAAACGTAAAGCGATGGAACTTAAAGAAAAAGAATGGCAACAGGAGTTAGAAGAAGCAATGGCTAATTCTGGATGCACCGAACAATTAGCTGTAGAATCAACAACAACAGATGACACAATCAAATCATAGTTTTTATAAAATTAATTAATTAGCAACGTAAATACACCCACACATACACACACAAATTAAACACCCTCACAAAAACAAAAACAAAAACTTTATTAATTGACTAAGAAATTATTTTTAAAAATCTTGTTATCATCAAATAATCTAAATAAGAGACCAATTTTTTGTAAATAAAGCTTTTTGATACAAAACACAAAAAATCTGTTTTATTTTTTCTTTATTAATATTAAATAAAAGATTTAAATAAACGATTTAAATCAGAACAAATATAAATAAAAATCTCTAATTAATTAAATTTAATTATTTAGATACTAAATTACAATAATAACCACGAAAAATAATTAATTTAATAAAACAAAACAGAAAACACTTTATTTTATTTTAATTAATAAATTTTTTTCTTTTTTCCTCTTGATCATTTCTGATAATTTTTCTCTCCCATGCACAAGTGAAAATTATTGTTTATGTTTTTGAGTTTTTTTTTTCTGGTTTTTCTTTTCTTCTACGAAAGTCAAAGGTTAATAATACAAATAAATAAATATATTTATCAGAAATACGAGAAATTATTATGAACTTGTTACTCTTGTTTATTGTTTGCACTCAAAACTTTTGATACTCATAATAATAAATAAAAAAAAAGTTTTTTCTCTGTTTTAATCAAATTGATTGTTAACTTCTCAAACAAGTAAAATTAAAATGATTTTTATTTACATTTTCTTTTAGTTTCTTTTTTTCTTTTTATAAATGTGAAAAGTCAAAATTATTAAAGTTATTATGAGTTATACAAATATGAATTAAAATTCAAAGTTGAATAACATGTACAAGGTAAGAGTTTATTGATTCAATTAGATATAAGGTAAGGTGAGGTTGTTGTAATTGTTGAAGAATATACATCTGTACTGTACTATACTGTTAAAATAATCTTAAGCAGGAATTAATTTATATTCAGAGCCTGTCTTTTATAAACATATAAAAAAAAAACATATTTCAAAAGTATATTAAAAAAAAAACGAAATTATGTATTCAATTTGCATTCCGTTTGTAGTGCGTTACAAAAAAAAAAAGTCTAAAGATTTTTATCTCGTTCTTTTTTTATTTCTCATAATTTTATTTTAACTCCAAAATATATTTTTTTATTAAATATCCAGGTTTAAAAAATTTTGCTAAAGCATCCACCGGCTACATAATTAGTGCGATGTATATTTGACCAGCAAGTGGTTTGTGTTGAGTGTTAAAATTTATTATACTCTAGAAAATATTTATTTTACATCCCAGTGGAATTTTTACATGTGAAATCTTGAAATAAACATACATTTCCCAAACGGCGTTCCATGTAATACAGGCGTAGATAAATTTTGTATGTTTGAAAGACTTAATAGTTAAGGGAAGATACACTGATTATAATTTAGATGCCATTAATATCAAATACATTTTTTAAATGATTTATATCATACAACACTTATCAGAAAACAATAATTTTCAATTGAAGTAACATTGTTGTGTTGGTTGAAAGTAATAAAAAATAAAACTACTCTGTTAGTTCTGCGAAACATAGAAATTCTAAACGACTTGAATGGAAAAACATTAAGTCACTTTTTATTGATAATAAATTTCACTTAAATACAATTACAATTTAGTATCATTAAAAACATTTTTCTATATTGTTATTATGCATACATAATGCTACTCGCATTTACAATAAAATTAAATAATAATCATAATAAAGGTAAATAATAAAAAATATATATATAAAATAAAGATAATAATAAAATTGTGAAATTGTTATAGATAAATATTTTAGCATAAATAAATAATAATATCTCGTAGAGCAGTGATGGCGAATCTATGACCAGTGAGTTATACATTGACTCGCGCAGGCTTTTTAAATGATCCAAACTTGATTTCCGAAGTAGAAGCAAAAATGTCTGAAAGTAGTGCAGATAATAATAATCCCACACTGAGAAATGAAAATATTATATTAAACGTATTGGATTCCTTACCAAATAATTTTGAATCAATGAAAAAACTTACATATGCTCTGTTAACGATATTCGGGTCTTCATATTCGTGTAAAAATTATTTTCCTCAATGAATTTTGTAAAATCTTTCAACAGAAATGAATTAAGTAATGAATTGACTGAGAAATGCGTTAAATGCATGAATACGGAATATTTAATTTATTAAAAAACTACCTGAAACAACACAGTCTTCATAAAGACCACTGGTATTGTGACTCACGAGCTAATACAAGAAACAAATAATTAACAAAATTTGACCCACTTCCCAAAAAGGTACACCATCACTGTCTTAGAGCATGGTATGTTTCTATATAATTTATTCCATTATTATGTCTTATACGAGTTGATTGGCTATACATTATTCGACAAATAGAATTTTTATTCATTTATTTGATGGACAATCATACAGGATGAACAATTTTCGATGTTGGTTTTTTCCTTATTATAATTAAGTTGTCTGTCAACTTTATATAAGCTTTTCATGTTGATGATTACATATCTGTTTGAATAATTTCAAACAAATATCATGAACTGGCTAGTGGGATTTAATATGAGTAAGATAATAATAATTTTCCTAAAAAATTTTTACGTAATGTAATGAGACACAATGACATGATTTAATTTATTTATGTTACATTAAAATGTAACCACAGGTAAATAAATAAATTTTACATTTTATTTTTATTAAAATTTTTTTTGATATATAACTTAATAGCATAAGTAAAAGCCAAAAAAATATGAAAAGTTTTCTTGTTAAAAAAATTACTTGCCATTTTGTTTAGAACAATAATAGCAACAGCAAAAAGAAAAATGAAAGAAATAATAATAATAATAAATAAATAAGAAAATAGAAAATTTTTATTCAATTATACTTTTCAATTTCAAGTAAAAGCAAACATTGTGTATTGCGGAAGAATGAAAAGTATTAAGTAAAAATAATAAATTTTCTTATTTATTTATTCATCCTGTATATCCATATAGTCGTATTTTAACAATTCTTGTCTTTTTAGTGCTTTAATGAAAAATAATGGAGAAATGAAACAAACAAATATATTTTCAAAGTTTTTTCTAGCGGAAAATTATATTAACAATTGAATTGAGAAGAAAAGAAAAATGAAAAAATAATAATAATAATAAAAATAAATAAATGAAATAACTGGATAAAGAAATATTTTTTTTCTTTCTCATTGTTTTATCGAAATTGCACCAATTTAAACTTAAACATCTTTAAGCTGCTTAAACTCAAACTGATATATATTTTTCTTGGCATCAGGTAAACCACTTTACATTCCAAATATGGATTTACATTTTTCTTCTGTTTTTTTTTTTTTTATTTATTCAATTTAAAATGTTTTATTTTGTAACTTTTTAAACATTATATACCTGAAACAGATTGTTAAAATTTTTCGTTTTTCCTTTCTATACTTTATTGTTATCAATTACTTAACGTTAGCGAAAAAATATTCCAAAAGGTAATCAAGTGTAATTAGGGATTGTTAAGTTTTTTTTTGTTTTTCGTTTTGTTTATTGTAATTTGTTTTAGTTTTTAATGGAGTAAAGATTAATTGATGTAATTTGTTTGCTTGATCTTTAATCGTCGGTATTTAATAATAATTAATTTTATGCAGGGAGTTGAAAACAGTTACAATCAAATGTAATTTTCATAAAGTAATATAAAAACTTATTTCATTAGGTAAATGATTAGATTCTTAAATTTAAAAAGTTTTCTTGTATTATCAACATTAAGTTGTTTTTGAGTCACAAAAATTTTCATTCATATGAATAGACGGCGAAAGAAAGAAATGCATTAATATTATAAATGTAACTCACCAATAAATATAAAAACTAAATCAACATTCTAGTGTTGTTAAACCAAACGACTGTTGAATATCAACTTTAAAATAATCAATGATTTATTAAATTTTTTCTTCTTATTAAAATAAATTTATTTAATATAGGATAAACAATACTACTGTACAGTAAGAGTATTGTAAATTCGTGAAAAATATATAATATTTCCTTTTTTTGTTGTTGAATTTTTTATGAATTTCATGTTTGTTGGTTGTTCATATTTTAACTTATTACATGAAATATATATATATTAGTATGTTTTAAAAAAATATTTATGTAAAATAAAATATGAAGAAAAAAAGAAATCAATAAATGTGAACACATGTTCGTACTTTCAGTTTTACGAAAGAAATACGTTTTGTCATCGTTACATTGCTATGTTTCATATTTTAACATGTTTTACATAATAATAATAATAATGGAAATAAATTATTTCATTTAGTTTATAGCATATTTATTAGTATAAAGGTGGGCGGCAGGTAGTGTAGTCAACACTGATACAATGCAAATAAAATGAATCATACTTATATAGAAATAATAGATTTTCTTTCATAATATCATGCTATATTATCTTTTGAAATTTCCATACAAATAATGAATAAATTTTAATAATTTATATGAATAAATAAATGTACATAAGAAAACCACAAGTAATGCTTAATCTATAAACTAGGTTTATTAATTAACAATCTAAATTAACTAGATATAGAATAGGTAAGGCATTAATTAGTGAAATATAATAATTGTGCAAATCTATAGAAAAACTTTCGCCTGTAATGTTAACACGCTATTTTTACTAATGAAAAATATATTCACTATATATAGTTAAGAATCGATAAATTAAAGGTAGAAAACTTTCCACTTGTTTTCTACTTTTTTCTGTTATTATCTAAAATAAAAATAACGAAGAGAAAAATATTGAAGAAAATTGTAGTGCATATGCTGATTCATTTATTCCATGTAGAAAACATTGATTTTTTCAATATATACAGACAATTCCATTTTGACCCATTTGGCTATATATTTATATTGCAAAAGAATATAGAAATTAAGAAAAAGAAAAAAGCAAGAAAACACTATGATGATTAAAATATTTTAATATAAAAAAAGTAAAGTGTTTAATGGCATAATGAATACATGTTCAAGCAGCGATATATGTATGTTCTACTAATTATTAAGTACAGAATGTGTTCACGTTTTACTTGTTTCAACACAATTAGGTATTACTCGTCAATTTTTCATAATTTTATTTTATACCATTTTTAGCCCCACATTTCATAGATTTCCTTTTCACGTTTTTCACATTTGATGCGAATGGAGTAGCTATTATTATTGTTAGTGGTTGCACTTGAGACTTAAAATAAGATTCACTAGCGATGATAACGGCTAATGGCAAATACGTGAGCTAGGTAAGTAAACGTTAACTATATAGCAAAGTCATTACGATGATATCTCTTATAAGTAATGTGTTTTTCGGTTTGTGTTTCTTTGTTGCAGCATAAAATTCTCTTCTATCGGTATGCCAGATATACTGGAAATAGTAAATACATTTAAAAACAATCAATTACTTAACGATTATTTTATCCATAAGTGTTGGGTTCATTAAACTGATTCTTCTTTTTTCTATTGGAAAATTAAAGTAAATTAGTCGCTTTGTTATTTATTCAAACACGTGTATAAATTGACTTCAATTATCACGAAAAAAACATGACATTTTAACTCTAAAGTCAATATAATCAATTATAATTGGTTTCTTATTTCATTTTCTAAGAATGAAAATAGATAGATATAGCAAAAATAAACATTTATTTATATTAAAATGAAATTCCTTCGATTCTAATATTATTATTATTATTATTATTTTTGATTGAAATGAATCTCTGATTTGATTTCATAATAAAAGGAAAACAACACTAGTGAGCTTAAAGTGGTTAAAAATGTTTATTATACGGAATACGAAAAGTAAAGAAATGTTAAAAATTTAAAAGAAAACAAGTAGAATGCAACCAGCAAACAAATCGACATGAATTATAAGGGTCAATAGTCGGTATCGGATGAAATGTCTTATGTAATAACGGTTAAAATAAGTGTGGTATTGGTTTGACGTGAGCGTATGCCAATTCAATTTTATTGATTTTATATTCGAACAAAGAAATAATTTTTATTTTTTGGTAAAATCAATATGATTTATATAGTCAGAGGAGTGTAACGACTATGGGGCTATTGTTAAACAGGCTGCGGTATAATTTCTCGTAAGAAAATGTGTCTTAACAATAGAAAATCAAATTATGAATAAGAAACAAATAAATAATACAAGGCATTTGATTCAATTTTATATTTATTTCTCTTCTAATTATTTTATTCATTTAGACATGCTAAGTAGAATTATGTAAGATTAGATAGAAATATTTAAATGGAATTTATTACTATGAACTTGTATGCAAACGAACGAAAATTTCAATGTTGAACTTATGTTTATTATGTAACAAAGAAAAGCTTCCTGAGAAGGTGTACTTTTGGTCAAATATTCATATTGTATAAGAATTTTATTTTTGCATTTAGAACATTCTTTATAGAGATATTTTGTCTTTTCTTCATTATGTTACCAATAATGGAATAACTAAATCTTGTAGCTTTGTTGTGCTATGCGACTTTGTCGACTAAACATTCTTATGAACTGTTTTATAAAAAAGATATTTAAAGAATGCAAGGTTAAGGAATTATTTTTATTATTGTTCTTAGAAATATTTAGAACAACGAAAAACCTTTGTCTTGAGGAGCTAATTATTACAATTCCGAACAACTTTAATTTGATTAATAAAAGAAAATTTTATAGTATTTTCTATTTAAATATAAATAAAAAATTAAATTTTATATATGGTAATGTAAATATGAAACAGCTGATTGATTGATTCGGAAACAAAAGGCTTTATTTTTAATATATCAAAAACAGATAATAAAAAAATACTAATATGGGGCTTAGGTGTCAATCACAGAATATTCCATGATTTATTATTATCGCGTTTTACTATTATTCGTGTTTATAATATGTGAAATAATAATAAGGGTTAAAAAAAATAAGTAGAACAATTAAATTTTTTTTAAACAGTGTTTATACTGCCCAGATGATAATAAAAAGTAGATTATTTATCCTTTTTTTATTATTATGAATGACATAGAATTTATACAAAATTCGCATATAAACCTTTCCTATTGTTTATTAAATATATTTGTATAGAAGTATGTAGATTAATATTTTTACGTTTGTTTTATTTAAGTCAGCTTAAGGGTTTATAACACAGCCTTTTGTTACCGGGCGGTTTTTTTTTAGGCAAAATTTTTAAATTGTCCATCAAAATCCCAGGTATAAACTTAATACGTTTTTAATTCTTAAGTCTTTATCATTTCTATTTATTTATTTGATATTTTTATATAAATATTCAAGTTCCAAGTAAAAGCTTTAAATTTTCTTTAACTGACATCGTTTTCATATAACACAAGTAGTGCGATTGTATTTTTCTACCTTTTCCACTTGTCACAATTTATCTTCTTGGCCTTTCCTATTTTTATGGAAATTTATGAATTTACTTATACAGACTATTGTTTTAAAATATTTCATAAATATTTCGCTCGTAAGCGAACTTTCAATTGTGCTTATTTGTTTATCTTTTTCATTAAGTCAACTTGAGTGATGAATTATTATTTTATAAAAAAAAATATTTCACAAATTTTATTCCAGTATTTTGTAAAATTAAATTTTTGTTTGCTGGATCATTATCACGGGATTTTCGTAAATGAAGTATTTCAATTTATTAAAACATTAATTATGTAAATTTTTCTATTTGTTTTTCATTATTTTTTAATTTTATACAGACTTGTGAAATGCTTAACATGATATTAGGTAAATAAACGATTTAAATAATGATTTTTTTGTTTGTAAAAAAGGAAATCGTGAAAGACGCATCAAATAAAGTGTTTTGATCACGCTTTCTGGCGAGTTAATAGTTACCGTACTATCGATCAATAAGTAATTAATTCGCAATAAAATGAAAATAAATTCATTAAGGAAATAATATATTTAATACAAATTTTCTAATAAACACGCGAATAAAAATTAAATTTTGCATGTTAGTGGTTGCCAATTTGCATGATAAATCATTCTTTTATTATGATTACATTGAATAACGTATACACACAGCTGTATTGACTCGTAAAATTCAACTGTAAACTATGAATGGAATAATCAATTAAATGTTGGCAGTCGGACAAATATACGGAAAAATAAATAAATTAATTACTTTCTTTTAAACTAAAACAATTGTAGAAATAAATTTTTTATTATCAATGTTTTTTTTTGAATAATATCATAATAAAGTAAATTTATTCCACGTTTTGTTTATTCATATTGCGGTCAAAGCATGTTTAAAATCAATAAAAATTCACCAAATATTAATTGATATCAGGATGATTTATGCAAATATTTTACAAAAACACACAAAAGCAATTATTTTAATTATATCCAATTTTGATATCATTGCCAAAAATTAATGTTTAGAACAATATATATATATATATATCGTTAATAATAAGCTTCAGCTAAAATAATTTAAATATTCATTTATTTTTTGTATAATAAAACTAAATTAACAAAAAATTTTTAAATTAGTTTTAATATTTAAATTTAATGTAATTAAAGAAATAAATAGCTGTTTTAGCATCAAAAAAATAATAACATTAAATTTGATTGTTTAATAAATGTATTTTTTTGTTTTGTTTTCTGCTAAATAATTAATTAATTAAAAAATGAAAGAAATATTTAATGTTTTGTGTGACTGACATAAACCATTTTAAAATATGCTTTTATTATTATTATTATTATTATTCTTATGTTTGGTGATAAATAAACTTTATCGTTTACTATATTCTCGTATTCATTTTTTATTTGTCCTTTTTTTAAATTTATGTAATGATAATGAGTTTTGAAAAAAATTTAACAAATATATAACTGCTTTATTTCATTTGCACAGTTAAAATTAGCATATATTGCTTGGACATTACATGATAAATTTAAGATTAAATCGTAGGTTAATGACATAAACAGTTAAGCAAATATCTCATAAAGAAATAATATATATAAATTTTTTGTTTTTATTGTTATTTTGCACGTCTGTAGCAAAGCAATGAAACAATAAGCTAATAAAAAAAGTTTAAAATAATAAAAATTTTTAAGATTCATTCATTTAAACGTTAAGATTTTTCTCCATAGCTTAAAAAACATCAAACGTATTTTATTTCACAAAAAAAAAATATCAAATAAAAATAAATTTCAAAGAGAAGATATTTTATACAATAAAATTGAAAGAAAATAGTGAAAAATAAATTCATAGCAGCATAGTGGAGAATTTAATTTTGTTTTTATTAAATAAAAAAATATCCCACTCCATGTAAAACAGTGTTATAAAATTTAAAAAATTTATTTATTTCAATGAATGTTTTGAGTCATAATAAAATCCGTTATTTTTAATGACAGAGAAATCATAAAAATAAAAAAAAATTTCTTTATTGCGGATTTTAATTTTTTGTCCCTGCTTCTATGTTATTTTTTGCACTAAATCATTGTACATATAAAAAATTAAATTGCTAGTACCAAAAAATACGTAAATTGTGACAACAAAAAGGGCTATACAGTGTGGTTCTGATTTATCAATCATCAACGGTGGCTTTGTTGTCCCTACAGATAAAATTACTGAAAGCTGACTCTATTAAAAATTTCTTTTATTGATTCGTTTTATTCTTAATTTTAGGCAACCAAAATTTATCAGATATACAGTGAAGCTTTGGTGCTTGAACCTCTTTTGTCATTTTTGTGTTTTCTTTTCTTTTTATTAAAAACTGGAAAAAATTTTGGTTTAGATCTAAATTGAATGTCCTTCTTGTCTGCAAAAACTGTTTCATTCTTCGAACAAGATGTAAGTTTATATGGTTTTAGTTATTTTTAACATTTCACCTACTTTCAGGTGCCAATTATTAACAAACTATAAGGTTTTATTATATTGACACTATAATTGCTTTATGCAAGTAATTTATAACATAAAAAAGACACGAACAGTAACCGGATAGTTGGCAAAAACTATATTATCCAATTAATAATTAAATTAATTCAAGATTTGTACATATCAAAGCCAATAACATCACTCTCCTGAGTATCAAAAAATAATGGGATCCCACTGTTAAAACAAACAATTTAAATATTTAAAAGTAATTTTTGTTAAAAAATAAAAAACAATAATTTTGTGTGACAAACTTTTTATATTGCTAAAATTTAGAATTTTTTATTTTTCATTTGTTGCTGCTGTATTTTGTTTTGTTTTTATATCTGAGGTTTTAACCTTAATTATGAATATTTATGCTTTATACATTTACGGAAAACAAAATGAATATTTGATAATCAAACCATCAAAAAGCAAAAAAAGAAAACGTTTCGAGAAAAAATTGTTTTTGACTGAAGAGAACCAAAATTATCCGCCTCAAATACAAAGTGAGTGTATTATTTTTTAATCAAAAAAACGAATATTATATCTACGTGCTCACCTACTTGCGTGTGTACCTTGGTACCTTTAACCAGCGAGGAAAATAAACACGTTTTTTATTTGTTGTTTTTGATCCAAATTTTGTTTTTTTTTCTGTCTCACTTTCTTTATATGTTTTTTGTTTTTGTTTTAATAAATAACAAAATTACCATTAACTTTTGACATGCGTAGTGTTTACGAGACATTATTTCCGTTGAATATTATTGATATTGCTTGTATACCCTTCAGTCTAATTGCTTTGGCATAAAAAATAATAAAAAAAAAAAAAAACAGAAAATTACTCTAGTTGACTTTTTAAATAAATCAAAAGTTTAGGCGTGTTCTGCAGAAAATATTAATCAGTCGTACTATTTTCATCATAATTATAATTGATTAGACAACGATTAATAAATTTTTAATTCAGTTCTGCCTCATTTAGGATAGGAAAAAAACGTATCCATCAATCATTCTTTCGATTATTATTGCTGTTTTTTTTTTTAAAATATCGATTAAATGAGTGCAAAAATTATAGCATAAACTTTAAAAACAAAATTATCTTCAAAAAGCGAATTGTAATTGGAAACGTTAAACACTTATGGTACAAGCTATGTAAACATAAACGGCACACGATTATATAAAATTGTTGCTTACAAACAAATCAAATACAAATATCGTGTAATGTAATCTCTTCAAGTTTCAAGGTTATATTTTGAATTAAATACTTTTCAAGTTTAACAATTGTTCGATAGGTTATTTATCCACCGAAACTTAACAATAAAAATTCAATGCATCACTTGAACTTTAAATTTACTAAAAATATATATTTTCTAAAAAAGAAAAACACTTGTAGTCATTAAAGCGATTGATTGTGCTTAAAACCGAATATTATAGGGTTTTTTGATTTTGACCACAAGAATGCCCCTTTAAGCATGAAAAACATCATTTCTTTTATTTTTTCTTAATTGAGGAATTTCTTAGAGAAAAATTTAACAAAACAAAAATATATACTTGTAAGGTATTTTTATGAGTTTTTCTTAATAAAATTTCCACACAAGAAATCCTATTGAAATTTTCTATTCTTTTTTTTTTGTATTGTATTTATTTTTCGATTGAAGGAAACTTATTTATTTATTTTTTTCTGGTTATTGGTTTGTTATGCAAAATAAATTTATTTTAAATTACAAATAAATAAATTTGAATGGCATAAACCATACACCATAGAATACTTGTCAGAAGCAAGTACAAAAAAAAGAAAAGAAAAGAAAAATGATTTTTTTCTCGGTTTTTTCTTAAATTCGGCTTCATAAATTTTTCTCTCCTTTTTTTTACTTTTTGTTATTAATTTTTTTGCTTCTTTTGTATATTATTGCAATATTAAAAATTATACAAAGAAAATAAAGCATATTTTTGGCGTATGAAAAACGATTTGAATAAATATAAAATAAAGAAAATAATAACACCAAAAAGATAAATAAAAACTGAAAAGAAAAGGAAAAAAAAACTTAATAACGTTGAGTTTGCAATAAATGCGTGTTATATAAACAAACCGGTGAATAATTTTTTCTTTTTTTTTTTGTCTATTCCTTTCATACAAACATATATACATACAAAAACAGTAAAATAATAAAATAACGTAAAAAGAAAAACGAAAATTTTCATTGCAAAAAAATTTGAATAAAGTGGAATTTTTTTTTTTTTTTTGTTATCCTTTTTCATTTGTATTGCGTGATGTTACGTAAATACTTTCAATAAGTTTTGTCGACGTGTAGATTTATGCCTATGCTTAGTTGAATAGATATGTGTTTGTATATTGGATGCTTGTGAAGTGGGATATTGAGAAGCTTATAAATGTTTACTCAGCACCACCATCATCATCTATGATAGCAACGAATACAACACCAATATTAGATAAAAACTTTTCAATTCAAACAAACGAAACGAAAAAATAATATTTTTATTTATTTTTTAATAAAACTTTTGAGCTTTAGTCACTTTCACATGTTGTGTGGTGTATTATAAGTCACGTGAAAACGTTTTGACACACTCTTATAGTTTAAGTATTTTCTTCTTCATTTTTTCAATTTATTTTACTTAAAAATATTAACGTTTATGTCGTTAAAAAGCAAAAAAAAATGAAGAAAAATTGAGTAACATAAAACGTATAGTAAGTAAATGCAATAATAGTTGATGGTATTTTAAGACAAGGAAATTATAATTAACATTAATGCTAACAAAAAAGAAATAAGAAAGAAGAAAATATTATTAAATTATATTTTATACATATTATTTTTAAATGGTAATTGAGGATTACTTGCTCTGTGTGCTTTTCTATTTTCCTATGAAATGAAAATGTTACAGTTAATACTTTGTAGCATGGTTTTATATTGCTTGGGAAAATTAATAAGCGTCGTTTTTTGACATTTAACTTCTTTTTATTATTATTATAACAACACCAAAAATTGAATAATGTTTGTTTTATATAAAAAGGGGACAAATTTAATATCAACAAATGTTAAAAACAAGTAAAAAGAAATAAAAAAATGGAAAAAACGAAAAAACTTTATTTAATGTCAATCTTTTTCTTTTTTTTTCCATCATGTTTATGTCAAAACTACTGTGCTTCTGTTAAAATTATTAATACAGTTGAGAATTTTCTTATTGTAGATAACATTTATTTTTTTTGTTTTGAAATGTTATGTGCTTTTGAAATTATAGAAAATGATTAAAGAAAAACTGTCTGGATGCATAAAACTAGTTATATGTAAATATATAGTGATAAATTAATTCATTTTATTTATATAAATTTTAAATAAAATATTAAATGCCTTTTGTTGTAATCATCTCATGCATTTAACTGATAAATTAACCATTCAGTCAGTCGTTATTATTATTATTATTATTATTATTATTATTATTATTATTATTATTATTATTATTATTATTATTATTATTATTATTATTATTATTATTATTATTATTATTATTATTATTATTATTATTTAATATAACAATGAATATACTTGCTTTACATACTTTGCTTTTTCTATTATAATTTTATTAATAATATTCTATATGTTTCATCTTATTTTTTTAATTTTCATTACAAATGCATATTATATTAATATTTTAATCACGATTTATATACATTTATTCTAATAAAATAAGAAAAAAATATTTAATGAAACATAAATGAAAAATGTTTGAAATATTTTAACAAATTAAGTAAATAAAGAATAAATTCATTGAATAAGAAAAGAGGTAATAAACAATCTATATAACAGAAGAAATTATTATTATTATTATTTATTAATATTATTTATTAATATTATTGATGGTATGTTAAGGGAGTTTTAATAAATATAATAAATAAAAATGTTGATTTACTTATTTATTTAATTATTTATAATATTTTCTTCTGGCATTTTCAAAATGAACATCTTATTTTATTTATCAAAATCAAGGACTTATTTATTCAAACATATTTTTTATCATGGAAAAATAATAATAATTTTTTTTTTGTACTATATTACCTTTTGCACGTTTTATTTATTTTTTGTTCAACGAGTATAATTCAAAAATATTATATTTTCATTAAAAGTATTATTTCTACCAATATTTAACGATTGTATTTATTACTTTTTATTTCTGTTGTAATAAAGAAATCACAAAAAAGGTTTATTATTTAATAGAATTGAAGAATGTAATTTACCAAATGCAAGGTAATAAAATTGAAATAAAGGTAAATTTAATTAAGTTTTTTCTTCTTTTTTTTGTGTATATTTACCCGTTCTTTTAATAAAGTTGATTTTAAAGTAATATAACAATTTTATTCATTTTAATAATAAAGACAATACTGTTCAGATTGTTCTTTATATTTTATTTTATTATTAATTTCAAAAAATACTGTACAATCATTTTAAAATTCTTCTTTCATATAGAATATATAGAATAAATACTGCAAAATCAGTAGATAATTGTAGAATTCAATTAAATAAATTGCAGAAAAACTATTATTTCTAAAAATGCTTACTATCATGTTTTAGAAACTTTTTTATGTTTATCATTTTAAACCCTATTTTGCTACTGTAGTACTAATTACACAGTAATACTTTAAAGCATTTATTTGTTAACAATAAGCCATAAAAACTAATGATAAATATAGTAATACCTTTAAGTAATTAAAGAATCATTAAATGATTAAATGAATTAATATTTAACTCAATAAAATATTTAAAATGAAACATAGTAGCCAAGGTATTTGTGAAAGAATTTGATAATATCGATGCAATCGGTTTTGTTTTTTGATTTTCTTATTATATTTATATATCGAGTTAACTTTAATACATATATAGTTAAATAGCATAAAAGATAAATATATAAAATAAAATTTATAGTGTATGCAATTTAAATCGTTTGTGAAATTTATAATAAATTTTACTGTCGAACTTTTTCTATAGATTTTTTATTAAACAAATTCATGTCACGTTTTTTATGTTAGTATTTATTAGGATTTAAACTCTTAATTTAAGGTGTTGAGAATTTTATGTATTTTCTATATACAATAAAACTTAATTACTTGTTAAAGTTTGATTATAAAATAAAATAAATATAGAAATGAAAATTAAATTAAATAAAGTTTTCCATCAAATATTTTCTTCTATAGAAAATAAATAAAATAAGGAAAAAATAACAAAAATTCTTGCTCAGATTCATAAGATCCACATAATATTCCCCTTTAAATTCTCTCATTTATAAATTCTCATTTTAATTTTTAATAGATATAGGCTGTGTTAATTTTTTGCGTATTATTCGTTTTTCAAATTCTCCTTTATTTCATAAAAATGACTTGACTTAGGAACTTATTCATTGATGACAACCGGCAACAAGTACTACCGAGTAGGTGTTGTTATTCTATTAGTTTGTCATATGTTTTCTATCACATATTATATAAATATAAAATTAATCTATTATTTATTCATTGAATATTTATTAGATGTGCGAATTAATTTTTCTATATTCATATTAATTAGACTTAATTGAAGAAATTTCATTAAATATTCATTAAGTCTAAATACATTAATTATTCAAAAAAAATAAATTTATCAATTTTATAATTGAATATTTAACAATGTATAGTATGTTAATAATTTAATTAAAAATAAAGATACAAAATTAATAATGACATGTTTTTCTGATGTGTACTTGATTGCGATTTAATTAAGATTTTCTAATAACATATATAATGTTGTGTTCTGTTTTTTATTGATTGTTTTTACTTTGAAATAAATAGAAATATGAATGTAAAAATACATTCTATACATAAAGGTAAAATTTGCAAAATTAATAATTTAACTGTACGAATAAGAAAAAGCTTTGAAATTAACATTTGATTGCCATTAAACTTTTAAATAAAACACATACGTTTTTTATCAAAACATAAAAGAAACGAACGAAGTGAAAACATAAATATTTAGATATTAAAATAAACAAAAATTCATAATTATTTTGTATTAACTTCAACAATGTTACAAAAATTATTATATATAAATATTTTTAATAAGGTAAAAGAAAATACGACATTAATATCATTGAAAATAGAAGTCTGCAAAGAATTATTTGACAATTTCTTAATTTTCTTTAATTTTAATAATTAATGCTTGTTTGTCAACAAAATACACAAAATTCCTTATTTAAAATAATGATATCAATTAATAATAAATTAAAAATGTAAACAAGATTTATTCTTGTATAGAAAAGGATTAATTAAAATTTTATTAATTTTCTAAAAAAAAGTACCAGGCGCCTCCACTCGCTTATAATTTATTATTATATTAAACTTCGCAATTAAGTTACGGAAAACTTAAAAGTGTTCCAAAAATACATTAAATATTTATACGAAAAAAATGAAAACACTTTATTGGTATTTTTATAAAGAAATTTATATATACATATATTAATAGAACACTTTTGTTTCTATTTTTATTAAAAAAGTAATTTCTTTAGAGCAACTTTTTACTAATAAAATGTTAATTATAACCAATAAGCTGTAAAGTTAATGAAACGTCTTCTCGCTAGCATCAACAACAACAGTAAAAAACCATAATTATATTTTTAAGGGTTTTCATGAACAACCTTTTCTTTTATTATTACATATTTTCTTAATTAAATAACATCCCAATGCAATTTAACACTCAATAATAATTACATATTTTTTAATAAAAGTTTTTGCAAGTGAGATTTTTTTTGTATTCACATTTGTTGGAGAATAATCTGCAAAAGTTAAGTATCGAATGTCAAAAATGATACACACAAGTTTTTTTTTTTTTACAAATTGAAAAGTTTAGAACGGATATTCTTATGCAACAATAGACAAAAACGAAGAAAAGATTATTTATAGATATAAATGTGGCCTTAAATTCAACCATTTACCTGGTAAAGGTATTTGCTTATTTATTATAACAAAAAAATATATATAAATCTTTCAAACACTTCTTTATACTTTAAAGTCGTTACCTACTGAACCGACAGACTAATATCATCCGATTTGTATGCGTGCAAATATAAAAAATTCTTTGTCATCAAATATCCGCATATATGTTAACAAAGAAAAATTGTATTTCAACAAAAACTATATACGCTTTCTATTGAATATTCTACAGGAAATTCAATTTTTAACACAAATACCATTGTATTTCAACTTAAAATTATATTCTTGATTTCAAATTAAATATAAATAAAACGAAATACTTTTCAAATCATAAAATGATCTCTATCTGTAAAAAAATTAACCATAACCAAATCAAAGTTTTATTTTTAATCAAAGAATTAAAAACACAAAAATTTATTAAGTGGCTTGTATATATACATTTCTAATTATATATTTAAATCAATTTCATTAACACTCAAGTATTTAATCAAAAAACTTTTATTAAACCTAAATCAAAAACAAGAACAAGAACAAAAAACAAAATCATTTGAATCTTCGTAATTTCAACTTCATTAAATCATTAAAGTTTTATCCCAAAATTAAAAAATAATTTCAAAATACTTTTTCTAATTATACATTGATAATCAGTTGAAGAAAATTTTATTTTCTTCATTTTTCTACGTAATATATCTCAACATTATGATAGGATAATCAAGCAATAAATAAAGGAATTTACGAAATAACTATTATGAATGATGATTGGATTATGTGGGACATTTCGTTGTTGGTTTTCTGTTTTTTCTTCTTCTGCTATATATATATATATATATATTTATTTATTTTTTTATTCTAAATGCCCATTCAGATGTTTAGAAAGATAGGAAATTTCGTTAAATTTCTTTCTTTTACAACATAAAATACAATCAATCAATTTTTTTTTTTTTTTACTTTTATTGTCTTGGTTTTTATTCTCTTCAAGCACTTCTGCTTTTTTCTTCTTGTTGTGCTCGATTTCTCGATTCATTTATCATGTTTTTCTGATGTTAAAAGAATTTAAAAAAAAAAATTTTCTATATTTATTTATTATAATTTATTTTTTTGATTGTTATTAAATAGATTTTGTGCTTTTTTCTAGCGTTATTTTAACAACAATAATATGCAATTAAAAATAACTATTTTATTTAATTACATTAATAATTATTTTGGTTTTATTTTTTTTTGTTGATAAATTAACCTGCGTTTAACAATTAAATATATTATTAATTTTCACTTTTAGCGCCTGAAATTATTTGTTTTTAATTTATTTATTGCATTTAAACAATAACGGGAGATAATGTCGATAAATTTGCAAAAATATTTAACAAAAAATTGTGTTTATTTATTTTTTTCAAAATATTTCATAATAAATATTTAAAACAATAACAGTTAAACAATGGATAACAAAAAAACAGAAATATTTTATAAATTTAACAACACAGCAAAGAATATTTATTAATAATAAAAATAAAAAAATCAAAATCAATAAATTATTTTTTATAAATATTTGTAAAATAATAATAAAAATATTTATATTGACAAATTGATGCACATATAGCTATGATTATAGCTTTATAAAAACTTTTTTTTTTTTGTTTAAATAAATAAAATGTAACCGTTAAATATGCAAAAACCATGTATATATGTCAGAGCCAATTAATAATAATAATAATAATAATGAAAATATTTATAAATTTTTCATAATATGCGGTCTCTAAGGTTAAATGTATAATTTTAGGTGAACTAAAACTATGCTATGTTAATTTAATAATTTGATTATATGAAGTTTAATATTATAAAAATGTATTGTTTATAAATTTTGTTTTAGTAATTAAAATATAACAATATGTAAAATATTTTAGGGTGATATAGAGAATGTGGTAATTTAGTCACTTTGACATGCTTTATTATTATAATTATAATTATTATAGATAATTTATAATTATAAAAACATTGAGCCATGTCAAAGCTTTTGAACAAACATTATCGTTACTATGTATATACATAAAGACAATCACTTTAATTATATTTTAATTCAATACAAAATATTATCGATTAGTTTTGTCAGTATAAAATATATACAACGATTATGATAATAAATTATTATTAATATAATAATCTATAGTTAATAATAACAAAAGCTTTAAATGCAACTTCAAGAACAATCGCTAGACAATTTAATTTAATTATTTATTTATTTATTTATTTTTAATCATTAAATTATTCAATTATAATTTTTATACGTTAAGTAATAAAGAGAAAAGTAAAATTAATTAATTTTCTTTAAGTGTAATAAAGGCGAAACAACAACATCAATATAAATATCCAAGGCAATAAAGGATAAATCACGTGCACACGTTATTCATGAAGAAATAAAATTGTTCGCAAAATAATACGCGATACAGTTTTCTTGTTATTTGAAATTAAAATATAAATATATATTTTATTGCACTTTGAAAATTTCAATGAGATTTACTCTAAATAAATTTATTGTCAAGACACAGCAATAAACTAAATTGATTTGTACAAAAAAAAAAGAAAAAAAAAAGAGCGTATATTTTCGCATGACTTAATCAATCGTATATTATTTATAACCGGCAAATTTGCTTCTAGTGATAAAAATTATTTTATTGTTCAATTTACAAACAAGTGAGTACAAATTTTTTATAAAAATAAAAAGGAAACGATTTTCCATCGATATTTGACAGTAAATTATTTTAACAGAAATCTAAATTTTTTATTAAATCCGATATATTTTCGAATCCGACGTGTCCTGAGAATGATTTAAGTACATTTCGATGTAAGCCAATAAAATAAAATTATAGTCAAAAGTAGAAATATGTTATTTCTGGATGTCGTAAATAACATAGCGGTGTAGTCAAGTGCTCTAAAATTATCTAATATTCATCCATCATTAATGCTGGAACGTTTTATTGAGAAAAGCAATGCTGTTGACCTTTTTTTTTATTAAGCATAGTATTTGTGTCACCGTTGATCAAAATACTTTAATCAGTTTAACAATTTGTTTAAAAATTAAAAATCTGCACAATATTAAAATTAAGATAAAGCACATATTTAAATTCAACAAGCTTTCAAAAGTATGTTTAGCCCTTTAGGCAAAAATTATAGCTTGTTCCTGCATTGGTTTTTGATTAAAAAAACAATGAAAATAAGGTAAAACGTGACCAATAACATTGCATTTATCTTTGAAACAATTTAAAATTTTTATAATTAATGAATTATGGTGAATGAGTCAAATTTTATTTATTTGTTTTTGGACTTTTTTAGATAATTTTACTTGGCTGCTTCTATTTTTACTCTAATCTTATTTCGATAAATTATTTTGCTATCACTTAAACACTTTGTTATTATTAATTTATATGCACTCAAATATGCGCATATTAATTTATATCTGTAAATATAAAAACACACAAAGATAAGGGATGATATGTTATTTTCCGGATCATATTACGGATGCGTAATATTTCTACCATATATTATGTTCTTTCTTTATTTTATTTAAAATGACCAAGAAAAAAACAAAAAGTGTATTCATATTGCTAACGATAAGATAAATTTAACAACTTTATTTATTTATAATGAAGAAAATTCGTTTATTTCTATTTTTTGTGAATTTTTTAAAACATTATTTGCAAGTAGAGTAATCATTGCATGGATAATATAATAATTTATTGACTATTACAGTTAAAGTAACAATAAAATTTCTATTTAAAATATTCAACATTTATGATTAACCAGAAATACCAATAAAAAAAGTATATTTAAAAGTTTAAAATGTATTGATAATAAAATGCTAATGGAAGATTATATTAAATAAATGTTGTACTTACAATATGGCAAATTGACTATTATTATTATTAGTAATGGTAAAAATTACTAAATATAATTTTCTCTTATTACTAAGCATTTAATATTGTTTTTATTAAATACTAAAAATAAAAAAAACATTATTAATAATAATAAAAGTTAATATTTAGTAAATAATAATATAAGAATTTTTCAAAGTGATATTATCTAATAATATTTTAAGAAGTATTAAAGTTAAATGAAAGCAAATAAAATATTATTTCATCTTAAAAATGTTGTTTCTATTAAATATGCAATTACTTTTGAATGAATTTATATTTACTATTAATATAAAGAAATATTATTAAGAGTACAGATGTGCTTATAATCTGATATGTTTGACTATTAAGTTTTCAGTCAAGATTAAAGGTGGCTCGAGATACACTAAAACGAAAATACTTAAAGCTTATCATTGAAATGATCCAGAGTTCTTTTTCTGTTTATCATCTTATCTTAAAATTTGTAACCTATTTTATCTTACGGTCTTCCTTATATAATAACAATATTTCTCACACGGTCGATTGAACAACTTACGACTTAATGCACTTATCTTAAGTATAATTGGACATTATTTGTCCATATTTTGTTTATAACATTCACTCCATTTCTGCTTATTTGAACGAAAATATATTAACTGAACTCTGAAAAAATATTTTTAAAATCTGTAATCAATTGACGGCTGTACAACAAATTATTTATCAGTGTTACACTTCTGTGCAAATATAGATTTTAATCTATAATGGTGTCGTAAATCATTTTATTAATTAATTTATCTCAAATAACGTTATTTAAAGTATGTAGAATGAGTTTAAAGCAAAGTACCATCCACATGCTACTCTGACAAGTTTCATTTAAAACCTTATTAATGGTTAAATGCAATTTAACTGGCTATCATAATTAATTATTTCTCATAATTCTCTTAATTCCATTTGATACAATTTATTATAAACGTCATTCAGCGTATGCAATTTATTTATATACAGAATTATTATTAAAGTAAAAAAAAATCTCCTTAGAAACATCTTGTTTAATTTAAAACAAACAATTAATTAAAAATTCAATTCGATTTAAAAATAATAATTAAATTTCAATAAATAAAAATCTTTCCTACATAAATTGTGCATTAAGAATTGAATAGAAACAAAGAACAAAAATAAACAAATAGAAATTAATTAAATGCATTCTTTGATTATTTAAATAATTAAAATAAATAAATAAAAAAGTAATATAAATTATGCAATTTTCCATTGTCTATAATCAATTGATTTAAACAATTAAATTGAATTAAAGTAAATAATAA
This sequence comes from Ptychoptera contaminata, assembly GCA_963942525.1. Classification (NCBI taxonomy): domain Eukaryota; kingdom Metazoa; phylum Arthropoda; class Insecta; order Diptera; family Ptychopteridae; genus Ptychoptera; species Ptychoptera contaminata. The sequence continues at coordinate 40,604,935 of OZ012637.1, read as the reverse complement.
TTAAATTTATGGAAAAATGAATATATATTTTTTTATTACTATTCAATTTGTTATTTAAATTTTATATTATTTTAATTTATTTATAAAAATTATAAGTATTGAAATAAATTTCACTGAAAGTGTGATGATAGTGGGTAAGTGAGTTATTATTGATTGTTTTGTGTTGTTTATACAATTATTAATAGCAAATTTACATGAAATCAATAGTCAAATAAAGTTTGACTTTGTTTAGTATTTTTTTATTTTGTTTATACAAAATATTTTTGTAAATAATATAAACAATACTGGAAAATACTTGAATTAGTATATTCCCGATTCTATAAATAACAGAGATAAAGAATTTAATTTTAATTTCATAAGCATAACATAAAAAAAAATGATTTTATTCAGCAATATAGTTTTTCTAAGAAATACTCGTCCCAAACGAAAACAATGATAATAAATTAAAAACGATTTTCTGACGAAATTCACCAACAAATTTAATAATCTTTTCTGTATTTGACGTATTTTATATTATGTTTATTCATTGATAAAGACAACAAATCAATCAATTACGTTCTAGTGACATAATCAAATTGCATTGATGTTATTGATTTAAAAAAATATATATTTAAATTTTTCTTTAAAAAAACTTAATTTAAATACAGAAAGAATGTACAATAGAAAGCGAATTTTATTAAATAAAATAAATGTAGACCTGAATTTGCTGCATCAGACTTCATTATCAAGTGATGAACAAAACAATTTAATTGTGCTGAGTGTTGATTGAAGAAGACTTTTACACTGATTAGGTAACGATACAGTCACTTCAAATAACATTACAAAAGAGTATAAATAAAAAGTTTATCGATGCTATAAAAAAAGATTGAAGATATTATTATACTTTCTCTTTTATTTTGTTTTTGTCGAATTTGTAAATAATCAAAAGGCTTTGAAGGAGGAAAAGCTTAAAAAATCAAAATCAAACTCAAAAAAAAAAAATTGAAAACACTCAAGAAATCAATATGTTGATAAAATGATTATGTTTTCCCTTTATTTGTTCTTTATTATATTATTTTTATAACCTTTAACGAATTTTTATTTTACGATTAATAAACGAAATGACGAAATATTCTAATCTATTAATTAAATTTAAAACTTAATTATCCATGTCAAATGTCAAGAAAATTTAATTGAATAATTTCATTAAAATGCTAAAGGTTTATTGCTTATTTTTGTTAGATAATTGATTTAAATTTTATTATTTATTTGACTTTTATATTATTTAATTAATCGTAGATAATTTTTGTGTAAAAATTCATATTCAAATTATAATTCATTTTGTGTTTTTTTTTTTGTGGTTACTAACTGCCTTATTTTAAACAAACAGGAAAATGCTTTCACATATATGCAAAATAGTATAAATTAATAAAAGCTGCCAGCATTATTTTTTATAATCATATTATCATTTTTCCATAATTTTAAGAATATTTGTCTATAGTCAATCTGATTATATATATAATATGTTAAGTTATGCATTAGAGTTGAAATATGAAGACTAATTACGTGTTACACATTACACAAACACTAATTACATAAATAATTGCATATGTAATTAATAAATAAAATTTAAATTACTATAAATTCAATATTTTAAGTGATTTTTAAATAGATATTTAATGAATAATGTCGATACTCATTTGTGTTATGTCATTTCCATTATCCTATACACAAAAATAATAAAATTCAACATAAATAATCGAAATTGATTATATATCTTGGGGTTTGTTTTTCTTCTTTTTTTTATGTATTCATAAATTAAATTCAAAATAATAGCATAAAATCCATATTATTATTATTATTAATAATACATAAAAGTATTGATCAGATTATTTATTATTATAATCGTAAAACCAAAAAACCCTTAATAATTTTGACAAAAGATAATAAACACATATTCGTATTACATTTTTCTTTTTATAAAAACTAAATAAATAATTTTGGTTACAAAAAAAAGGGTAGCATATAGCCATATTGATGGGCTGCACACACCTGGATTTACACTGGTCTCTTCTCTTTTTTATTTATACAATTTTCTTTCTTTTGTTTTACGATTTTCGCCATAATTTCGGTCAACAAAAATGGAAATTTTTTCGAAGCATTTCTTGTTTATTTATTTACGAAATAATACAATAATAAAAATTTAAATTATCTTTTGTTATTTTTAATACAATTTTAAAGCTTTCTATATTTTTTTTTATTTGTTTTACCAGTCATTGTTATTGCTGAGTTTTCAATGTTAAAGTACACAAAATAATGCTGTTGCTGTTTATTTTTAAACTTTTTGAATTTTTTATTATAATGTAGTAGAGATTATTTCAAGGATATTATTTTTTGTGAGTATTATTCAATGTATATATATAACATGCTATACACGCATTGTCTTTTCTTTTTGGTACATACTTTTTAGAATACTAAATATTTGATGAATTGTATAACAACTTATTATTGTACGATGTAAAAGAAAAACAATGAAAATGTGCGCACTTTAAAGTTACACTAGTGTAGTAGTATACTGCGTCAATAAACTGATGGAAACTGAGTGGAAATAATCGCCTTAAAACACCCTTCAAGTAAAATATTGATAAATTCTTTATATTGAGAAATAATCTTTATTTCCAATTTTAACGATTACGAAAAAGTAATTAAAAATTGATATATGAATTATAAAATATAATTAAAAAATTAGGTAACAATTAAAGATGAAAATAATATTGTATGAGGATAAATGAAAACAAATAGTTAATACTGCTATGAATTGATAAGTGAATTACAAGGCGACAACATATGCTCATAATTGATAACATACAGTGTTTTTGTGCTTTTGTGTTCTACAAACAGATAATACAAAAGTAATAATAATTATGTGTGAGAGAATATTAACATTGTACAACACTACTTTTGCTACCTTCAAGAAACTATAACAATTCGTAAACACTTGATGTTCCATTTATGTGCTGTATTGTTCCTTACTTTTATTAGAACTATTATCCCAATTGTCTGATATGAAAATCTTAAAAAGCCTTGAACCTAAATGACTAGCAATAAAAAAACTAAAAGAAGAAAACGTAGCAAAGGAACAAAAAAAAATCTCATATTACTATAACTAAATGTGTTTTATGAATGACTTTACGCTTAATTTAACAGTTTGTTGCCTAATCTACTGAAAAGCTTAATGATATTTTCCTTCTTTTCCTCTTATATTTTTTTCTTTTTGCTTGTCTTGTGCAGTTTACTTTGTTTCCGTTGTTTATTTTTTCTTTTGTTTTTACTTAAGTAAGACTCTGTTAGTTCTATTATTAGTTAATAAATTTCTATTCTCTCTAGTTAATAAAAAAAGAAAACAAGAACACAAAATTGTAGGTCGCCAATGTGTCTCAAAGTGGTTATTTGGCAAGATTAAAGTAAAAAATTTCAAAATATAGCATACGAGCTGTGAAAATTATCACAATAAATGTTATTATTGTGGTGCTTATTATGGACTTTATAACACTTAACACTTTATACTACAAGAATTTAAATTTTTAATAAAATTAATTCAATATAAAGTGAATTTCTGCTCAATAGAAATTATTTTTTTATTTTTCGAAATAAATAAATAAAGAAACGACTAAAATTTTAATAAATATAAATGAAAAAAAATAAAAAGAAAATTATTTATTTATTTTGGTGTGTCTAGAACAATAATTTTCTTTTCAGGAAACCACAAAAGGATAATGATTCTAAGGCAGAAACAGGACTGTGCAAAGAAGTGATAATAATTTTTGATTAAATTTTCTTCGCAAGCTTTGCGGCTTATTTTATTATTATATAAAAAAAAAATTTTTTTCTATCCTTTATTTATTTTTTTTATACTTTTATTACAGCTTTTAACGCCTTTTGCGTAAATAAATTGTTGTTTGTATTATATAAACACAAAATATCCATAATTTATTTTCTTATAAAAATAATAATAATAATTTCTTTATTCTTTTCTTATTTTTAATAATGTTAATTTGTTACTGGTAATCAGGTGATAATTTATTCATTAATATATTATAATCTTCATTTTAGCACAATATTTATTTTAAGTCATTATTTTTGTTTTAAACGTTAATTACTTACCGCAAAGCTGTTAATCGTCGGCCGATACGAGAAAATAGAAAATATTTAATTCTGCGTATATGTTATCATCTCATCTAGCGTAGAAAAATTACTTTTTAACAGTGACTACAGTGACAATTAGTCATAAATCATTAAATAAAATATTTACATTGAAAAATCCTGTACAGTTTCAACATAAATCTAAGGGCAAAAAAATATATATAAATCGTAAATATATTTTAGATTTTTTATTAAAAATTCAATCGGCAATAAGAATTTTTTTTTATTTGATTTTCTAATGTGCCTAAAGGAAAATGCCATAAAACAGCCTGTGACACGTTCATTTCTTAACGTCGATGTTATATTTATTTTTTTTATTATTTCCATAATAACTGCTACTCATTTGCCTAAGCATCAAACTTAACATGCTACCTTCGTATTTACAATCTGTTACAATTTAAAACTAAGAAAAAAAAATATATATAAAATTCGTATTTTTAATTTTTGCATAAATTAATTTCATGGTTCCAATTTTTTTCTTCTACTTCTTCTGCTTCTTCTGCTACTTTTTCTTGATCATTATTTTCTTTCATTCCCAGTATTTTCTCTGGTGAATGAATCTTCCACCAAACAAACGAAACAAGATTATTTATTTTTTTTTTGTGCTTGTTGAAGTATTCTATTATGTGACTGGAATTTTGAGCAAAGTTTTTGATTTTTTTTTTGTCTTTCGTTTATATTTGAAAAAAGAAAAAATCAAAACTTTACGTAACTTTTCCTATTATTATACTGACAGTATTTTTTTATTTTTATTTTTTGACTTTTTATTTTAAATGACCAGAGAACTAACCAAGAGTTGAATTTACCAAGCTAGCTATTTAAGCTTTCTGATAATATTTGTTTAGTAATTTATAGAGTTTCTAATAATAATATTGTTATTTTCTAGTTATGAATTTTTATTAAAAATAATAATTTTCCACAATTTACACATCGGTTTTATCCAACTATAATTTCTTTAAAATAAACAATACCAATATTTACATAATCAAATACAAATACAACAGTATATTGATATAAATTTATTTTATTTTTATTTTGTTTAAAAAAGCTCTCCTATCAAACATTATTTAAGTGAATAAACATTGAAATGGAGTAAAAGTTTATTGGATGGTAAAAGAGTTATTGGTTGTTATGAGACTTTATTAGCACTTATGTAAATATATAATTTCAATTGAATTTTTATTTATATTAGTCGCACTTTATAGGTCAAACTTGAAACATAAGTCAACAGATAATAAATAAATTTTCTTTTTTATTTGAAAATTAAAGCAAAATATTATTTTACAATAAAAATGCAAAACAGTGTTGTTTTATCATTATTATTATTTTTATTATTATTATTCAATAAAGTAAAACGGAAAACTTTAAAATTCTCGTACTTTCTTTAATAGAAAGTTTTACCTTCGTTAATGTTGACAGTTACCACACTAAAGTAGATTACATCGGTGCTTTACTTATAAATAAATTCAAAAAGGTCAATTTGTTATCATCTCAATACACTCATAGACTAATGTTCATAAATTCATAGAAAATCCGTAATGATGTTGATGCTTTTTAGAATTTTTTTTTTCTCAATAGAAATATATTTTTCTTTTATATTTATCCTTTTAATTGTCTTCGTTTAGTTTTCGTTTTCATTTAAAAGTTTATTATTAATATTATTGTTTTGTTTGAGTAATTTCTTTTAAAAATTAAAGTAAATAGTTTTAGGCATTCAAAAGTTCATGAAACATTATTAAGTCAAGCGAACTATAGAGTTTTCATGTAATTTTATTCTTTGTATTAAATTTTGTAATAAAAATTAAAATAAAAATAAGCAAAATCAATATAAATGTGATTATAAAATTTTATCTCAGTTAAGAAGATTATAAATTTTAAGCGAAATGAATTAAAAATATTTATCCCAATTTATTGTAATATAGATAATTACTTTATTTAATTAGAAAATTAATATTCAAATATGTTTTTACATTGATAATCCATGTTATTGCTTTTGAATTGCTTGCGATAGAATTACTATGATTGCTGATCAATATTATTGAGTAATAACAATTTATTAAAATAAAAAGAATAATACATATTTTGTTATTTGTTAATATAATTTATCGACTTTATAATAAAAGTATTTCATTGCTGAATTATTTGTGCTGCTAGACAAACATAAAAAATTGTCGATCATAAATTTTAAAGTATATTTATTGTCTCAATTTACCTCCTACAGTTTACACTATATACAAAATAATAGTATTATATAAAACGTGTGTATCTCGATTGTTCTTAATGTTGATAAAAATTGTAACTACCCACAGCATGATTTGACCTTCTTTTCATAATTCTCTAGAGCATACTAAAAGCGAAGGGAAAAAAAACTACAAGAAGCAGCAATTTTTGTTACCAAAAAAAAATGTTTTTTTTTACTTGCTTTAAAGATATTTTCCTTCTTTTACATCGTTTTACTACGCTGCTTCTGGTTTCTACTTTACATATGTTTCTTGTACAGACGATAGATCATAACATAGTTCGAAAAGAAGACAGAAAAATTTATCAAAATATAAACCAAACGAAAAATATGTTTTATATGCCCACTCATGTCACTAAAACAAGAACCATTTATCGCTATAATTGATCAATTGATTTATGTTACTTTAATGTTTTATCGTTACGTAGATTATTTATATTGTTAAACTCGATTTTCTCGTTTATTTAGTTTGTAAAAAGTTTTTATTCATTTCTCTATATAAATAAATTTGATTAATCAAAAACTATAATGCAAACTTATCGTTTTAAAATTATTTATTTTCATAGAATAAATAGTAATTATTGTATTAAAGTTGTAAAAATTAAATAAAAAAGAAGATACGAATCCAAAAAGTAAGCAATTTTATATATTTATATTTTACAGATAATACTTTCTTGGAATCCCAAGAGATTTTATTAAAAAATATATAGTAAAGCGAGAAGCAAAATTCCTTTTATTTTATAATTATAAATAATAAATATACTTTTATAATACTTGTTTGGTATCTTGTAGTATTTTTGGCCAGGAGAAAAACCACACAAAGCTTAAGGCAGAAAAATAAAAATGATAATAATAATCGAAAATGTACGTTTTGTTTTTCCTCAACTCGCCCATCCATATGGATCCATATGTTCTATGAAATCTATACATTTGTATTTTTTTCCTTTATTTTATTATTAAATTAGTTTAGAAAATATATTTTACAAACAAAAAATGATGAAAAATTTTGTACAATCGACAAGAAAACGATTTTTTTTTATTTATCAAGAGTTAAATAGTTTTACCCTGTGTGATGTACAAAAAAAATTTTACTGAATAGAAAAATCTATATATTTTTTTTTATAGTTTTCAACATCACTATCATTCTGTTTTCCTTAAGGATTAGCATTTTACTATTCAAAAGAAGAACGAAAAGAAAAGAAAAAAAAAATAACTATTGGCATCTCTGGCTAAGAAATAAAAAAATGTAAAAAAACCAATTTAGAACAATATTTCTTTACTTTATTAGTTTTTATAGAGAGAATTTTGTAATAAAGTTAACCCATAATGGCACAATTTTTGTTTAGAATATTCTTTTATGAATGTACTCTATTCATGTTCATTATGATAAAAGTGTAACACAATAGTATAATAAAATAATTAAATTTGATTAAACATTTTTCTTTTTTTTTGTTTTTTTGGTAAATAAAAGTAACATTTATTACTGCAATTACTGATATAAATATTCAAATAATAAAATTTTTGCATGTATTTAATACAGTAAATGTCATAAATGTGTTATTTAATGATTTTTGATCTTTAGAAATTACATTTTAATTAATAATATACAGGTATTTAGAATAAAAATAATATAAAAATCACAATAAAAATAAATTATAAGAAATGATAAAACAATCAAAGTTATTAAATTGTTTTTTTCATGAGAAAATATGCAAATTTTTTATTAAATAAAATATAAAAATTCTGTAATATTTTATTTTTCATTCATTTCAATTTTTATTATTATTATTTTTCATCATTTTTATTATCATCGGCATAAATATATATATATAGTTTATATGATTTTTGTTTGTTAAATTGAATGTAAATAACATTGATATATAGTTATTATTATCATGGTGCATACTTTTATTTTTATTTTGTATAAATTCATATAAAAATGATATAAAAATGAAAATATATTTTTCATAATAAATTTTACTGCAATTTTAGTAGGATATTGTTTCCTTATTAAATATATGTATTATTATTCAATTGCACAACAATAAAATAATAATGAAGGCAAATCATTAACATTTTAATGGTAAATTTATTTTTTAAAGGTTTATATGGCTTGTTAACTTAATCATTAAACTAAATTTATACATTTTATTCTTCTGAAGACTTTATCAATTATACGAGAGATTGGTGTTTTTTTCTTTTACTAATATCAGCCATCAAACAAACACCATAAAAACTTAATTAATAAACATTAAAAATGAAGAAAACTATTGTCTATACTTGCATAAAATAATTTGAAGGATGTTTACTATGCTATGTAGGATAGTTGTTGACGCCAGACGTTTAAGTAAAATCTGCATACTTACCAGTGCCATTAAATTATATTATATTTATTTAGAATTTATTAATTTACTATTTAATTTTCAATCAAAATACAACATTTAACACAATTAATCATTGAAAAGTTAATTATGCATTGTTTTTTTATATATAAATTGTCAAGAATTTGTTAACCAAAAATTCGTCTAGAATAAAGCCAAAAGAGTATTTAAAAAAAAAAAGCAAGAGATTAAATGCTTAGTCACGGTTAACCAAAATTAAGTGATTTTCTTTTTTTTTTGAAGGATGTGGAAATGTGGTTTGTTTTTTTGATTTTTACTTTTTGTTATTTGTGACGTGACAATATTTATCTTTTTAGTACATTTTATCAGTGATTATCATAAAATAATGTTTGTTTTTTTTTTTGCTTTCACTTTTATTCTAGATATTTTATTACACAAGCATTTTTTTTTATTACCATTACCTTTGTGATAAATAAAGCATAAGTCATTTCATAACCGGTATGTACAATTTAGAATAATTTTGTGAAAAACAACTTGTGATTGTGCATTCACATAATCACATAATCTTTTACATTATTTTCATTCATCAAAAATATTTAGTAAAAATTTTAAATGGATTGTCTGTTGACAACCAAAACAAGTACAGAAAGATTTTCTTTTGGGTAAAAATATTTTCTAAATTTTATGTATAGCAATAAAAACAACATTTATTGCTGATTTTATTCTATCAACTATCTGCGTATTAATAACATGTAATATAACTAAAATAACAAACACATATATTACAATATTATGATTATACAGTAAAGTATTGATAAAATAATAAAACTTTCCCTTTATGTTTTATGATTATTTTGATAATTATTTATATTATATACAAAATACATTATATAGTTTTCCTATATAATTAAGTTTTTTCATATTATTAAATAGATTGTTAGATGAAAGTAAAAAAAAAGGGAAAACTAAGGAAAAGGATTAATCAGACTTTTAGAAAGAAAGTTGAATGATTGATTGTAAGTCAATGACATCACAGAATGATAAAGCTATATAATATAGCAAATTAAATACTTTTCTTTACTTTACATTTACTTTTCTCAACCATAAAGTCAATAAGAAAAACGCTTTAGTTTACCTAATGTGTTTTACTGAATCTCATCAACAACGGAATAGTAACAATGATTGATTTAATTTTTCTCATATAGAAATTAACATAAAAGTAAATAATTAAAAACATATTACATAATTACTTAATTTTAACAACGATATTAATCATTTTCATTGCGAAATATTTTATAAGTGATTCAGATTTAATCGCCATTACTAAGTTTAATTTATTAATCGGAACCAAAGTTAAATTTACCTGTTTTCAATCAAAATAATTTTTATTATTTGTTTATATTAAAAATAAATAATCCTTTTAAATTATTAAAAAAATAAAATTTAATATTATTTGCTTAAATATTATATTATGCTATTCAATTTAAGCGTTCATTTCTCACTTAATACTTTAATCAATATTAACAAAAATGAATACAATAAAGTGATTTTCTAACGAATAAATTAACATAATGAATATTTATAATAATAAAATTAAACTTTTAATATCTACTTGAGAATAAATTAAATAATTTTAATCTCTATAATTAAATTATTAATCAGTGAGAGATTTTTTTACTTTTAAGTAATATTATTTTATATTCGCGTGACATTCCAGTATAAATGATTGAATTATATTCAATTTGTTTATTTATATTTGTAGCATTATTATTAAATTATTAGTTGTAATAGTAGTAAAAATATATAATAGTAATAAAATTATTGATTTTCTGTCCAAACGAGCATACAACAAATGTAATAATAATAATAAGTAATAAACGAAAGGAGGTAAAAAAAAAAAACGAAATAAATATTCGTTATAATAAAAATAAATCGAGATCCTTAAATGCTTCAGGTTAATGTTATTTAATATTTAATAATAATATTAAATTTATAAATAAATATTTATATAATTGAATAATAGTAGCAAAAGTTTTATAACTTTAATATATAATTAAATGAATTGATTAAAAAATAATAACTTTTATTATTTATTAAATAATATAATATTCAGTTAATGATCGTACGAGTACATCATTCAAATGAAGAATAAAATAAGATTTAATAGATTAATATTATTATCATTAATATTTTTATTAAATATGTTTATGAGTATTTTATTGTCTGAAAACAAACATTTATTATTCAAGAATAAATTAATAAAACTGAGTGTTTTTCGTTTCTTAAACGAACGCAGATAGAAAAATAACCAAACAGCAATACGTGTGTAGAACAAATTTATGTACAAGAAAGCCGATAAAAATATTTAAAATTATTTTATTGAAGAATAATATTTGTCGATACTTGAAGAAAAAATAAATTCTACAGATTAAACAAAAAGAATGGTCAATGGTAAACGTTGTTTATTCTAATAAGGTAAAAGGATCCGTTAATATTAAACGGTTAGTGCTGGCACAAAAGATTTATGCTCACCAACTTATAAATATTAAACAAAAAGAAAAGAAATAAGGAAATTTTCTTATTTAATTCAATTGAAATTTATTAAAATTCATTCTGCATAATTTTTTTGTCCTCTAAAAATAAAAACGTTTTATGTCAATTGAAAAGAAGAATGCTTGGTTCATTAACGATTGTAATTTAAGTAAAATGCTAATTCGTTTTCTATATTTTATAAAAGAATTCAATCATTATAATTTGTTATAATTATAAGAATTTATTTATTTAATTTTATTTTATTTGTTATTATTGTATTCTTTGTATTTTTTTCTTTAAGTATTATATTTCAAGGATCAAACATGAGTTGTTGATTTTGATTATAAAATTAAATCTAAATATAGAATATTAAAATATATATAAAAAAAAATCATCTTATATTTACGATGTCATTTATAATAAATAATTTATATTCATATTGTCTAGTGGCTTCAATTTTCTCTGTTTATCAATATTATTTAAGCTCTTTAGAAATCAATAATGACAAAATTAAATTATGTTAAGCTTAATTAATAATCAACAATACTTAATTTATTATAGCAAAAAAATAAACCCCTTTGCAAGGATTTTCTATTTTTTATTTTACATTTATCGTTAATAGGGTTAATTTTATTAAAGGCAAAATATTTATATTATTTTTAGAAATACATCACCTTGTTCTATTTTAATTAAAAAATATGAATAAAAATTAATACCCCTTTGCTTAAGCTACGGGCAAAAGTTAAGTAGGAAAAATAAAACAAAAAACCATTTCCAGAAATGTAAATAAAATATAATTCAAGAAAAATCATTCTCATTTGAATATCAGTAACATTTATTAAGAATTATTTAATACTTAATTAACATAATTAATTAATTCCTTTACTTTTATAAATACTTTTTCATTCATTTACGCATCCATTATAGCATTAGAATATTTTGTCAAATCAATTTAGCAATAATATGCTATAAGTAATCTTCTTACAGTATAAATCACCGAGCAACATGAATATTTTTATTACAAAGTTTTAAGAAATGAAAAATGAAAATCCGTTAAATTTTAACCGAAATATAATTTAATCAAATCAGTGGGAATTATAATAAAGTAAAAAATTTTTAATTCCTATCGAATGTTTTATCGAACAATAAATAATATTTTATATATAATAAAAAAGTTTGTCATAAAATAACATCATTAATCATTAAATATTATTAAAAATTAATTTTTTGACTTATGTGACGTACATAAACGAGACAAGTGATAGAAAGTTTTCTGCAATGTAATGTCATTTTGGAGAATCATTTTAGTTGAAATTATAACGAGGAAACAAGTATACAAAACATGAGTTAGTTTTTCGTGACGATATTGATTTTTATTAAACTATTTCTAATGATTATGTTGTCTTGAGAAATATTCCATTTCGAATAAGCGTTAAATGTACTAAAATTCTGAATTTAATTGTATTATTTTTTAAAACTGATTTTATTAACTGAAATTATTATGGCTTAATTTAAGTTCAAAAAAGCACATTTATTTTATAGACAATTATTTTTCGCTCAATAAAGAAACTCATGGATAAATATTTTTTTATGTATAGATTTCATAATGATACGAAATATTGTTATAAAGCAATTTCACTTTAATATAGATTTATATTTCGTTCGAGTGCATTCTATGCTACTTTGAAACTGTAGTTTAATGTTACTGAAAGCATGTCTTACGTTATTTAAATTGAAGTTGACTCTCTTATATATTCAAACTATAAAATCACTATACATAGCTTAGTTAAACATTATTTTGATTATAATTTTATTTCTTGATTTATGTTATTCAACGATAATTTAAAATTGATTTATGTTTATTTTAAACATTTGTGAGAATGATTTTCATGTAAATATCAGAAACAAGTGACAAATTTTGCAGTAATAATTAACAATTAGCATTGGCATCGAATTTTTGATGCAGAAAAATGACTAAATACATAAAAGAAATACAAAATAGCAAGTAAAATGCAACATTTAATCACAGATAAAAGTGTTAGCGAAACTTAATTAACTTTCAGCATTCAAAAAAAGTTTTAGAAAGTTCTATAGTTATTCATTACAAGTAATGCGAAACATTGTTCGTAATTTAATAAAATTGAATAAATCAAATATTTACACATTAACTTTAGTGGAGGTAATTTATTATTTTTAATTAATTTAATTCACTTCCATTCTCTGTGTTCCCTATTCCATAAAAATTTTACACTTTTAATTATCTGCTTTCATTTTGTGTAATTAAAAAGAATTTTCTTTTCATAATAATTTTGAATTGTCAATAACAGATAATTTAATTAACATAAAATATACATAATTAGTTAATTAGTTTATAATAATAATAAAAAATATTTTTTTTTATGATTTTAATCAAAGTTTAAAGTGAAAAATTGTCTTTGATCTATATATTAAAAAAATAAAAACATCATTTCTATATGCTAATTTTTGATTAATTTAAATTTTTTATTACAATTTGAATATATAAATTGAACATTTTATAACTGTTCAATATTATTATGCTCAAGTTTAACTAGATTAATGCTTTATTTCTTCTTCTGTTATTTGAGAAGCATTGAAAAAAAAATCTTTTTATGATTTATTTCACAAAAAAAAAATTTCCCATTTGGAAATATAATATGCATTCTATAAAAAAATAATAATAATAACTATTGTTATATATCTCCATAGCATAATTTTTATATCATAGATTTATGTAAATAAAACTAAAGTTATATTGCATGGAAAATAAGAAAATAAAAGAAAGTTTTTGCTCCACATTAATAAAATCAAAGAAAGAAAGAAAGGATGAAAAAAAAAACACGAAAACAATATTCTTTGGCTAAACTTTATGTCGAACAAAAATGTGATTTTATTTTTTTTAATTTGTAAATTGATTGCACTTTATTTAAAACTTAAATGTAATTGCTATTTTCTATTCGTATCTATTTGGTGACCTAGAAGAAGTTTTCTACGGCTTGTACGGCTAAAGCTTTTTATCTGCATTATTTTCAATAGAAAATGTGAAATAAAGAAACCTTCTGGTTGGTAATTTACTTTTCGTACTGGTTTTTTCAAATGGTAATTCATCTTGAAGATAAATAATACTCTACCTTTAAATCATATTTTAATTCATTTGTATAATTAGATAAGAATATATTTATAAATTTGAATTATTATATTTACGAATATATATCATATCTAATAGTTTAATATTGTTTCTTTACTACTGTTTATGTCGTTAAAGGTAAATTATAGTGAAATGTTTTTACATAAATTTAAGTAAAATTTTTGCAAAAAGAACATTTATAAAGCAAATTTATTTCCGTATAATACTTCATTAGCAGAAATTTATTAACTTAACAATTTTTCTTCTATTTTTTTTTTTTTGTGGTTTCAATATAAAGTCACCTGCAGACTTTATTAAACATTATTCAACAAAAATACAGTATAATTAATTAATTTTTTAATTAGTTAATAAAGCAAAGCATAGTAAAAAATATTCATCAAAGACTTTAAAGGTGTCAAAATTGGTTAAAGTATTCGTTTGCATTAAAAGCTTTGTCTTATTACAGCATTTACAAGCAATAACATTACCATATAAGCTTAAAATCAAAACGATTTTATGAACCACAAATGTAAATGAAATTTTATTGAAAAATAAAAATATATAAAAAAAATTTATTAGCATAATAAAATAATATGTTATAAGTAAAAGTGTACATAAATGATGCTAATTTAAAATAATTATTTAATACTAATTAAATTTTATTATATTAGCCTTAGGTACGGTATAGTTACAATGAAAATTAACCAAACGGTAAGCACAGTTTGTTCTCTGTACCATCCATAGACTATTTCACAATGTTATATTTTACGTGAACATTCACTTTTATGCTGAAATTATTATGTTTTGGCTTTTTTCTCATTTTTTTTTTTTTTTTGCTCACACATGCGATTAAACGCTTACCATATGTGTATTTATTTATTTATATTATATTTTCTTTTCAATTAGATAGAACACATGAGCACATGTGGTATTATAAAAATAAAAATTTTTACCTTTTTTCTTTTTTATAGATATATAATTTTTCTTTATGTTTTCTATGTTTTATGCAGTGCTTGTGGTATGTTATTTTGTAACTTAACTGCTATTAAATAAAAAGTTTAATATTTTATTGATTATTATTGTTATTTTTTATAAGCTTATATAAGCTTTATTGTATTAATTTTTAATTTTATTAAAATTATGCAAATTATAAGAAGGAATTTTTACATTTTTTTATTCCATAATAAAAAATCGATACTCAATCATTTTTTTTTTGTTTTTCATACAAAAAAACACGTGCAAATGTGCTTTCTTTTTAAATTCATTTAAGAAAATAAATAAAATAATAGCAACGTGTAATGTGCACAATATATAGTAACACCTGTAACTGTGATGTTATTATGCTTCATTTTTTTTTATTGTAACATTGTCCTACCTTTACGATACCGTAAAACATTTTTCCATTTATATTTTCTGTGCTATATGTATTGTATTTAAAAAAAAAAAGTATAAAACCGAGGAAAAAGCATAAAGAGGAAAAGTTTTTGTTCTTTTTTTTGTTGTTGTTTAAATAATTTTACATAAATGAGAAGCTCAACAAGAAACACAATATTATTAAAGGACGTTAACTTTAAACTTAATGATACTGTTATGTTGGGTTAATAATAATAAAAAGAAAAGAAAAGAAAATTTTATCAATAAACCCTCTTAAAAACTTTCGTCTATTTTTTTTTCCTGTATTTCATATTTTTTTTCTTCTCGTTTTCGTCGTTTTGTCTTTTCTTAAAAACTTAAGTGTTTTTGTTAAAAAAAATGTTTACAGTTTTGTTTATTCTGTTTTTGAAAATAATAAAATTTATTTAATTATTTTTAAGTGATTTATACTTAACTAAATATACAAGTATGAAAAACAATTTTTGTTTAAAATATTTCAAACGAACGAATTTTACGCTGTCTGTCAATTTAGCGTATGTGTGATATATGTTTACCAACTTAAGGGATTTGAAGAGTAACCATAATCAGCGTTATATTATTTAAATAATATCATAATAAATTAATTATTTTTATTAGTGTATTATTATAAACCAAGCAAAGAAAAAAAAAGAAAAAAAACAATAAAAAATAAATGAAAAGCTCAAACTTAAAAGTCTCTTAAATCATTTAAGCCGGAAAAGTTTTAGGGCAAATCGAATTTCCCTTGTGTAATTTACACGTTGCGGTTTAATGTTTCATATTTGTCATAAATCTGGTGAGATTTTTGTTTTATTCTATTTTACATTATTTATGCGAATCTTGTTATGTGGTAATATTTATAAGAACCTGAACAGATTCTATGTAACGTATTACTTAACTTTTCTTAAACAACAAAGAATAATCATCATTGCGTTATACCACGAGAATCATTAATTTTAAGAAGTTTATTTAATTTTTTTTTTGTATTCTCTTGTTTTGCTTCGTAAGATTTTTAGAGAAATAAATAAGAAAGAAAAAATGATACTGTAAGTATACATAGTACATGATGATTCTCTGGTGTAAAAGCTTACTGCAATCTTTATAAAAACGTAGTAATTTATAGGATCATGTTTCACGGGTAATTGCGGTGCTAAGTTATTATTATTTGTTAATAAATACTGCCACATCGAAAAGATAATGTATTCGTTATCATTTTTAATTATTATTATTATTAATATTATTATCATCATCACATTTTTTGTTTACCTTTGCCGTGTGACCTGTAATATGACAAAAACGCAAAAATATATATATAAATAATAGTAATTTTATGCAAAAGATTATACCCTATTTGCTAAAAATAAGCTCACTGTAACAAAAAGAAAGTCAAAATATCTAAATTAGTTTGTTTGGTTTCGTAACAATTACTATAATTCAATCTTGTTCGTTTTTCTTTTATTATTTGAAAGTAAAAAGGGCACGTACAAGACATTATTGTTTTATTCAAAAATGTTTTCAAAAGGTTTCCACACTTAAAGCATCTTTATTACGTATATTCTGGTGTGTTTCTTATAATTTTTTTTATTACACATTTCTTTGCCTATCCATGGATACGCATCAAATAAAACCAACAACGTTTTGCCTTAGGTTGAATTGATAAAATTTCTTTAATTAAATTATAAGGAGATTATCAAGGTTAATTGAATAATCTAAATTATTTTATATTGTTCAATAGATATTAATTGTTTAAGTAAGAAAATCGTGATATCAATAAACCGTTTCGGAGAAGTTTTTTGTTTTTTATTTTTTTATGCTTTTTATAGACTCGTCCAACTGGAATATTATTAATTTTTTTATTTATTCGATTATACTGTATAAATAATCATTCAACAAAAAACACAGAAACTCTCAATTATTAAGAAAAACAAGTTATTTAAAATATAGCAAATTTCTTTTCTTTTCTTTTTTAGATAAAAAAAAAGCAAAAATACGCTTAGCATGTGTTCTTGCTTGTTTAATTTCTTTATTTCACCAAAAAAAAAAATAAAATTTTCTAGCAGTTCAAATGGAAATTTTGTATATTATCTATTAAAGATTTGTAATGATAAGTAATCTTGTCATCCCTTATATTATTTTGTTATTGTTTATCCACCCTAACTTTAAATATAGCAGCACTTAACTATAATTTTTGTGCTTTACTTGTGTAGTTTTTTCTTTACTTTTATTCTGGTTCATCTCCCTTGTTATTAATAATGTCCAAATTTATTTAATGTTGTCATTATTACAGTTATATCTTTGTTAACGCAAAGTGAATACAATTTGTTGAAAACAAAATAATAACAAAAATTATTTATTTACTCAAGCAATCATCTCGATTCTCTTAGTATTTTGTGTTAATGCTGATTATTTTTCATTTAACAATTACACATTCTTTAGTTCATTATTACTAAAATAATAATAAGTGAGCACATGTTTCACTATAACTTAACCAATTAAAATAATTAATTTTCTTAATAAAATCTTGATTTTCCTAATTAATCATTTAGAAACGAAATAATTTCAAAATAAGATTTTTTTATCGCTATAAAATAAAGTAAAATACGAGGGTATATCTAAGTTACGTCATCGTTCATCGAAAGAATTGTCTAGAAATTAATCTAAGTTACTTAATTAGGACAACTAGTGAATGACAGCTACCAATGCAACCAAAAGAAAAAGAAAAACCAAATAAAATAAAAGATAAGGCATTGAATAATTAGATTTAAAAGGGAAAATAAACAAGTAAATCTTCACCAAATCCAAGATTTTCATTTCAATTTCATCTTTGCTTATACAAAAGAAAAATACAAAAATAATAATAAATGTTTCAAATTTTGTATTTTGGTCACATTTATCACTAGCAGTGAAGTACATATAAAAAAAAGATGAATTATTTATTTATATTAATATTTTTATATTGATTTCGTTTATTGAAACAAACAATGAAATTAATTTCAGTCAATCTCGTTAAACTATTAAACCTTTAATGCTATCCAAGGTATAAATACCTAATATTAAGAAGAATAAATCAAAAAAGAAAAGAAAGTAAAGGATATAATAAACAAACTTTTCTTTAAAAATAATACCTAAAAATCTCGTAAATTATTAGGATAAATCGTTTATCTTAGTAATACGTTTTTCTTTATAACTTTATATACGTTTGGTTTACTTAACAAAGTAAAATAAAGAAGAAAAAATAACTTACAATAGGCAAAACCTTCGTATTTCCCTCAATAAAAAGAGAATAAATCAATCTTTTATATGTATTTTACCTATTAAACTGTATCTAGATTTCTATATAGAAGAGTACCTCTGACTGTAATATTCTTAAATTTTTTTTTTGCTAAAAAGTTGACCTCACTTAAGATGTCCAAATTTGCTCATATGTCAATAAATCGCTTTTATTTAACTTGAAGCATCTCTTTGCCAATGATACGATTAAGTGATAAGAAAAAAATAGTAAAATATCTTACTCCATTCTACGTATTTCTTTTCGGATAAGAAAATTATGATCAAATAACGATATTTGACAAAAATTTCTTAATTGTATAAAATCAACAAGAATTTAAGTAATATTCGGGAATAACTATTTTTTATTATGTTGAATTAGCGCAAAATAATAGTTGTAAGGAATGAAAAAGTTTAAAAACCGGCAATAAAGTATGAATATGATTACTCATCTTTACAAGTTTTCACGTCATTTACCTTGACTTGAAGCACTTAATCTATCCATATTACTGAAATATCTTCTTTTTTTTTTGTCAAAAATATATATCTTCTCATTACTTAATGAATTATTATTTTTAACAAAGGTGGAAAGTATTTTAGTTTTACCTTTTTCAAAAGAATAATAATAATAAATTCAAGTGTTTGTCACATCATTTTTGATTGTAATAGAAAAAAATATGTGAAAGAAATAAACCGACAGAAATACATAAAAGTTAAAATAACACAATAGAAAAGTTATATAAATGATGAAAGTTTTGAATATTGACATGCATAGTTAAAGGAATCAAGTTAAGAAAAATATTTTTATAAATAATAGTGTTAGATACGAGACTATAACTTGGTTAGAAATTCAACACACAATATAAAACCATTTTTATTTTCTTCTATTTTCTTTTTTTTTCGTCACATTATTTTCCATTTGCTTTTCATTTCTGTTTTTTTCTTTCATCATTTGATAGGCGATAATATTATTACATAACGTACAATTCACATATGATATATGATTTCAAAAAATATAAATAATGATTTTATGTTGAAATATTAATGAATGTCTATTGTTATGTTAACAAAAATATTATTTTTTCAAACTATTTTACATTTATTTCATCCATTCATTCGTGTCGGCTTTTTCGATAACAAATAAAATTATTACATTATAAAAGAGTTTTATGGATATCTAGCGAAAAAATAAAACATTTTAAAATATTTTACATTAATAAATTATATTCATTTCCTTTCGTTTCAATTTTCACAAACAAAAAGGAAATAAAATCACGGTAAATTCATTTAATTCACAGTTTTGCTGATTTATTTTTATCAATTTTTAATAATAATTTATTAATATTATTATAATTATTTATATAAACAAGAATCCTTTTATTTTATTCAATTTTAGGGTATTTTTTTTAGTAAAATATTTTTCTTTAATATATTTAGGATAATAATTATTTATTTATTTTATAAACGAAACAATACTCAACTATACTCGCTCTTGTTAAGATATTATTATTAAAAACAGATTTATAATCTTTGCACGAATTTTGTTTAGTATTTTCTTAGTTTAGATGTCTTCTAGAGTAGTAAGTAGTGCAATTTTGATTGAAATGCTATTATCCAGACATCTACTGAAGAATTTATTCAGATAACATATTATATTACGTGTAGCAATAATATTCTTTCCCAAAACAAGTGGCTTAAATGGTTAAAGTGTATCAAAAATTTAGTAAAAAGCTTTTTGTTTTAAATTCTGATTTGTGTGCTTTCTCTCTTAAATCTTTAATTCGATAACAAAAAAAAAATAAAAAAACTAAATTATGTATGCTTTCACAGCATAACAAAAAAAAGAACAGCCGAGTAAATTTGCTTAAAGCAGAATTCATTGATTAAAAATAAAAATAAAAATTAAAGCCCATATCAATCGGCTGAAAAAAAAGGTTAAAACAATTTAGAAAAAAAAAATTCTGTTTTGTATTATAAATTGGTTTAATTTTTCTTTGCTTTTCATTCGAAATCCTTTATCACTAAACAACACGTGTTTCTAGGAATAACAAAACAATGCTTTTCTTGTATGTATAGTGAATTGAAATCAGTGAAGCTGAACACCCAACTAGTACGGATCAAAAATATAGAATAATATAAGAATAAAAAGAAAAAAAAAGCCAAAGAAAAACTCAAAGAATAAAGGATAGAAAATTAAATAAATAAACTTTCTATTTTATATGCTTTCCTTACAATATTTTTTTTTTATTATTATTTAATTTTATTTTATTTTTTTGTCAAAAATCGAATCAGAAATATTTTTATATAAGGAATGCTATTTTTTTTTCTTCTTTTCTGTTTAAAATAATTTTCTCTAAATATTTCGCAAGTTAATTTATATAAATAAATAAATAAAAAAACGAGAAAGGATTACCCTTTTCTATGATATTTTTTTTTTTATGGTTTTTAAGTAAACAAAACAATGCAAAAAAAAACTTTTAATATAATTGAAATAAAAAGAAAATCATTTTTGTTTTGTCTTTCTGTGCAGCAAAAGATACAAAAGAAAAGTAAAAAAACAAAAGAAAACACGATAATGGCTAGAGAAAAATTGAAAATTTTTTTTTGTTTATAATATTTTATGAATTCAGGACATACAAAGTAATATTATCTTGAATTGTTCAAGTGTATATAAAATATTCTTCAAAATTATACATAAATAGAAAATGAATTGAATAAAAGTGATATTGTTTTTGCAAGTTGCTAAACTTTTAGCATATATTCACTAGCCTAGAATACTTTTACTCCGTGCAATACAGGATTTTACTCTGTGCAAAAGTTAAATGGAAAATAAGTAACAATTTAATTTTTATAATGAAATTGACGTGTTTAGGAATTACGACGTGAAGTCGACCTGAGAATAGCTTTGAGCTACCATGGCAATTTATAGGATGGGTTATTAGGTATTTGTGGACATTTGTTTTAAAGGATTAGATATTAAATTGGTTTGGGAACGCACATGCCGGTAAAGCGTTTCATTTCTTTGCTGTAGAAGTAAAGACATCATTTTTGAACCTCGATGTTCGCACAGTACTTAAAGTTACTGCTCGACCATGGGTGGTAGTTCCAGCCCTTGTTTATACGATTATTTACACGATTATTTACACGATTATTTCGAAGACCTCTTTGGAACAATATCCATAATTATATTTCCAAAAAATCATGAGTTCCGCTACGTCCCAACGATGTTCAAACGAGTCTAATTTATTAGTGATAGCAGAATTGTTTATTAGCCGTGTGGCCCGGTTTTGTACCCTATCTAATAAATCTAAGGTTGTAAATAATTATCAAATCAAAAAATAAAGCCTACTCGAAATCACTATTCTTTATATAAATGTTAAAATGTGAAAATGATTTCTTCGTACAAAATTGTGTATGCTTGCCAAAACCCAACCAAATATCCTACGCTAAAACATTTACTATACACATATTTTTTTATTGTTTTATTTAATTTATTATAATTCAAATCCATCGTGAATAAATATATTTTTATTAAATGAATTTATTTGCACCAAAAAAAAAAAAAACAGCAAAAAAGGTATTCGTATAATATAAATTCAAGAATATATTTTTCTTTCACTTTTATTGACCAAAAAAATTGTTATAATTTTTTATGAATTATTCACGAAATAAATAAAAAAAAAAATCCTTTCCGTTCTGCACTTTTATTAACGAAAGTTTTTAGAATTTTTTTTATTTTTCTATTTTATTTCAAAAATCCTTTTAATACTAAAGAACCTTTTATCGGATATTCAAGATCAATTAAATTTATAAATTTAACATAAAAGTTTTTCTTTTTTATCTTCTTATTTAGACAGTAAGTGTATATATATGAAAAATTTATTAATATTTAAATTAAATTTTCATGTAAAAGTATTGTAACAGTAGCAAAAAAGGTTCATAAATTCTATACTATACGAATAACCACAAATTAAGATAAACGTATTACTTCTCTAAAAAAATTTTCTATTCCTTTATTATATATTTTACCTTACATGTGTTCATGCTAAAATAGTTTTGTGGCTTTAACACTAATTGTAGCTTAAGGTTACATAGAATTATATATAGAAATTTCCATTAATAATTGAGCATAATGCTGATATATAATGGAATTCATGAACATAGAACTAAAATAGGTAAAAATAATATTTACACTTCAATACATATTTTTCTATACTTAATTGCATTCCTTTAATTTACAGTAAAATGTTTGGGTTTAACTACATAAACTTTCTCAAAACTATCCATTATTTTATTTAACAAAGATTTATATTTTTGATAAAAGAAATTTTAAACACTGCAAATTACATAAACACATTATTTTGAACTATGTGTTTATGAGAAAAATCTTTTTTACTTGTTGCAAAAAAAAAGCTTTAATGTGCTTTTTTATTTATTAGATACAATTTATTTTTCAGTTTTTAACTAACAGTAGTATATCGTACATTTTAAGTTTTCTTTTGGTATTTCATAGTGAATTTCTGGGTTTTTTCAAAGCAGAACATGTTGAATTTTGTATTTGAAACGGGTTTAACATTATAAATCACATAAAATTTATGCTTTTTTGATAAGAAAATATATGTTTTATTTTCTTAAAATAGCTAGAGTATCATGCATTCGACATCCTTGAATTTTATCTTGAAACATAATTTATTATTTATTTATATTTTACATACACGATGTCTTAAGATTTTTTCTGTAACTTATTTATATAGTGTCGTCTGGGGGAAGTACATAAAACGTAAAAGTATTAAATTTAATATAATTAAAATCGTGACCAAACTCAATTAAAATACCTTTTGTAATTTATCAAATGCATCAAATACATTATTAATTCATATACGTAGACTATACAAGTTGACAGACTTGTTATGCAAAAAAAATAAATAAATAAATAAATTCAAATATCTATTAATCGATTTTTTGTGTTGTGCTGTTTTTTTTTTTACTTGTTTTATTTCAAATTTAATTCATTTAATATTGTCAGAATAATCTTCATACCAACAGAGATACAATATTAAATAATATTATTGCAATAAAAATGTATATATAAAAGGGAAATAAGAAATATTGACACATCATTTGACACTTTATTGTCACCAAATCGGTGATCGGGTATGAGAATGATATATAAAAGAAGCACAACAAGCAAATGAAAATGATATAAAAATCCCTTATGACATTATTTTATAATTCTCTATATCATTTTTATTTTCTCTACATTTATTCGATTCTCTTTTTATTAACAAAAATTTCTACACAATGAGATGTGTAACTTTTGCAATTAAATTGTTGTGTCTTATGTGGGTGTGTGTGCTATAAAAGTAGAAAAAGATAAAAAGTAACTTGTATTTAGAGCTTTATAGATGTAAATTTATGTATATTAACGTTTATTAATTCAATGTTTTTGTTCGTTATGTATTTTATCATGGTGATTCACATAAACATATATATATAATTTATATAGTCAGGAATATACACATAAATGAAGTAACTTTTACGAAAGGCGTCATATGGGGATTCATTTAACAGGAAGATAAGTCTTTATTTATTTGTTTATTCTCTATACTAAATAATATTCAAATTAATAATAGCAAAAAATATAACTTTTTTTATTATTGTTAATATTAATATTATTATTATTATTATCAACATTTTGCATATTATTATATTATAAAACACAGTACATTACGATAGATACTACGATTTATTACTTCAATGATTATTATTCCTTTAAAAAATCTTAAATAATTTCCATTATTTTTTTATTATCAAAATAAGAACTAAAATCTCACTATTTTATTGCAAACAAATTTATGATCGCATTTATAGATTGACAAGACGATAGTATTTATGACAGCACTCAAAAATAGAAAATCTATTAAAAAGCACAAAATACTTTTACATTATTATTAAAACGTTATTAGTCATCGAAGTTGTCACATTAAGCAGTAGTACATTGGATACCAATTAATGAAATTTTATAGCATAAACAAGTAAATAATTTATATATTGATATGTTTCGACTAGAAAATCGTTAGAAATATTTTTAGAAAATTTATTTTTAAAGTTCAACAAAAAAAGTAGAATTACTGTAACAAAGACGTTGTTTAAGCGATGGCCATAAAATATAAAGGAAAACACGGTCGCAGTGTTAATACCAAAAGTAACAAAAAGAAAATAAAACAATTCGAATAAAGAAGAACAAAGCACACAGCAAAGTTTTTGTCTAGGAAAATTACATTTTGTGGGTGGAAGATACAAATAAATAGTAATCCTGCGTCTTAAAATTGTCTAATCTTTTATACAAAAAAAGAAAACAATAGAAGAAATAAAATAAGGAATATTATCAAAGGAAGTAATCCACAAATTTTTAGACGCAGACACAACAAATAAAAAATAAATAAACAATAACAAATCTATAAGGCAAGGCGCCACTGAATTAACGTAGTAATGTATATTGCGCAAGCCACAATGATGAGCATCAATAAAATTAAAAACAATTTTTCATTTCTATTATTTATGTGTTACGTTTTTCTTATGTCCTGCTTCTTGATGTTTATTATTTATATTTTTCCTTTTATTTATAATAAAATAATAATAATCTTTATTATTTAAGTTTTACTTTATTTTATTTTATTCGTGTCTAAAGTTGATGACTTTTATTGAATAAAACATATATGTTTAGTTTATGTTTGTATAAAAAAATAGAATAAAATGATACTCAACGATTTATGCAGTAAAATGTAAAGTTTTTTTTTTTTATTTTAAATAAATAATAACTTTTTTATATTTTATGTAACTCAATTGGGATTATTTATTTATTTTATTTTTTTTTTGTATAACTCTTATTGGTGTGCAACGAAATATAAAAGAGTATAAAAATTGGAAATTTTACATTTGGAAAGCAAGCGTGTAAAATAATAAAAAATAATGAAAATATTGTTTTTATTTGAATTTTTAACAAGAACAACTAACTATTTACGTATCAAACATTGTTTAATTGCAATAAAATGCTTTGTTTTTGGAGTAGCTTTACGCTCTGTTTAATAAATGGCGTTTTTTTTTTATTTATTAATTCGAGACGCGCTTTACACAAAGTTTCATATAACAAACAAATATTTTATTTTCCTATAAAAATGTTAATGCTATATGTTTTTTTTTTTGTATATAAAATTCACGATAAAACTTTAAGTATTTTTTCTGGTTTTTTTTTTGATGAATCAACAATTGCTTTAATATTAATTTGAATAAAAAAAATGTTATAAAGCAATAATATCCCCATTAACTTTGCAAAAACCTTTGTGAGTTTAACATAACAAAGGAAGGAAAAATGCATTTAGCGTAATTTCAACATTAGTTTTTATATAAACTTACTTAAATAAGGTGGATATTCATTTAACTCAATAAAAAGAAATATTATTATAATTAAAATAACATCTGCACGTTGTAATATTTACGTTTACAAAATTAGGATTAATTTTATTTCATTATTTAAAATTAAAGAATCATTATTTGTAATTGTATTCATTGTGCTATCTTGTCTATTGCATATATATACAATAAATTAACGAACCGTAAAAATAAGGTAAACCACAATATACAAAATTTATATTCTACTTTCCAATCAACATTAAATATAAAGGTGATTCGCACAGTAGAAATCTTGTTAATAATATAATATGCGTTTAGCTTAATTTAAATAGAAGAACAAGGAATACAGAAAATATTTTCTGTTTTGTATACAAAATAATGGTATATTGCATAGATTTTTTTTATTTATAAATTTAATTACCTAATTTTCACAATATAGCCCATGATACATCAATGTTTAATGTAAACACCCACCCGTGTACCATATGTATGCCATATTATTAACTTACTGTTTTTATTCTTTTCTATTGTAATTCGAATGTCTTCAAATTAAGATTTAAGGTTTTTAGGGGGCTAATAAAAATACTGAATATTGCAAGCTCTACACAAATAAACATATCAAATACAATAAAATTCATTATGGTAAAAAAATATATATATATATATATTCAATGTTTGGACATTAATGTAAGCAGCGATAATTTTTATTTTAATGTTTTTACGTTCATTTTATAGCTTCTTTTTTTCTGGTTGATGCCTTGACACTCATTTATATTTTTGTCTTTTGTCAGTCTATTTCTCATATACTTTAAATCCTTGAACTAAATGATACGGAGATCTTTCTTATTCATGATAATTTTCATTTTTTATTATAATTATTAAAGTTTTACTTTAATTATTTATTTCAAAATAATAAGTTATTATTGTTTTGTTGAAAAAATACCTTAAAGCGATAAAATAAAGTAATTAATAAATTTACCTTTTTACCATAGAAAAACAATTTATATAAATATTATTATATAATTTGTTTAATATTTTCTGACTAACAATGAACTTTATCCATTGAGTTTATTTATTTTCAATAATTTCTTAGAAAATAAAAGTCTTCTTTGAACCAAACAATCATGTTTTTGCCTAAAAACAGTGTCGAATTTAAGCCAGAATTATCCTTAATTCTTTATAAGGGTTTTAAACTTCTATATCAAAAGATTTTGTGCTTATTTAGGTGAATCATGTACTGTTAAAAATCAAGGATATCGAACATAACGTGTTAACTGTTCCATTTATTAACTCTATAAAGTTTCTACAATATTAAAATAAAAAACAAAAACCAAATCAGTTCCGTACCATTGGGAATTCAATAAACAAAAATTTTAAAATCTAATTTAATTTCAATTTGTTACAAGAGCTTTACGATTCATGATACGGGTTGACTTGTAAGCATAACGCTTAACCTACATCTTTTACTTTGAAAAATAATTAAAAAAAAAAACTTTTCTAAGCCACCAAATATTTAATGAAATAATATTTACTTTTACTTGATTTTTAAATGTTAAATAATTTAATTTCTTTATTGAAGAAAAGATTTTTGTCATTAAATCAATAAAATTTATATAAAATTAATCATAGAATTTTTTTGCGTTTTTGCATGACATAGCATAAATTTTTATTAATTTTCTTATTATTATTATTATTATAAAAATATAAATAAATAATAAAACAAGTGTACGTTAACCTTAATAAAAAAGTTTAATCGCTATACATTTGTATCCTTTTATTATTAGGCCACATTAATAAGTACATAGAAATACATTAACATAGATTTTTATATAAGAAATATATAACAATAAAACATGTTTGGTTAAATGTTTTGTGTAGAATATGTAAACGGATACTTATTTTATTATATATCGTGTATGTATCAAAAAATTATACAATATAAGTGAAAGGAACATTAATACTGAGTGAGCCGAACAATAAAATGTAACTTTAGTATAATAAAATGTAATAAATCATTGAAAGCAAGCATATGGGCTGATGCTGCATTGTATTTATTATTGTTGGACAAATTATTATTATTATTATTTTTTACAATGTTGAAAGTTTTCCATTTTTTTAGCATTTTTAAAATTTTATATATGAAAAATGCTAATTTTGTTGTGCCATTAATACCAGTAAGCAGAAGACCCACAACAAAGCATAAGTTAAATTGTTTTTTGTTTATGATAAAAGGATAATTTGCATCCAGCTACAAGCGCATACAACAACACACAAAAAATAAAATAAGAGCAAAACGAACAAAGGAGCAACAAAACAAAAAGTGCAAAATAAAAAATATTTAATTAATTTTTAATATTTTATTTAAAAAATAAATAATCGG
The DNA here is from genome assembly GCA_963942525.1 of Ptychoptera contaminata. Classification (NCBI taxonomy): domain Eukaryota; kingdom Metazoa; phylum Arthropoda; class Insecta; order Diptera; family Ptychopteridae; genus Ptychoptera; species Ptychoptera contaminata. The sequence goes on along the minus strand of OZ012637.1, from coordinate 40,576,043 downwards.
TTTATCATAAATAAAAATGTTTTTTTTTATATATGGTTACAACTGGATTAAATATATATTTAATGATGTTAAAAGATTTACGGATTATATTAATTGAAATTTATTTCGCTTTATTGAATTTATTTTTCAATAATTTTGATTTCTTTTTTTTTTTATTGCTACTGTTGCTTCTGCTACTCATATTTTACGCAATAATGTTATTCAAAAATGTTTATGAATTGAAATGCGTATTATAAACACACATACAAGTTGATATTGAATAAAAAATTCTTGTTTAGGAAAAGCCGCGATATTTTTAATAAAAAAAAAAATCACCAACATTACAATATCGTAAATTCTTTGTTGAGCAAAAAAAAAAAGCATTTCTCTGTCAATAATAATTTAGTCACATTCTTGTACACAGCTTGGTTAAGTCTAAGAGAGAAATTTTTTGTTGACAAAAATAGAATAATAATAGAGATAGGGTTAATGTCAATAAATAAAATACATAAAATTCTATAGCATTTATTTCTTTAATATCCTATTTTGGAATGTAAAATTATCATGGAAGAGTTTTTATGTAGTAAAACGTGTCAAAAAAATTGCGAAAATATAACATTTTTCTATTTGAAAAATCAACGGCTGTGACTATTTTTTAAGACATCAAATGATTTTATTACCTCGAAACGAATATATTTATATTTTAAGTAATAAAATCAAGTAAAATATTTTTTTTATTAATATAAAGATTTTATTCTAAAATTCGTATTTAAATTATTACTGTACTGTTATAAGCTTTTTATTCAGTTAAAGCTGATAAAACTTTTCATCTTTTTTATTAAAACAGACAGAATTAATTATACATTTTAGTACTCAATCCCAATTATTTTATTTAAAAAGTTTCATTATTATATATATATATGTATTTATCAAATTAGCAAGCTTTCAACAATTACCAACAATATCTTCTAACTAAAGTATAATTTTGCAATGTATAGTACATAGTACACACATAGTATCACTATTTCTTTTATAATTAAAAAAACATAAATAAATAAAATTAAATTATTTGAATACAGTTTTTCATTCAATTAAAGTTTTATAACAATTTTTTTTTTAAAAAAATATAATAATATTTATTTATAGTTGTTGTTTTGATTTTTCTCTCTACTTTAAATTCATTAAAAATTCTATTTAAAATGATATTGAATAAAAAAAAAAATATAGAAAATATTTTTAATTGCATTGAAAGAGTTTTTCTTGTTTTCCTTTTTTTCTATGGTATAATATATTTTTTTATTTCTTTTCACCTTTAAACTATTTTAGCGAACAATTTTTTTATGCAAAAAATATTCATTTTAATCAAAATACGGACAGAAAAAAGTGAGCATTTAAAAACACAAAATTGTGAAGAAAAATAAAGTAAAATAAAAGGCAAAACTAATCTAAACTATAGATGTTTAATGACAAAACGTAGTATCAAGCATTGGTATGCATTAGTTCTATTATTTTATTTTATTTTTTATTAAAGAAAAACGGAAAATGAACAACAATAAAAATAAAAAAAAATGTACAAAAACAGGGTTTTCTACTTAAATCTAATAAAAACTATACATATGTGTAAATAAATATAGTAAAATCATGTAGAAAATTAACGAAAAACTACGAAATGTGAAAGTACATTTATTTTAATAAAAGTTGAATAAAATCTCTGAAAATAAAAATTCATTTTCTACACTTATGGAAAGTATCATTAATTCTCTTTTTAGCAAAACTACATAAACCCAGATCAAACCTTTGTATAGCTCGTTGACAAAAGTAACTAAATTCATTAATTGAATAAAATTGAAAATAAAAACTCTCCTGATTAGTACAAATAAATGTACCATTCTGTAATTTAACGAAAACTAAAGCACCGTAGAGAAAAAGCATATAAAATTAAATAATATAAAAAATAAAAATCAATTGATCAATATATTGAAGGCAATTTATTTAAAACATTATTTGACGCTTAGAAATTCAAGTGAATAATTTCGCTTCCAATCGCAATAACGAATAATAATAATAATAGTAAATGAAAAATACAAAAATTCCAGAAGCATTAAGCATTCTTGACACTTGTTCCTTTCAAATTAAGATTAAAAACAATCTCAAGAACTCTTGATTTTTCCTTTTTACGGAAATCTACAAGCTGTACGCTTTTCTTTTTCGTTTTTTTTTTTTTACTCTTGAATATAAATCACTTTCCTTTACAGATAAATTTCATTTTACTTTCCTTATTCCTCTTTCTTTTTTCTTTTATTACTTGTAAGTATTTGGAGCTTTGCTTTATGCAGAAATTTGCTTCCGTTTACAATTCATTCTGTACTCTAGACAACCCCATTCATGGCATTTGGTATATGATATACGTTTTTCGCACACTATTAATCATAAAATAAAAAGAATTAATTTTTAAATTATGACAGGTGGAAATATATGCTCATAATTGGCATATTATTTAATTAAACTACTTTTTGCTGGATTTTCTACTATGAAAATATTTACATTTAACATATATGCAATTTTGTATGATGTACAGCCAAAAAAACCACTACTATAGACGCATATGTTGTGAAAAATTAATTAATTTAAATTTATTTATTATTTCATTTAATTTTATTTTATGTTTTTTATCATTTTTTTCAATGAATGAATTTTTTCTTTATTTTCACATGCCAAATAGCAGACTAGAATAAAAATATTTATTAAAACAGCGACAGCATAGTCAATCGTTTCCTTTTTCTGGTTGTTTAACGTGGTATCTGCTATACTTTTTATATCCTTGAAGTATTTCTTCTTATTTTCTTGATATGATCATAGAATATTTTTTTATGTAATATAATAATAAAGAGTTTGTGTAACGATAAAAAAAAATATTCAAAATAATAATAATATAAAATGGAAATTTTTCTTTATAACTTAAATGATTTTTATATGATTTTATGGTTTCGTACTATTCGCAAAAAAAAAGTCTTTATATCATTTTAAGTAGAAATATAACAATATTTAATAAAATCTTATTTAAATATCATCAAAACAAAATATAATAAAATATTCATTTACTTTTCATAAATTGAATTTCTAATAAAAAATATTTTTCAATAAAATTCTAATATAAAATTATATTTATTGAGTAAAATTGACACAAAAATACTTTCAAATTAATTTATGTTAAATAAAATAATTGATATAATTATTAATTATTAATGGCATAAAGAAAATTATCTATGAAAATTAATTAAATTATTATATAAATAAAAGTTTTAATGATAAATAATATCAAAAGCTTGGCAAACATTTGGAAAAACAATGATTAAACATTAATTGATTTTCTTTCTAGTGTTTGTTTTGTTTGTTCTTATTTATTGGCTACAGTTAAATACATTGACATAAGGAAATCATTCATAAAGTAAATCATCATCGATTTTATTAAATGATTTAACTAAATTAGTGTTTAATTATTTTATTTTCTTAAACTTTCTTTAATAATTTCATTAAAGTTAGTACTTTATAGGAAGAAATTTAAAATTTTATGGTTTTGGTGTCACTGTGTTTCGCTTTTATAAATGTCAAGCATATTCTCATATTAATGATTAAAGCATAAAACCACCGAATGTTATTTTATTTAAAAAGAGAATATACACCATTAATTATGTTTAAAAATTTACCAACGTTAAGAGTTTTCTTGTGTCTTTTGTATATGACTATAAGCAAGTGTAATTTGTTTAACTGAAAATAATAATAATAAGAAAATTCACAGGATATCTACAATTTATAAAATATTTATTTAAGAAATAATTATTATTTGAATTTTCAAGAATCGACTAGTAAATGTTTGCTTCTACACAGAGTGTATTTAGATAACATTTCGGTGAAATAATCACACACAAAGAAAAAAACCATTTATAAGGAAATAAAATTAGAAAATTAAAAATTAGGGTTGAATAAGGATACGAAAAACGAAAAACTCACCAAAAACAATTATACTTAATTAATTTGTTAAAATTACATTTACCACAGATGTTTAATTATATTTTAATAGTAAAAATAATTTGAACAAATTCACTAAATAATAAATATTTTCGTGTTATTTTGTACCAATTCAACCGATATATTTTATTATTACTTTATAAATTAATTATAAATGTGAAGAAAAGAAAAAGAAAAGCAAAGAAAAGTTATATAAATAAAGAAAATAATAAAAGCAAAAAAAAAAATTAAATTGATTTTATATTAGTTGTTATTTGGTTGTTTTTATTATATTAGTTTTGTAAACATTTCTAATTAATTAATAAATATTTTTTGGGGGTTTGATTTTATTATTATTAAATCAATTTTTTGGTTGATTTAGTTTCAATTCTTTTATTATTGTTTTATTACTTTAAGGCCGCGTTACATTGTTGTACCGTATTTTTCGTAAATATGCGCAGAGGTAATTTATCAATTTGCCTTTTGCACAATATTAGAGTTATTTGCAAGTACAGCAGCACAAAAAACAGTTTTTTTGTTGTTGGAATTATAATTATAAACACATATGAATTGCCAAAAAATATTTTAAGCAAAACATAATATCTTTTAATAGAAAAAATGGTTCTAAAACACTAATAAAATCTAAATTTAATGCTAGCAGCACCTACAATAAAGTCACCACTACCGTATTTTTCTAATACGAATGAACTTAACTCTGGAGTTTTTTACCGTCATAAACTTTAGAGCATTGTGATTAGTAGTATTTGTTTACATAATGCTGATTTCACTCTGCGCATATTTACGAAAAATACGGTACCATTATAGCGCGGCCTTTACAAATTGATGTAAATTTATTAATTATTATTGACTAATATAAAAAATATCTTTATCAGCAATTAATCTTCCAAAAAATAAAATTCTTTCTTTAACACAGATAACACTAACTTTCTATAATCTATTCATGAATAAATAAAATAAAATGATTGGGAATTTTTTATGTGTGTTTTCTTTTTATTCTTTAGACAAACATAATTAATGATTGTAATTATTTTTTAATTATGCCAAAGAGAAAATAATAAATCTATAATTTACATTTTCTGAATTATTTGTGATTTTCTTATCCAACGTTTATTGATACGGAAGAAAAAAAAAGGGCAAAAATTAAAAAAAAAAAAGACGATTAAAATTTCTATAAGGATATATACAGTAATCACTTCCGTTTTTAATGCTAAAAATAAATATATTTTTTATTTAACAAAAAAATAACATAAAAATAAAAATATTTTAATTAGAAATTTGTATAAAAATAATGATTTGTATATTTTAGATATGGGAGGTTTACTGTAACGTGAATAAGGACTAAAATAATATTTATTAATAGAAAAATAATGAACCCTAAATACTTTTCTAATAGTAGTAAATTAATCGTTAAAAAGGTATTCAATTAAATATTTTTTCTTACATTCAGAGATTAATAAAAAATAAAATCGCAAATCTGTGGTGTAAAAATGTTTATTTAACAAATCTCAAAAGGACGAATACTTTTAAATTATTATTTCCTATTTATGGAAATCGATTGATTTAAAAAAAAAATCAAAATGTATGCAAAGTTAAAGAATCAAACGGATACAACACCGAAGAATAGAATTACGTTTCCACTTTTCTGATTTTTCTTTCTTTTATAAATAGATTTTTTTTTTAAATAAATAATCAAAAACACACAAACAAAAACCACAATCAATAAATGATTCACCGGTTTAATATCCGCTGTGATAGTTTACGTTAAATGAAGAAAAAAGTATGATTTCACAAATAGAAAATAGAATAGGAAAATCAATATTTTATAAAAAATAGTTTAATGTACAGAAATTAAAAAGTAACAAAAAAACGAAGTAAAATAAATTTTATAATTTATCGTTTTCTGTTTAATTTTTTTGTTTATTATTTTCTGATTTACATTTTTGCCAGGATATAAATAGAATGGAAAAATATTTTAAAAATCATTAAACGGATACAATGCAGACATATTTTGATTAACATTTCCTTTAGTAGAAAATTCTCACTATTACATTATCGATGTTACAAAAATTGTATTAATGATCGCAAATATTAGTGACTGATTATCAATGAAATATCTTGAGAATGAATTTCGCTGATGTTGTAACCAACATTGCAATCGTTATACGCGATGCAAAACTTTTCATCGTTTTTTTTTTTTATTAATATAACTTTTAATAAAAATATATTTTTTATTATCATTTGTAATAAATAAAATCAAGAATGTTCAAAGAAAGTTAATACTTTTCACTTAATTATACCACTTTATCTAGGATATATGTGTATCAACCGTAACATGAATGATAAAAGTTTTAATTAAATTTAGAAATCTTTTCGATTCACTGATTTTTTGCCTTATTCTTAGTTAGTATTTGTTCTTTTTTGGAAAAATAATAACTATAACTCCTTCATGATGTATAGAGTTTATTAGTTTCCAAAAATAATATTGACATGGTACGAACAAGAGTAAATTATTTATTAAAGTTTTATTCTCAATAATAAAAAAAAAAATCACAAATAAAATTATAAATAATAATTTTATTGCAGTTTGTAATGTAAGAAAATACAAAAATCAATTTTTATATTTAATAATAAAAATCCTTGATGACTTCTTGTTATGTATTTAAAATCATAAAAAAAATAAATACAAAATGTTCGCATTTAATCCAACAGTACACATCGTTTGCATGCATAAACAAGTATTAAAAATAATAATAATAATTAAAATAGTTTTTGCTTTTGTTAAAATAGATTTAATAGTTTTTATCCTTTTTATGTTTTATGTGATAATTATTTTTAATGATTATTGTACTATACAAACCGTAGGATAACCGTTGATGAGCATTTTGTTTTTAATAAAAATTTATCCTTTCTTTAATATTCAACATTAAACGTATACATAATGTCTAATTTTTGCTATTCAAGTATATATTATATAATATTATCACTTTTTTTATGTATTTATTTATTTTATTAACAAAAGGATATATCTTGACATATCTTACTAACAAAACATTGTCAATTCTTAAATTAATCAAATAGAAAAACTTTAAAATTATTATTTGCTTGTAGAGTTTTTATTTTCTTATTTATTTACACATTGTGTTTGTGACAAACAAACGGAATAAACAAGAATGAAAAAAGAGCTTTTAAGAGTCTTCTACTCTCAATATTTTTTTTTATTAATTTATAATTTAATTCAATTTTACTGGTTTAACCAGTTTTTGCTATCCTTTTTTTTATTTAAGCACACATTGTGATATTTATTTTTCACCAAAGTTTATGAAACATGAAAAACTTTTGTAACATCTTATGTAGCCAGGAAAAATAAAAGCTTACAATATATATATATATAAACTGACATATTACTTTCTAAAAAAAACTTTACATTTTCCATCGTCCTTTTAAGGAGATTTTCTTTATTGTTGTTTGTTTAACTTAGAAACATAAAGCATAGCAAAGAAACAAAGTTTTTAATATTAGAATTTTTTTTATAATCGCATTATTAAAATTTAGACTTTGTTTTCTTTTTTATTATTATTTTGTTTATTAAAATTTAATTCTTAAACAAAGTTTAGATTTTTCCTTTATTTTCTTCTTTTCTTTTTGCATTTTAGAATAAAATTGTTTTTAATTTTTTTTAAATGTGCTTAGTAAAACAATAAAAAAACGTTAGTATGAGAATTTTTAGCAAGCTTTTTTATTTGTTGATTAAAAACTCCTTGTTACGGCTATAAAACTGCCATAAATATCGGATAAATAATTTTATGTTCTTATTGTTACATTATTACAAACATATATAGGACTATTTACACTATTCAGGTATTGTAAAATAGTAAATGTTATTTATTTAAACACCTGTATTGCAGCACAGTAAAGCTTATTTATTTTTATTAGTATATATAATGTATTATAGTTTTGTTTAATAACCACCTGATACTATAAAATCGGTTAGTTTCCTGGAAAATCAATAAAACTAAGATTAATCGTTTTTAATCCGTGTCTTTGTTTGCAGTTTAACTCCCTTAAGACGCGATTAGCTCCCTTATTGTATTATTATAATCTTTTTTTATATGCTAATGTTAAAACTACTATTCTTGCGATTGATATATGTTCTTAAATACAACCCAAAATATCCAAATTAAGGAATGTTCTATATAGATAACATGTTACTACTTCAAATTAAACTCAAAATTACCAATAAATTATATACATAATAAGACCCAAATTTAATTTAAATCTCCCAAATGTTTACATAAATAAATAAATAATTTAATAACGATACTTATTGTCACACAATCATAACCGCATTTACTTGTTTATTTATTGTAATTGTTAAATAATAATAACAAAACTGTTCTTTGCTTCAATTACTAGTTAATTCGGATGGAAATCCACAGAGCACTATAAACAACTAAGTTAATATCGTTAAGAGAATAGTAATTTACTAATTGTTATGTGTATATGAGTGTATATTGCGTTAAACTACATAAATGTCATTTATTTATGTAAATAAAATTATTTTTCAATATTCCATAATCATACCGTGGAGAATTATAAAGATGTTGGAAGGAAAAAAAAATATTAATAAATTGACTCTTATATACATATAAAGTGAAATAACAAATTTTCTTTTTTTGTTAAAATATTCCACGGTCTGTTAAAAAACCATTTAGTCGTTTTTATAATAATTGTTTTTTTTATTTTTTATTATTATTTTTAATAGAAGAAAGAAAAACCAGTCAAATAGCGTAACAGTATCCATTAGCAAAGAAAACAAATTTTATTTTGTTATTCCTCTCAGCATTTTTTTCTTTTTCCTTTTATTCGCGTCTTTAAGTAAAGGAAACAATAGACTTGAATATTAAATTCATTTTTTTTTTCTATGTTATATACTATGTAAATAGGTATATACGGTATATATATATTTATTGTTCATTATAATAAATAACTTGTAAATATAGAAATTTGTCTTCTATAATTATTTCACTTCCTTTTCGTACGTGTTTTTTATTATTATTATTATTCTAATTCTTCTAAAATTTTCTTTATTGTTTATTATTCAACTTTGTAAATCAAATAATTTACTTGTGAATTATAATTGCGTACAAAATTTTCTTTAGAAAATAATTGTGGGGAAATACATTTTCTATTTTTTTTAGGTTTCCGGCTAAAATATGTTTTGTTTTTTTTTTGTATAAATTTCACACTATATATATGAAAATAATAAAACTTATTTTCAGAGAAAATTTAAATGGAATATAATTAAAATTAATGTAATAAACTAAAGACACTTAACACTGTGTCACAAATTTATAAATTTTATTAAATAAAATAAGTTTTTTCTGTGGTTAATAGTAATGAATAAAATTCGTTAAAATTTATTTTTATTTAAAAATGCAATAAAGAAAAAGCTTTCACTGTTTTTATCTTAAAAGTTTGTGTAAACTAAGTACAAAAATTTATAAATCAGTAGATGACAAACTATAAATTACGTACGAAATACTGTAGCTAAAATAAAAAATATTATTAGCATTCTTAAAAAACTTTATTACAACGGATATAAATTAAATAATTAATTTTAATTAAATAATTTATAATAATAATAAAAATAATAATAATAATTTGCTATCATCGTAAAATAAATATGTTTGCATTCAACGTTCTAAATCATAAAAGAGAAAACGGTTTAATAACCACTGATTTTAATAGTAATTATAAAAGGATATATATATATACATTCAGTCATTACCGGCTAACGTATAAATTTGTTTATTAAGTTTTAATTTTATTTATTTTTTATGTAATTAATTAAATGTATTTAATTTTACTTTTTCAGTTTGTCAGTTATTTACATTTTAAACCATATAAATGAAAAAGTGAATAAAAACTTTATCTTTCTAATTTTTCTTTTTTTATTATATTATTTTTACAGTTCCTGTTCCTATTTCAGGACAATATATAACCAACATAATGCACCTTATCCTCAAAGTTAATAAAAAAGAAATATTTAATGAAATTTCTGTTAAAATTTATTCACTTGAAGTAATTACATTATTTATGTATGTATGTATGGGAGTCATTACAAAAAATTACATTAATTAATGCATTATAAAAATATTATTACAAAATATTATTAACAAAACATTAGTAAAGTCATTAAATAATAAATAATAAATGAATAAATTCACCGGTTCTTTGTCTAAAATTAATTTTCATAAAATTTTTGTGTTAAACGTTAGCCAGGTATTTTAATTACACAAATCACAATCATACACAGCAAGAAAGTTTAAATTCTACTTTTTTTATATAATAATTATAAATCTTAAGAATTTTATTTTATTTATAAAATTCAGTAATTTATAGCATAATTAATGTATATTGAAGCAATTAAAATTAACAAAAAAAAAGTTCATTATGTATTCAATGAATCTAAAGCAATAACAAAAAGAAATGGCAAAGTTAAAGACAATTATTTTGAACATAAGATAAAATTGGATCAAATAAATTTAACTTTTTTTTTTTTGTTAAATAAAAATGCTGCCTAAAATATTGATCGTTAAAACATAGCTAATATTGTAGAAAATAATTGGATGTCGTTGCTAAGGATCTTACATTGTTTCATAATAACAATAATAATAATATTAATAATAATAGTAGATATATAAGAAAAATTTTAATTAAATAATAAAGGTTTGATTTACGAAAACAACAATTATTATATTAATAAATATTTATATTTTATGTTTGTTCTTTAATGAACAATTAAAATATTCTTTATATACGCATTTTCTTCTATTTTTTTTTTAACAACATTTAATTATATTACCTGTGAATGTTTTTTATACGACAATTTAAAATTACAAAAATCAAATGAAAAAACGAAATTATTATGTATAGGCATGTGGTGACTGAGTAGTATTACACACAGTAGTGTGTAGTCAATCATTTTATGCAAAAAAATCTAATTAATCTGGATACACAAACAACGGATGCTGAATGTGACATGAGAATAACGTAAATAAAAAAGAAAAATACAATCATCAGCCTTTTGTTATGTGATTAAAATACTTTTTTTCACATTGTCAATCGCCAGGGACATTTTTTCGCCATCCGCTGCTTATTTAGATGACCCTTCTTCTTTTTTTTTTATTTAACCATCAACAGATACTATGCATTCGTCGTTATTTTTAATCTTTTGTTATATAAATTTATATTTATTTTTTTAATTAAACAATTTAATTTCATGCTTCGTATATTACATTAGTTTTGTTTTAAAAACATTTCAATAATATATTTATATATTTTGTTAGTGACTCGTTAGTCAAATGTAAATAATGTTAAATTCTATTTAGCAGCAACTCGTCACAATAATCAAATAAATGTTTTTTTATCTACATATATGTATACAAAAAAAAAAAATAAAACATTTCTAAATAAATATGCAATTAAATAAAATATGTTTAAATTATGAAAATTTTAATTAAATTTATTATAGGTGAAAGAATTTAATTGACTAAACCGCATTTTTGTATAAAACCGCATAATAAAATTGTGTTATTCAAGTACAAACATTATTATTATTATTTTCTTTGAATTTAATTTATTATTTGAATTAATTAAAACGCGAGAATTTTACACAATTTTAAAACTTTATTTTCTTACCAAAAAGATATATCTTTTTTTGGTTTATGTGTTTTAAAACGGAAAAAAATAATTTAAATATTTGATTGGATTTTTATTGATAATATTTCAACCTCATTTATTTATTTATTTCGTTTTTATTACAAAGAAAAAAGATAGGCGATAAAGTAGGAAAAATTGATTGTTTAATAATCATTTGTTCATTTGATACCATTGTGCTAAAAGGTAAAACAATAAGAAACCAAACACTGGATTTTATAAGCTTTATCAATAGAAATTGGTTTATTTTTCTTTTCCAAATTTATTTATTTGACTTTATAACGCATTTTAAGGAAGCAATCAAGTATAAATTATTATTTTTCTAACAACACATAGATGAACAAAATCAAAACGAATGAGAAAGAAATTTATAAATTCAATTGACTTTGTTCGATTTCACTTTTATTATTTACAATACTTAACAATGAAGAAACTTTTGATTAAAGTAAATCGAGTTACTATTGAAAAAAAAAGCAACACTGAATAAGGATATATATAAAAGAAATAATAAAAATAAACAAATTTATCTTACGGAAGCAAAATAAAAAACAATAGCAAAAATAGCAGACCTATAATAAAAGAGAATCTCTTGAGGCATCACAGTGTCCTAGAAGATTAATCAGAGAAGAAATTTAGGATAAAAGAAAACAAAACAAATTCAAATTATTTATTCCAAGTGAGATGAAAATCAAATAAATCTCAAACACAATTCCATACCAATTCTATGTTTCAATTTAATTAATTATTAATGCACAATAACAATTTTTGTGTTTTCTGCCACACAAATAACAAGCTTAATGCTATTTTGTATTCAAATAAAGCGCAAATATAAAAGAAGAAACTTAATAAATATTTAAGCAAACATTGATGTAAACAGAGAAAATCAATCAATAATATAATTAAATAGATAAATTACATTGCTATAACAATAACATTGCGGATTTACGCATTTTTCTATAGTATGTTGTCGGTTTGTTAGAAATTTTTGGTCTGTTTCTTTATTTTAAATGTTGAATCGATAATATTACCTTAATTAGAACATACACCTAAAAAATAATTAAATATTAATACAAAGTATTCAATTATTATTTATTTTAAAAAATTGCTGAAATATATAAATAATTTTTCATCTATATGTATAAAACTTTTAAACATAAACAGCATATTTAAATGTTAAAACAAATGTACTGATGTTTATAAATAACCAACAACCAATTAGTTACAAAGTATAGAAATATATATAAATAAATTTTAACACTTCAGTCACGTTTCTAAATCATTTCAGTAAACATTTTACTAACATTTGACATTATTAAACAAAGCTATGAAACAATTATTTCTCGATTGTTGATCTTATGCATTATTTCTTATTCTTGTTAAGAATCCTTAAAAAATAATTTATTTATTTTTTGTTAAAGCTGAAAATTCATTTTAATATAAAAAGAAAAACAAAATTAATTAAATTTTCTTAATAAAAGCTTTTATACATTAATAAACAATAATTGTATAAAAGACGTCTTTTGATATATATTTTTTCTAAAGAGAAAAACATTATCATAATTTCAATACGAAAAATGAATTTTTTTAAGGTTTCTGATGCCATATAATGTGTACAAGTCATTTATGACAACAAAAAACTATTCAAATGTAAACTATAATAGTGTTAAATGAATGAATAAACAAAAATCAATGTCTATTATCATTTATTTTGATATTTTCAATTAAAATTTACACATAAATACCCAATGTAATCAAAATTAACATTCTTTAAACAGTAAATAAGTCAATAAGAAATTTATATAAATGAAAATTTCTTATTAAAATTAAATTTTAAATAATTAATTTCTATAATTAAAATGATAAAATAATTAATTTTTATCTGAAAATCATGTACGAACAATGATAGGTAAAAATAGAATACTATATTTTTCCAGACAACGTTATTTACCTATCGTAAAATTTTAACATAAAACTTTAATTGAAGACAGTTTTGATGTGTTTTTCTAATCAATACAATTTATCACATATGCTATATTTATTATTTATCTTGTATGTTAGTTAAGTGCTGTATCAGATAAAATTATAGACAATATTAATTATTTTTGGAAAATACAATTCCCTTGATTACTACGAAAATTCGTAGCAAAATATTAAATTCTAGAGAATTGTCAGATGAGCTTTATATGACAGAGAACATTTATTTTTAAATTGGTTGCAAAATATGAAATATTCACCTGAGTAATAATAATAAAAGTAAAATGATTAAATTCATATATTTTAGAACTTATAATCACGAGTTATTCTAACAAATACGATGCAGAAGAATATTTAAGTTATTTTTCTAAAATCAAATGTAAAACACCTTAAGCTGATAAATTTCGATTTACTGTGTATTATATTTAGGTATAAATTTAACACTACTTGTGTAATTTTAACTGATCAAATAATATAAATAAAACATGTTAAATTTAACAAATAAAAACAAAATAAATAATTAATTTCCCATCACAATTAATAGCTTTATGGACAGATTATAAATGAAAAATAATAAAAATAAAATAATAGAAAATATTAATCGCATTAAATGCATAAACAATAATGTTATTATCGAATTTACAAAAAATATATAAAAACCATACGGATCAGTCTGTACTATATGTAAATATAATTAATAAATAAATTAATGTAAATATTTAATAATAAATATAAATAATTTTAGTGTAAAGTATATAAATGAATGATATTAATTAAACAACCGGTTTTATAGAGTAATATTTAAAAAAAAAATAATTAATAAATATTAAACAATTTATTTAATAAAAAATTCAAATATTTACGTTAATTTCTAAGTTTTTTTAATTAATTATTACTGTAATTACCCAGTACAATTGTGTTTGCCTATTTGTAAAGTTATATTTAATGAGAAATTTTATAATTAAAAAAGTTACCCTTCAGGATAGATTTAATTCTTTTAATAATTATTTTTCATGGTAATTTCAGTATTAAAACTTTTATTTCTAACTACTAAAGAATAGTTTAATCAATTTGAAAATGTAATAGGGTGAAACATAACAAAATAAATTAAGCAAAGAGTACTGCTAAAGCTTACTTAAAGCTTACACTAAAAATGTTATGTTTACTAAACACACCTTCATAGTAAAGTGAAAATACAAAAAGCACGAATAAGGTTTTACTTGGTTAAAATAAGGTTTTACATTAAAGTACAATAAAAAGTTAAATCAATTTTTGTAACTCAAAGACATCGATAAAGGTTTAAGGACTAACCGTCATCGACGTGTACATGTGCAAGTAATCAATAAAAGTGAAATTGAAACACAACACAAAACACTTAAAATTGAATCTATCTTGTGTCATGATATAAATTGTATAGCCTAAATATATAATAATAATAACGTATTTGGAGCAGAATAGAATCCAGAAATAATATAAAAACTTCAAAATACATAATAAATAAATAACATACAAAAAAAAAATCATCTCTGAATTTTCACTTAGATAACAATGAGTTTAAGGAAGCACACAGCAGCATAAAAAATATCTACCATTCAAAATAAGAATAGAAATCATAATCAAAATAACAAATAAAACATAAAAAATATGCTGATCAACAGCAAAAGAAATGAAAAAAAAAATGAGCTACTAGATAAAACACGATAGAAAAAATATTAAAAGATAAAATTTATGCTATAATAATTTAAGGAGGAAACCACTGTACATTCATTCATAAGACTAACAGTTAACACTTTATAAATTTTTATAGCAAAACAAAAAATCTACTTAAGTTATTTAAAGGTGTTAATTTATTTATTAATAATAGAAAAATCAATTTTTAATTAACTAAAAATGAATAAAAGAAATAAAAAACTGCCTTTATCCTTAATTATGTTGCAAGAATAAATAATAAAAACACAGGAAATATATAGGTAATAAATGCTTCTAACAAAAACGAAGAATTTATATTATTATTACTATTATTATTGTTGCTTTATTATTATTAATATTATTTCTTTTTCTTTATACATTCACAATAATAAATAATAAATAATAAATAATAAATAAAAAAGAAAAAATAATAATAATAAAACATTAAAACGACAAAGAAAGGAAAAATCAAATAAAATGAAAATATTCATGTTTCTTAAGAATGCCTTAGAGCCATTGATTTTTATTATCTAAAAAAGTATATACATAAATATATATATATATATATATATGAAAAAATAACAAATTTTCTTTTTCATTAAGTTTTCTTTTTTAAATATTTTGTATATTATTTGTCCTCAGATATAATAAGAACCAAGTTGCTATTGTTGGAGAAAATTTAAATGAAAAAATAAAAAATCTTTACTAAAAGTATGCACTTCAAATTATTGGTGTAGCTTGTTGTTTGGTAACTGTTGTTTGTTGACGGGACTAAAAAGAATTCTATAATAGTAAAAACGATGTTCTTAAAAAGTTTCGTTTCATTTACTTTGCTTTACAAAATATGCTTTTTTTTTTTTTGCTTCATTTTCACTCAGTTTTATGTTGTTTTAAAGAAAATTAATTATTGCTTAAAGATCAGAAAGTTTTTAATGCCGTCTCTACCACATATTGTATTGAATATAAAATAGTTTTAATACCAAACAACTATATACTGTAGAGAATTAACATTTAATTAACAATTGATTCAAAATGTATTCTTGAATTTACTAGAATCTTAAATTTATAATTAAGATAAGGAAAACATTGTGTTTCTTTTTTTTTCCATTTATTATTCTTATTGTTAAAATATTTTACTTAAACAAACGTAAAAATAAAAATTGCAGAATTGCTATAAGCTAAAGCCAAAAATTAAGGATGCCAATGTTTAGATTTATGTTATTTTAAAATAAATTCTAGTCTTTGAATGGTAGTTTGATTTAAACAAAAAGAAAAATATTTATACTATCAAAAACTACTGATCCAGATTAGATAATATTTGTTTTTCTAGTTTTAACAAAATCATTTGATTCACTTGATTCAGCTCAATGTAATACTCTGTTCTATAATTTATTATAAAAAACGAAGTATATTTTAGTGTTAAAAAATAAAAATCTGTTATTAAATCAGATAGTTTTTGTGTTAATACAACGTGTTGACGGCACAGTAGCTTATCAAAAATTAAAAATTGTTATTATTTTTTCCAACATTTAGGTCAGTGATGGTGAACCTTTTTGGGAAGTGGATCAAATTTTGTTAATTATTTCTTTTTAGAACGTGGATCACAAAACTAGTCTGAGCAAAGTTATCATTTTGCGTTCTTTTGCCATTACTTTCACGTGCATTTAATAATGCTGTTTTGACGCCGTGTCCAAAAGCACTCGCTACGTTCACACTGGGTATGAGACTTTAAGATAAAATATTCAAATTAATGTCGATATGACTTTAAATCATTTTTTATACATTTAAAGCCCCTCATATACAAATATTTTCTATTAAAATTTATATTTTCTTATTATGATGAATATTCATCAGTAATCAATCAATGACGACATTTAGTATATACAAAAAAAAAGTAATTATTAATTTAAGAATATTTACAATAAATAAAAAAAAAAAAAATCATTAATTTCTTTTCATATTTTTTGTTTCATTGATTAAGATGTTTACGTTAACCTAAGATAAGAAATTGAAATGTTCTTATATCTCTGTAGTTGTCTACCATTTGTACACATATTTGTCATTTTCAGCGTAAATATTCAATTGAACAAAAAAAAAAATGAAGAAAAATTGTATAATATTGAAGACGTAGCTATTTATAATCAATAAACACTGTCAGTAGGAGACATTGATTGCATAAATAATAAATATTAAACATTTACAATAATGGTTGGGCGTTCAATCAACTAAAGAAAATAAAATTTATTTATTCGAATGAAATCTTTAATTATACTTGGAAAATTATAAATAATTTATTATATTGCCTGTGCAAATACTTTGTTACCGATGTGTTATGATAGAATCAGATAGTGAAAAACGTTTCCGGTAACCAACCGATATAGAAAGTGTATATACGAAGAGGTTAAAGTATTAAATTACATATATAACAAATGATAAGGTTCACATGATTCAAAAATTTATATTAAAGAGTCAGCTAACAAAGTATAAACATTTTAAGCATTTAACGACTGTATATCCGATGTTACGATTAAACTTCCGTTTAAAGGTTTATTCTCTTTTTGATCTATTTTTTTTTTTCTCCTATTTAATCTTTTAAATTAAATATTATTATATTCTGCTTAAAGGCAATATAACTCAATATAGGTCATTTGTAGAACATTAAATTTATATGATTTAAGTTGAACGTAATATCAAGCTCGAAGCTTTATATTAATTAAATGTAATGTAACTGTACGTAGAGTGTATTTAATGATGAAAATAAATACTGTTTAAAGCTTGTGGTTAGTTTTATTTAATAAATTTATTTCATTAGAAAAGTTTGTTAAATATAATTAAGAATGAGTTTTTCTCTTATTTTTTTGCAGATATGTGGCAAGTGTCTAGATCAACAACAATTTGTAAGTGCCATGGAAATTAAATCTGTTATCTAATTAGGTTTATTTCTATTTTTACTTATCTGTAGATGAAAAAAAAAAATAAAGAAACATATATAATCCTCTTAAAGGGATAATAAGAAAATGATTTGTTAAATAAAACTCTAACGAAGTATAGTTCGTACAGTTAATAATAAAAATATAAACTTTTTTTTAAATAATATCATTGATAATGTATTTTATTATATTATATTTTTTGTTTATATAAAGCTTCCGGACATTCAGTGCTTGCGTAGCCACCATATAAATAAAAATAGAGAAAAATAACACATTTCCTATCGTTATATCAGTTGTCATGACATTACATATACGTTATACCTCGAAGCAAAGAATTAATCAATTGTCATATGAAATTACAACTTTATATTGTTATCAAAAGACTTTTGGTTAATATGTTGACTTAGTTTGATTTAAAGACTAAAGTATAAAGCTACTAAACAACTAAATTATTCTTTAATCAAAAAATAATAATAATTTTTTCCTTAAAAGCTTTAAAAATTCTCTAAATTTTAGTAATTACTTTGCAAATCTTGCCATTTGTAATTGCGAAAAAAAAATATAATTGTGTCTATATATTATGATTACGTTACTCTTGACTTAACTACGCTTAGTATAAAATGTTATTATAAATTATATTAAAACGAAAGGATTACATTTTAATACTTTTAATATTATACATATATAAGTCCTATTTGTGTGTGTGTGTTTTTTTTTGTTATTTATGCAATGAAAAAGCTTATTTATAATAAACAAAAATAAATTAAATATTTATTCAAAATGTGAATTTCCAGTTGCTTGATATACTTGACTATTCTGTACTCTAATTTTACTTCATTATAAGTAATTGTTTGTGTTTAATAAAAATAATAATAATAATTTATTTTTTGTTCATTATTGCATTGTTTAGCCAGACTTGACTAATGACATTATTATGTTCTAAATAAAATTGATTCCAGTCTCGTTTAAATGTTACAAAAAAATCCCACATACAAAATCAAGTTACTGTTTTTAAACAAGCACGTTTAGTAAAAAAGTCTGCTACGAATAATACAATATTAATTAATATCAAAAACTAAAGGTTATTAATGTTCATTCAAGCACTTAATTATGTTTAAAAGAAAAAATATTGTCATAATTTACATTAAATAAAAAAATAAATTATACAAATAAAAATATTAATTATAATTAATTTTATAATTAGATTAATAATTGTAAATTTTAATTTATTTTATATATATATATATATATATATATATATATATATATATATATATATATATATATATATACTCAGTTTTGTTAATTTATTTTAATAAATATTACAAAATTCATAACACTTAATAGCACAAACCGCAACGATTTTGATTAACATTGCTAAATCGATTTTATGATAAAAATAAAAAAAATTAAATTTTTAATTTATTTTATATAAAATAATGTGTCGTTATAAATTTACAACTGACAAAGTTAATAGGTCATAATTGATAATTTCTTAAGCCAACAAAAAAAAATATAATAATAATAATAAAAAAACTGCTATTATCACAATTAAAATTAGTTAAAGAAACTAGTTCAAACCGAATAATTTTTTGCTACAAATAAATCGCTTTACAAATCTGTCAAATCAACATTAAATTTTTTCTTATATCTTCTCTCAAATTCACTATTAAAATTATACATTAGGTCCATTGATTCAAAGTAATCAAACTCCTGCAAAAAAAAAAAAATAAATAAAATAATTGAATTAAAATTTCGTTAATTATTTATTTAAAATTCAATTAGCGAATACTTACATTATTTATTGCAATTGACGGCACAAATGATAAATCAATTTTCATTGTTTGATTACCGTGTCCTACCATAAGCTGTGTTCCAACATCTGTCGTTTTACAAGTGTTTACCTCATCCAGTGACATTTTATAATGTTTTGAGCACTTAAATAAATATAAATATATTTAATTATTTATGAAATTTATAAATTAAAATAAAATTTCAAAAAAGTAATAATAAAAACCCATTAATCACCTGTTCGATGTTTGGATATAAATTACGCATTAAACAAGCAATCATTTGAAAAGCTTTATCAAAGCTAAATTGATTTAAAATACAGGCATGTAATTTGTTATAATCACACTCCCTTGGTCCATGCTGGCACTCAAATTCCCATTCACCAGTAGTTTTATTTTTGAATTGCTATGTAAACACAGTTCAAACCACATCATTATTTACAACTTTACTGATTTTAAATTGTTTAATATTTACATATGCTTTCCCGTATGGAATTAAATCTAAATCCATGTAGTTCCGGTACTTCCACCACACAGGAAATAGATGCCGTGTAAAGAATCTAGTACTATCCGAACATAAAGCTTCATAGTAAACACGAACGGCTAATTTTTGTTCCTATAAAAGTTTTTTAATCACAAACATTTTATTACACAAAAATTTAAAAAATAATAAATTCAATAAAATAATAACAAACATTTGCGTAAATTATCACAATTAACATGTGCAATAATATAAAACTAAAGATTTTCATTTTTATAACTAATAAAAATTTTATTAATTAATTACTGTAAACAAACGAGAACACGTTTTAAACAGCAAACGTGAAACGCCACACACTGACTAAAACCAAACGATATTATATTTTATTCTTCAAATATTTATTTCAATTAATTACTTAAAATTATGTGTAGCAGACACACATATTAGTTAATAATATGTAAATTAATAGAGGTCAATATATTTTCTTTATTTAGTCTTTGTTTTAAAAATATATTCAATTTTATTTTCTGCTGATTATTAAAACGTTTTACAAAAAATTATTTTTATTTTCGTGAAAAAACCAAAAACATAAATTTTGTTTGCTTTAAATATTATTCTACTAAGCGAACGCAACGCCACTTTAATATAATTTATTTGTCATAAATTGCTTCTATTTTTCTTTTGTTCGTTTATTTTCTAATCATTAAAAAGCTATTTTTATATTTAAACAAGACATTAATAATAGTAATAATATATTTATAAATAAATATAAATTTATAAACCGGATGTTTTTACTTATTTCATTACAATAAATATTAAATTACAATAAAGAAATAAAGATTAAGTGAAAATAGAAAAAAAAATTATAATTGGTTGGTGTATAACTTTGATAAATTTTATTTACAGCCGGGGCACTCTGAAACTGTTCTCAATTTTCTTAATTCTATGATTCAATCTGGTACGCCATCTGTTATAATATTATTGACTTTGGAAATTCATTATAAAGTGCAACAATTCATAAATAGTCATTAATATTTGCAAAAACAATTTAAATAAATTATTAATTATGTATCTAATTGTTCTAATAATACAAGAATATATTTATTTAACAATAGCAAAACATTATAGCTTATAAATGAAAAAGTATTCGACAGCAATTGACATTATATTTTAGACGATAAATGAAAAGTACTTTAGTTATTCAGAAAAACCCATAGTTGAACAATTATAATTTACTAAAAAATGAATTAATTAAATAAATAATAAAAGACACAAAATTGTATTATCAAATATTGAAAATGAATTCGTTTTTCGTTCCGCTGCAAAATAGAAAACTTTACCTTTGTCGTATACCTTACGCTAACACTAAATTAATATTCATCAATATATACCTCTTGCTAATAAATATAACGCTTATGCATCAAAATTATATGGTAGCTACTAAGCTAAACTCTTCGGATGACTTTAAATAATAAAACAGAAAAATAAGAGGTAATAAAATTTATAATTCCATAGAAATAAACTTTTCATTAATGTTTCCTTTATTTTTTGTCAAAGATAATTTCTTTTCAATTATCCCGTTATTATTTTACTTAATGAATTTTTATTTTCTTTTCTTTTCTTATTAAATCCTCCCATAATATTTTTTTTTGTATTATTTCATGACAGGTTTTTTCCTTAATTATTTGTTATTCTTTTTAATTTTTAAAGGATTTTATTTCTTTTATTTTAATTTCTTTTAAATAAATTATTTATTGTTTATGTTTTTGTTAAATTAAATTAACAACAAAGAAAAACCCCAATAATAATGCCGTTGATGCCGTCAAATATAGTAAAAGTTTGACTAAAATATAAAATAGAATGCCGTTGCAGGTTAAGAAGCCGCTGCTCTAATTATAATTTTACCTGCTTCTAATTATATCTACAAGTTATAAGCGACAATAATTTTAAAGAATTAATAAACTACATATAAATAATTAATATTTATTTAATGAGATTTAATAATAAAACAGTAATTTTGCCGATCATTTTCCATGTTTAAATATTTACACGATTTTATTAATTAATCATAAAAATTAGCTAATAATAATTAAGTAAAATCGGTAAATAAAGAAACAAAAATATAAATCAATAAAAAAAAATTCTAAAATTTTCACATCTTATTGTGTGATTTATGTTTGCAAAAATAAAAAACCAATTCAATAAT
Source organism: Ptychoptera contaminata (assembly GCA_963942525.1). Classification (NCBI taxonomy): domain Eukaryota; kingdom Metazoa; phylum Arthropoda; class Insecta; order Diptera; family Ptychopteridae; genus Ptychoptera; species Ptychoptera contaminata. The sequence goes on along the minus strand of OZ012637.1, from coordinate 40,553,246 downwards.
AATAAAAATTTAGCGACAAAACTACTTTATGCAAAAATAAATAAAATAAAGGTACACAATGCACAGTAATTTACTTATACATTTTAGTAGGCTGTGAATTTAAATTTGTTTTTTAAATAAATAAATTTTTCGTTCATTGTTTTGTATTATAATTAGAACAATAGCCGTATAAAGTCTACACACTTTATAGCGTTTTGTTTGTTAAGTAAATTTTAATGAATTATTTTAAGGACCAACAACAAAACCACTTGTGGCATAAATTCTTCGCTATTTTTTTTTTTTTGTTTTCGCCTTAAACAAGAATTGTATCAATTTGATTGTATTTTTCTTTATTATTATTATTATTTCACTTAAAGAGTTGTTTTTTGTTATGTGATTGTTAAACCCCCTTTATATAAATTTATAACAATAAAAACAATCAAAACTTGAAATTTGTTACAAAATATTTGCTTTATTTGTTTTAAATATATATTTATTTAATTTTTAGTTTTAATAAATTATATGATTCTATGATTATAATTTTATTTTTTATTGCACCTTTAGCTGATTTTTTGTTTTTTTATTATTAATTTTGTCCTTAAAAATTAAAATCGGGGAAAAAAAAGCTAATAAACCACAATAATTAAAATATATATTTTTTTTATACACGTTCAACAATGAAAAGTTTTACTAATGCAACACTCGCAGACAGCAGTCCTTAATGCAACGAAAAAAAAAAAGAATTATTAATACGATGACAATAGAAATACGCATCAATGTACATTAAAACAGCATAAAGTACATCATATATCATCGTTTAATATTAAATAATAATAATAAACGTTGCTCAAAATGTATGAACAAATTTTTAGATTAAATTTGGTAAAAAAATAAAACTCAATTTGGTCCCTTTATTAAGTGCTTAATTTCTTCTTTTTATTTAATTTTATTCACATATTGCTTCGTGTTTGCCATCATTGAAGTCTTTTATTTATCTTTTTTTCTACTTTTTCACATATAAAATACATGCAAAGGATGATATTGAAAAATAATCAACGCATATAATCGTTCAGCCATAGAAATAAAGATGTCATAAAGCCAAATATAAAAATACAAACAGGATAATGCTCTTATGATCAATTTGTTCACATAACTGTGGAAGGGATAAACAAACGAATGTATATTCCTGACTCCGCCTTTAACACTTATCATATATTAAAAAAAAAAAATGAGCCAATCATACAAGAACTTTAACATTTCGATTTTACATTAATAACGTAAAGGGCCGACACAAAAGAGCCTACAAAATGATCCTGCCGCTTCATTTTATTCATGAATAGAAAGATCATTCATGTTAGAAAAGTAAAGCCGAAAAAAAGGACAAAACGAGCCATAAAACGTTTTTTCTTTAGTTTTTATTCTATCGTGTTGGCTTATATACAAACAAAAAGGATATTTCATTCAAAAAATAAAGTTGACTTAAAATATTGTTGAAATAAAATCATTCATTTTCTGTTTACTGTTGAACGTTAAAAGTTAATCAACATTGATAGTGCCTTTAAAAACAAAAACGGGAAAATAAATTATTTGTTTTTTGTTGTGTTTTGTCTTTCTGTTAACAACAAACGATAAATCAGTTATATTATAGTGAAAAATAGTAATTGTTTGTTTTAAGTTAAAGTTAAAGTTTAAGTACAAAGTTAAACTAAGTGTTTTAATGTTATTTTGATTAAGAAATTATTTTAATTAAAAATTAAAAACAATTAAATTGCATTTACAAAAAAATAATGGAGATAATGCAATCAAGAATCGTAACATCATCACCCGAATTAATGGATAAATATAATCATTTACGAATGCCGACATCATCAAGTAGGTTTAATTTTCTGTTTACATTTTTAATTTAATTTTAATTTTCCTAATAATCCTCAATGTTTTTGTCGCTTCGGCCGGCATATGCTAATTTATTTAAAAAATATTCTTTTTTGCTTGTTAAATCACCGATAAAAAGGTTATTATTATTATTTTTATTAAACCGAAATGGTAATTATTCCAAATAGAAATATTTAAATTAAGAAAAACAAAAAAAAAGCTCATTATCGAAATGATTCATAAAACATTGTCGTCAGGTTAGAAGATCATTAAAAAAAAAAGCCGAAAATAAGCATTTATTTATTATTTTTAAGGGAAAAACCATTCATAATTTTTGTTAAAAAATTTATTTTTAATATTTCTTTTCTATTTTAACAATGTTTAACGCTATGTTTAATGCTAATTAAGCTTTACAAGCCTATAAAAAAAAATTGTTGTTAAAACAACAGAAAACTTAACAAGATAATAAAATGATGAAAATATATTAGAAAGAAATATCACCCGGAAGGAGGATCATTTAGTTTTATTTTGTTGTTTTTCTTTTTTTTATTATTGTTTAAAGAATACAACAGAAAATTATAATTTTTTATTTGAATGAAAGATAGTAGCGTACAGGTAGTTAAATAATTATTTTTAAAACACTTTTAGCAAGCAAAAAAAAAATAAAGAAAGAAATACCGAATATAATCTGTTAGCACTTTTTTATTTATAATACTTGGCGCGACCGATTGATTACTTTATTTTCTTTTATATTTTTAATATTATTATTTGTATTTAATAATTTCTGCAGCAAATAGTAAACAAAACATGTTACTTTAGAAGCGCATTAATGACAAACACACCTTATACTTTGTTATTAATAATTTTTATTATTTTAATTAATTACCTAGCTAGATTGTATTGTTTAATAACTGAAAGAATTTAACCAAAGAAAACTGTTAAAAACCATTTGTCATTGATTTTCTTTTGGCTTTTGAGAATCAAAACTAGAATTTCTTTTATATTAATTTAAAAAAATTAACGAATAAAAACTTCTGTACTTTGAAGAAAAGATTTGATCGAAAATAACTCGCATATATTATAAGCTTGTTCGCAATTTCCGGTGTTTTCAATTGCATTCAATTGCTTAAAGATTGTCCTTTTTTTTGTATAATTTGTTGTTTATTTTTCCTTTTTATTATGAAAAATGAGCAACCAGTAGAGCCTATTGTAGTCCTAGTGAGTTTAATTTTCATTTAAATGGGGCTTTTAATAATAATAATAATTATAATCACAAGTTATAAGACTAACCTTGTATTGAAAGCTAAAAAGGCGTTTTTTTTTCCTTAAATGATCGTGTTGTAATTTGACGCCGGATAAACAGTTTTTAATATGTTGTTTTTTTTTTTTAAATTGACTCAAATGTATTAATAATAATAAGAAAAATGTTATTTAACAAAAATTCTCATCATTTCTTTTTTCTTTTTGTTTTGGTTTCATAGGTCGAATTCTATACGATGTACCGTGCAAAGTGTGTAGAGATCACAGTTCTGGGAAACACTATGGCATATACGCATGTGACGGATGTGCAGGCTTTTTTAAACGTTCAATCCGAAGAAACAGACAATACGTCTGCAAGGCGAAATCCGATGGAAATTGTGTTGTTGATAAAACACATAGAAATCAATGTAGAGCATGCCGTTTACGAAAATGTTTTGATGTGGGCATGAATCGTGATGCTGTGCAACATGAACGAGGACCGAGAAATTCAACGCTTAGAAAACAAATGTCGTTTTTCCTTAACAAAGATTCGGTGATGACAGATCTTTCACATTTACGATCTGATATCTTAACACCAACCGGATCAACATCGGGGCCATTGATGCACCCGCATACACATGGATTATCACCGATCATTTTGGATCTTTCAATGCCGAGACTGACAGGAAGCGCTCCAATGTTTTCACATCCCACATATTTTCCACCAATTGTACCACCGACACCACCACCAACTTCATCACATCTTCTAGCTGCCGAAACTATACGAGAATCAGCTGCACAACTGCTATTCATGAATGTTAATTGGTTAAAGACCGTACCTTCATTTATTCAGTTGCCATTATCTGATCAATTAATCTTGCTCGAAGAGTCATGGCGGGAATTCTTCATCTTAGGAACTGCACAATACTTAATGCCAATGAATTTTACACAATTGCTATACGCCTATGAAGTACAAAATAACACAAATAGCAATAAGGAACAATTTATGCTAATTTTAAAGGAAGTCGAAATATTTCAAAATATTCTAAACTCCTTAACACAACTTAATATTGATGCAAATGAATATACCTGCTTACGTGCAATTGTATTGTTTAGTGCCGTCTCAGAAAATGAAAGCACATCAACGACTACATCAAATAATTCTCAGGACTTTCAAGAGGCAATAAAAATTAACACTTTACAAAATGATGCTAAAAATACACTAGCAACATACATTAATTCAACATATCCTAATCAAACATTACGTTATAAAAATTTAATTGGAGCAATCGGTGGACTATGCAGTGTATCCAGTAATACAATTGAAGAATTATTTTTTCGTCGTACAATTGGCGGTGTTACAATTGTAAAATTAATCTCTGATATGTATAAGAAAAAGAAAATTTAACAAAAAGAGAATTAATTTTAAAAAGTAATTTTATTAAACTGCCTTTCCAAAAAAATAATAAAGTTAAGAAAAAATTAATTAAAAACAATTGAAGCCGACTAAAGCTTCGCCCCTGTGATTTAAATATATTAAAATAAAATGTTATTAAAGATAAAAATAAAACATAGCATCTAAGAATCAATATTATTAGTCCTCTAAATATCTAGAATAATTTTTATTATATTTAATTAATTTTTGTTTTTATAAAAAAAGAAAATGAAAAAGCTTTTTTCATATTACTTAATAAATTTTACTTTAAATGAAAAAAAAAAAAGAAAACTTTTCTTTATAATTTTATTTTTACGTTTCTTTATCCTTTTCAGGGGAACTTCATTATAGCAATTTACATACATTAACTATCCAAATTACACATTATCCATCTATTAATATTGTGCCGAAAGAAAAAAAAAATAATAAATTCTATATACTATGTTAAAAAGATGCGACGTTTATCTCCTACTTTATTATTATTAAATATTATTTAGTTAAAAGATAATACATAGACGCATATGCCCGGTGTTTTTGTTGATGTTTAAAATCACAATAAACTATTTTTGTGCCAAGTCGATTGTTTCTCTCGTGCAGTCAAAATATATGCATAGTGTAGAAAAAGCATAAAGCTAAATTATGATGAAAAAAATAATAATACGGTACCCATTATATATAGGACAATCTTTGTACAGTAATTGTAAAAAAAAATAAAAAAGAAAAGAAGCAAAAAATTAATAATAATAAAGATATAGATTATTCGACTATTAGCAAAAATAATAAGGTTCTTTTGTTGTAAATTGCATTGCTACGGCATACAAATTACATTTAGTCGGCAAACCAACAACAACAATGTTATTATGATTTTAAAAAAAATAATAAAAAATCTTTTTTTAAAAAGCTCCGCCATTTTGGATAATCTCCTGAAACTAAACACCGGATTCTGTTATTTTGAAATAACCTATAGAAAAAAAAAAAAAGTTAAATTAAAAAATAAGTAAAGAGATTAATGGGTTGTACTCGTTATATCGATGTGATTTTAAATTTAAATACATAAAGGTAAATTTTTCCTATAGAAAAGTCATTCAGTAACAACACCCTTAATGCAGGCCTGCATTAGCTAAATGATTCTTTTTGCCTTTATCTATTCTTTACTATTTTTTTTTTACCATTCTTTTCACCTATTTTTATAGAGTTTTTATTTATTTTTTTCACTCTGTGTTTACTATTCAGGTAGAAAAATAAAATAAAAACTCAACACACTTAAAATCTCTTGTACTAAGTTCATAAAAAATCCATATGTCAGTCAATCAGTCAGAATGCATCTCTTTTCACCCCTATTTAACATTTAACAGGAGTTCGCACTGTTGAAATTATATTTATTTTTTCATTTTTAACTTTGTTCGCCTCTAATACGCTACAAACAGTTCGTTCTACACTAATTTTAATTCATTTTTATAAAAACTACTAAAATCCACAATAATACATACATAAAATATATATTAAAAAAATAGGTAGAAAGAAGAGTATGAGCATAACAGAACAAAAAAACAGCGTATAATCCTCATCAATTTTCAACTATTTAGTATTGTTATACATATTTCAATGACCAACTGACAAATTTGCTGGGGGTTTTTTTATTATTATTATTATAAATAAATAAATAAATACAAACAAAATAATGAACTTCTGAAGATTTATTATTACTTTATGCGTGACAGCGTATAGGGTAATTACTTGTTAAAAAAATAAAAGCAATTTTACACAATCACAATTTTCGTCGCATCTTTATTATTATTAATATATGTATGTTTCTTTTTTTTTTTTGGTTATTAATAAAATTTAAATTAATAATAATAAAGCTGTTAGCAAACCAAATAATAATAATAATAAAAATATTAATATTTATGTGGTAAACGTAGTGGTATGTTTAAATGTAGTCGAATTATGTTCCGATCCTTTGAATATAGAAAAATAAAAAGAAAATCTTTTTATAAAGTATTAGAATGTGATTAACTTTAAGGCTTTGTGTTTTCGGATAACTTTTTCTCGTTAAATACCCTTCTGATTATAAAATAAATTTTTTTTAATGAAATGAAAATATACAGAGAGATATTTTTGCAAAATAATTTGTAGCATATGCTTTTGTTCAAAAAGAAAAATAATGCATAAAAAACAAATAATAAATCACCTGAAATATGAAACATTAGCTGCCTTTTAGTATATTAATACCTTTTTACCAGTAAATACTACATATTTTTGTTGAGATTATTTTTGTGTAATTTTAATTTAAAAAAGAAATTTATTTATATTTTAGTAGAAATTATGGTAAATGTGGTTAATACATGCAATTCGGAAATAAACTTAAATACAAAGTCCGTAAGAAGCGATAAAAATTCCTTAAAACTGATTGCACAATCTGTAAACATACAAAAATTAAATGCAATTCGGATTCATTACTTTAAATTACAAACCAATTTGAATTATTTAAATAAATAATAATGTTACAGCAAATAAAAAACAGTTTAAAAATTAATGCAGACATTAAGTCACCTGAGTTCCGCAAAGCATTTAATAATACTGTTCGATTCTATCAAACTCATATATACATCATTAATAAATTATTTTTAAAAACATTTTCAACATCACGGAATTAATTAGATTTTAATAATAAATAAAAGCTTCCGGGTAAATTATAACTAAACAAAAGCAATTTAAAAGCAAAATTTATTCCCGCTTAATCGCAATAATTCAAAATTATTTATTATTATTATTTTTTTTCAAATTAAAATGATTTAATTTAATCTGAAAAGTCTTTCACAAAAAAATAATAATTTAAACAAATAAAACGTTGAAAAAAATATATATAATGAAAAGGGATGAGAAACATTAAATGTAATAACCATAAGGCAAACAATTGTTGAAAGGTTATAATCTCTTACTTTTAAGTATTTATAAAATTTATTACATTGTTTAGAGCTTCAACAAACAAAAAACGAAACGAAACGAAACGAAACAAAATTTCGCTCTTATAATATGTTAAAGTATTTCGCTTTTCAAGTTATATTTATAAGAGGTAAGGTGAGAAAAATCAATTGTAACCAATTTATTTGCAATATAAATTTAAGATAGAATATACGCGACCGCAAAATATTATTTATATTTTATAAACAACATTATAGTAGATGCATTGAACCGTAGCCCGCATTAAAAATAAATTTTCTTGTTAAAAAAATCTTGAAAATAAAGTTTAAGAAAAATCTTTATACCCGTACAGCGGTAATTTTGTAATTAAATGTGCGAATTTTTATAAACATTTTATTATAACAAAAAATAATATTATAATTTCAAGTGTATTTGAATTAAATTTTTCATTTAGGTTTTATTCGTAATTCCCACGCTTCATCAAATACTACAGCCATATGTCACCAAAATACACCGTTTTAGAATTTTTTTAAGGTAAAATAAATTGCAACAGGAAAATAACATCACTGTTATGTCGCTATAGATATGAAAAACACATTTTTATACATTATAGTTCACCCCCTATTTATTGCCAGTAATTAGCTGTGTAGAGCAGCAACAAATGGATCTTGCGTGTATCATAGTTTTAAATTAAAAAAAAAAAGAAGAAAATACTAGATGTAAGGTGGATGCAACAGGATATAAAAATGATGATACATAAATTGTAATTTTATTTTATATCACGGAATTTAATGATTATTCTCATAAATTCACCCCTTACAAACGGTTACTACCACCTAATTTCTATTTTGAATATTAAAATTTTTGATAACACTCCGGAAGATGAGTAATAAAATGACAGATGGTTATGTAATGTTTTTTTTATTGTTTTACACACGATTGGCATTATTATGTATGATCGACAAAACAAAACAAAACAAAACCAAATTGATTCGCATGATATTGATGGGAAAGAAAATTAAAATAATTTATATAACAAATACATCATCTCTTATCTCATGATGAATATATTTATTGTTAAAACAGGGAGCATAAAATTCCCATAGATATTTCATAATTAATTAATTATTAAAGTAATTAAATTTACTTTTATTATTTTTTCATTTTTAAATAACAAAAAAATAAATAAAGAAGAAATTTATTGTTTTTACAAAACTATCATATTAATACTTCAAATAGTCTTTAACTTTACTCTATTTAATCTATTCATTTATTTTAAACGATTATCCTTAAAACACACAGATTAACAAATATATATATATATGATCCTTAAGATAACACTTTATTATATATTTTTATTGTTTTCTTAATTTTTACGCATTTTTTTCAGTTTGCAAAATGTATTTTAAAACAACATAAGCGAACTGCTTGATACATATTGAAAGGATATCTATATTAAGTACATTTATTGTTGTTTTTACTGTTGAAGAAAATTCTTTCATCACTAATATAATAATAACAATATAAAAAAAAAGGTATTTATCTGTTTTTAAAAACACAGCATAGGTAATTATTAATTATTATTATTATTATTAAGATTTTCATTTTTACTATACATTTTAATCCTCAACACTGTGTATAACCTTTTTTCATTGTTATTGTTCTTGCTGTTGTTTAAAACCATAAAGTAGCTACACTGTGTCGTTAATGAGAAAATGTTAAGAATTAATAATACTCTCAAGAATAAACTCTATAAATACAAAAAGATATATTATTTGTTTAAAATGTTATTTAGTTTTTAAGAGGTGATTAGTTAATGACAAATAATAACAATGCAATAAATTAAAGACATGTTAAGTTAAGTAGAGTTAAGTTAAGAAATATTAAAAACAATGTACAAAGATAATTTTCAATTAAAAACTAAAAAAAAAAACTATATTTTCTTATTAAATTAATATATTTGACCAGAGGGGGGTTATATAAACAGTTTACCTGTTTCAAAAGAAAAACACAAAATTATTGGCTTAATTGTATTAAACAAGTGTTTCAATTTTCTATTAAAATTATACTAAAAATTATTATTAATTAAATTATTTTCGATGAATCTATTTGCGTAAGAAATTTTTATTTTTAATCATTCTCGCAACACACAAAAAAGTGACAAATATAACATAAGTTGTATCCTGTATTTTGAGTTTTATAATAAAAATATGTATTTATGTTATTGCTGGTAAAAACCTAATGTAATCCCCAAATATTTGTTGCAATAAGAAAAATAAAAAAAAACTAGATTATTTCATTAAACAAAAAAAAAATTATAAATGAATATATCGTGGGATGTTTTCTACTTACCTTTAATATTAAGCAGGTAAAATTTACTTAACTTTATACAAAATTTCTTTTTATTTATTTATAGAAGCAAAAAAAAAATCAGTACAATCAGAAAAGAAAAGAATAAAGAATCTAAGTAAAGCGAAGAATATTTATTTAATACATTAAAATGTTGATTTGAAAGTTATAACAAGTAATACCGAAGAAACTTCATCAAGACCCGCGTGTTTTATTGTTTAATTTATTTTTTTTTTCCTTTTATATTGACTCGTCTCAAAAGAAATACACCAGCGATTATTATTATTATTTTTCTAATTCCTTTCTTTCGCATACATAATAATTTAATATAAAACTTCTCACGTATCCGTCATTTGATATCATCAAAGATTTTTATTATGATGATTTACATCCATTTTTCCATCGATTGTTTGGAAAAATTAAATAGTCGATTTTATTCTCCTTTTATTCATTTTATAAATCCATTGTACTGCACATGTTTACAATTATTTTCATGCAGAAACCGACATACACGGATTTTCTTTTTTATGTTTATTTCACGATGAAGAATATTTCTTTTTAAGCTGAACAAAGAATATTTGTTTAAATCAAATAGAGATATATCAGCTGAGTGACATTAATGACTATAAATTCTAATAAAAAATAAAGAAATTATTTCAAGAATGAAAATACTTTAAATTAAAATAATATTTTATTAACTAGAAAGAAAAGAAAAACATTAAGACTAGACGATGAGCATGCAATAAATTTTTACTATATTTTATGAATCAGCAAACTATGTAGTAACACTACAATGTGAATGAAGTGTTGATTTATGTATAAACATTTATTTTTTTAGGTGTTTTAAAGTGGAAAAAAAGAAAGTATGCAGAAAGAAAACTAAGCACGTGACTTTTAAGTAGTAAAAGTTAAGTCTTTATTGTTTATTTGTTCGTGGAAAGTAAATAATAATGATAATAATAATAATAATAAAAAAAAATGTAAACGACAATATTTAGTATATATTTTACATAATTATAATATTTAGAATTTATGTCTCGTAGAAATAATATTATGACATAAGTTAGTTAAATACAATTAAAATATGATTATCATGTATTGAAATTAAAAACGCCAAAATAAAACTACCAGCATTACATGCATGCGTATATATTTTAAATAAATCGTTTTAGCGGGTTCGTTTCATATTGTCATATTTCTTAAAGGAGTCACTTGTATTGTACGACAAAATGACAATAAATTTAAATGTAAATAAATTTTGTAAGCATGTCACGCCAAACAAATAACATTTGGCACTTAATATAAATATATAATAATATGTTGTATAGATGTAATTAATGATCAATTTGAATGTCACATAATTTGTTTAAAATGTCTTGTTTTGATTATTAATTTAATAAATGGAAAGTAAATCAAAAAGAATAAGAATAATTTTTTTATTTAAATTTATTTATTTATTTTTTTATTTAAGTGATTATTATTTCACTATAATAATAATATATTAAATTGATATAAAATAAATAGTTTATATACAAAAAATTAATGATTCGTTTTTATGTTTTTATGTATATTTAGGTAAATAATTTGTGATTTATGTTTCAACATCACAGGTTATTTAGTAAAGTTTAGGAATTAAGTCAATTAATAGTAACCAAATGAAATATCGTGTAATGGTTGAGCGTTGTTTTGTGGCAAAGCAAAGTCTTTAGCTAATTGATCTAAAACACTGGTAGCACGACCTTGTGGTTTGTTATAACTTGGTTGGTTTTGATTATAAATGGGTTCAGCGTGCTGAACAGGAGTTTGTGGGCGTGGAGCAGTATATGCGAATTGGTGTTGTGGCTGTTGTTGTGGCTGCTGCTGTTGTTGTTGTTGCTTTGGTTGTTCCGGTTCATAAAAAGTTGGTGCATTATATTGTTGATTTTGTCCGAAATTCTAAAATAATAATTTCAAAAAAAAAAAAGAAAAGGTTTTTATTAAAAAGTTGTTAGCAACCGGAAATAAATTTGCAGTTAGTGACTAATATCTTACTTGACTTTGTGTGTATTGAAAATCAGGGCGTGCTGGCCTTGGTTTTTGTGAATAAACAACGTCAACTGGAGCGGCATTTGCAATTTGAAGTCTTGGTGGAGCTGGTGCTGGAGCATCATAATATTGTCTTCCTGCTGGTTCTGGTTGAGCATAACTAACAGCTTTTGGTGCTGACTGGAATAACGGCTTTGATTGAGCTTTTTGAACACGAGCAACCTAGAAATAAGAAAATATTTGTTTTTTAATCTTGATAAACGAAAAATTATTTGAATAATTTTTTTTACATATGGTCTCGGTTCTGGTGCTTGTGGTTGATTATCCTCATAATCATAATTGATTCTATCTTTTCCGGTTGTTTCGTCAACAAGTGTGGGTGGTGCCACCGTTATACCTTCACCGGATGGCTGGAAACCATATTTATTTGCACCATACTCAACAATACGAACCTTCAAAGAATAAATTTTTATTTTTAATTATATTGTTCAGTTATAGCATAAAACATGTTAATAATAACCTTGCCAGTTTCGTCGACGTATCCATACTTTCCTTTAACCTCGCCGTTTTGAGTTTTTGTTTCAATTTTAAATGAACCATCAGCACCTTCATATCCGTATGTATATGAACCATCTTCATTATGTCTGGAAAAGAATAAATTTATTTTTAAATTAATAATAATTATCTAAAATTATTAAATGATGCAAAATAGCAAAATTACATACTTATTGATTTGCTTTAAAATTGGCACTGGGGTTGGCTTAATATCTGCATGTTGTGCGCTAATAGTATAAACTATTGTGCATAAGATTATCTGTAATGCATATTTATTATGAAACAAGATTTTTAATTTTTAATATAATGCAATAACTAAATTTATCTATTTTGTATTTTAATAACAGACAAAGCTGTACATGAACTTAAGTTAAAGAAAACTGAATAAACAAACACGTTATTACCACATAGTTTTAAATTATAAAAAAAAATTTTTTTCATGAAATAATAATTTCAATTCGATTACGTAAATTACAAAACCAGAAAAAAAACAGTAGAAAGAAGGAAAATTATTCTTATCACGATTATAAGAAAGTTATTTAATTAGTAATTTTCATATTTAACGTATTTTACCTATAAATTATAGATTCTACAAATGGTAAAATATTTAATTAATGATAAAAATAAAATTAACTAAGCGAAAACAGGAATATTTCATAAAAATAAATCATTCATTCGTTAAATAACACAATAATAACTTAGTTAACATTATGTAATACCGTATGTAACTGATTCTCTTTTAATAAAATTATGTTTTGATTAAATCTTATTGAGATCTTTTCTGAAGCACTTTCTAATATTAATAAAAAAAAAAATAAAAAATATATTGACATTAATATGAATATTATTTTGTAATTAAAATATTGGCGAATATTTTAGTTTTTTCTTTTTTTTTTAATTAATTCACTATTTTGTTTTTAATTAATTATTAATATTAGACAATCACTTTTTTTTTAATTAAATTAAATTAATTTTTTTTAGTAACATTTAACATACCAATTTAAATCCAACCATTTTCTGTTATATGTAACTATAGTTCGAACTCAAAAGAAACTGAACTACTTTAAGACAATTATTGGGCTTTTATAGTTTAATGCCATTAAAATATATTTGCTATAGCGGTCTCGTTTTATTACATATAATTTAGTTATTAAATACACAACAACAGCATGATTTTTAACATTTATTGCATGCAAAGTATACACCAAGAGAATGGTTAAAATTATTAAAAATATAATAAAAAAACAACTGTTATTAACTTAACAATGCACCCACCAAGAACACAAACAAATAATATTGCTATAATGCATATTGATTATTATTTTAATTTATTTTTCTTCTATTTTAATGTTTAAAGCAGCGAAAAAAAAGCATTTTTTTTTTAATATTCGAAATCAGTGTTTCTTGGTAAGACAATAGAAAATTTGATAATAGTGGCATTAAGCCAAATTTTAAAATTTCTTTAACGAAAGTAAAAAAATGATTAATAATTTTTTTTTTTTTTGTTTAATTTATAATTCAAGTGACTAAACTTAAAGGTTAATGCAAAAAATATATTTTAGCGACTTATTTAAAAAAAAAAAAAAATTAACGAAAAAACGATAATAAAAATCTCTATCATGACTTGATTACCTTCATGTATGAATATGTTCTGCATTTTTATGTCTACAGAAAAAAAAAAAAAACAACGAAAAATCTACTAACCAAATATATGCATTTAAAAAATAATTATTTTATTTTTTCTCCTTACCTTTAATTAAACTTAAGCAGATAAATGATTTACTGTCTTGTATGTGGTTGTTGTTTTAAATAGCTTTCAATATTTTTTATTCGCCCAAAAAAAAAGAAACATATTATTTTCTTTATAGCTATAGCATATAAAATTTACAACAAGTAATTATTATCAATTGTATATCAATAAATACATATGAAATTAAATGAAGTAATAAAAATAATTAAATAAAATATTTAACACAAGGAAGGCAATAATTTTAAACGAGAGCAACTCTGTGACGTAATCACTTTCGATTTCCGTATAAACAACAAAAAAAAATTAAATAAACGAATTAAAGAAAAATAAAATATATAAATTTGGTTTTTCATTAAATTGCATTAAAAGTTTTACAAAAAAAAAAAAACCAATAATAGTTTTGTGACGTGTCTTATGAGGTAAAAAATTTTAATTATTAATGCTAAACATAAACAAGTAAGTTTTTCAAATAAAATATATAAAAACATAAATATGTATATAATATAAATGGAAAAAAAATCATTACATGCATATAATGTAAAAATAATATCGTCATCTATCTATAGGTAAAATAATAATAATAATATTAATAAACATAAAGAAAAACTAGTTGTTACATTAGCATTAATGTTGCGTATTGTTTTATATAAAATTATGTTTGCAACTAATGGAATTTTCTATTAAGTTTAAATTATAACTAATAAATAAAAATTTCTTACATAAAAAAAGTACATGTACTCACTCATATGTATGTACATGAACAACAAAAACAAAATTCTTTATGTAGAAATCATAGGTAAATCAATATAAATTTACAAAGAAAAGTAACAAAAACGAAATAAATTGTATAAAAATCATTAGTTTGTGGCGTGGTTTTACTTGGGATACCTGGTATTGAGGTGAATTGGTGAATTCAGTGAACCAGTTTAACTACTCTTCCTTTCTTTAACTGGAAACAAAAGACCTTGTAGTATATTAAAATGAATAAAAAAAAAAATGTTTTTGTATAATTCCGTCTCAATATTACAAGAATAATTACTAAAGCAAAGAGACAATACAATTAAAACAGAGTAAGGAAAAATAATAATAAAAAAAAAATAAAAAATTAATTCCAATTGGAATTCTTAAAACCACCCAGGAAAAAAGAGATAAATTTTTTTGCTTTTTCTTTGCATTAACTTCTATCGCGCTGAAGGTTAACCATTCATAATAATAATAGTAAAATGTAGTGTTGAATTTGATTGCAATCAAGAAAACTAATATATATATATTTATACACGAAATAAGTATTATAATAATATTAATATTTCCCATTGAAATATTAACACAAGTTATGCTCTATTTATAAAAGAATTTAATAAAAAAATTATTTGAATAATTTAAATTTAATTTTTTCTTATTTTTTATGCAATAAAAATATATACACACAATTAAATGGCATTTAATTATTAATTTATTATTAAGAAGTGATTTTTTTTTTATTATGTATTTATATATAGAATAAAAATTATTATCATTGTTATTTATAAAATTAACTTGCTTATAGACTTAAAAATATATATATTAAATATAAATAAATGGTAATTGAATGCGAAAAAAATAAAAAAAAAGGTACAAAAATAAATTGGCGCCAAGTGGAAATTATTATCCAGAATAATTTAATGAATAAGAACCTGTATTTAAATCAAAGTTTGTTGCTGGGTGCCCATTGAATATATTTGTATCTAGTTGATAATTATTACGCTGTGGTGTTTGATAATTGTTCTGTTGATATTGTGGCTGATAGTTTGATTGATAATTTTGCTTATTGTATACTGTTGGCTGGTAATTATTTTGCTGATATTCTGGCTGATAATTTTGTCTATATTCTTGTTGTTGTTGCTGTTGATTGTAATTATTATTATTATTGTTATTATTATAAGATGGCTTTTGATAATTTTGATTAAAATTATTATTATTATTAAAATTAATTGGCGCTGTTTGTTTACTGGGCGTTGAAATTCTAGAAGCAGTGTTATAACGACTATCTTTATAATAAATTGATGGATCTTCACGATACTGTCCATCATCATTATCATCATAATTTGAATTAACTGAGTTTGTAAGTGTGGGTGGTGCAACATTAATATCAGTACCTTAAATTAAAAGAAATTATTTAATCTAGAAATTTAATTAAAATTAATAGAAAATTTTTTTACCTTTAGGTTCAAATCCTCTTCTGCTTGCACCATATTCAATTTCTCTTAAATTACCACTATCGTCCACATAACCGTATTTACCATGTACCTCACCATTTGCGAATTTTGTTTCAATTTTAAAACTACGATCAGCTGCTTCATAACCATAACTGTATGAACCATCGTCATTGTGAAGATTTATTTGTTTTAAAATAGGCACAGGTGTTGTATACTTATCTTGTGCATTTACCACAACAATCAGCAACAATGCTGGGATTATCATCAGCGCACAATTAAACTATAAAATTAAAAAAAAAAAAACAGACAATTAACTCAGTATTCATTTCACTAAATAGAAATTTCTTAATGTTTTAATAAATAACAAAAATATTTATGATCTAATAATTTTTCTTGTCTCTTTTAATCTAATTTCGTCACAATTATCGTTAAATCAATTCAATTATAAACGTACCATTTTTGCCATATTAAACTGTATTTATTATTATTATTATATATCTGCTACTTGATAAAATATATAACTAACAAACACCTGAAACTAAAACAACACGGTATTTATACTATTTTCAACTTCGTTAACCAGACCCGAAATGGTAGACGTTATATATTTTGCTTATACGAATCAGAATTTGATTGTATAATTATATTTAAAGTATATCAATATATAAATAAATGTAATATTATAATAAAATAAAAAAAGAAAAAATTGAATAAATTATATCAAAGACAACAAGAAATAAAATAATAATAATAATTTATTTATTATTGCGTATAGAAATATTACTTTTGCTTATAATATTTGTATTTTCTATTGAAAAATTTTATTATTTTTTTTTTGCATCATTTAACCATGTTGATGTTGAAATGATTGATAATGTATAAAAAAGGCAATATATATATAAGCATACCAAAAATATTTTACACCTAAACCGCATACGTTTAATAAAAAGTCTTTTTATCTTTTTTATTCATCATACATTGTTTACAATTCTGCAGACGTTTATTTAAATTTAATAATAATATTTTTATTTTTTGTTTTCATATTTTTCAACCGTTAGGTTTGCCTAATTTATTTTAAATAAAAAAATATATATTTGCATACAAATAAGATAATTTAAATAATAATAATAACTCAATATACAGACAGAGTTTATTGTTGATTGATTTTCACTTCATTTATACAATAATATATAATTAATTAATAATAAACGTAGAAAAGAGAAAAAGAAGAATTCTAATACAAGACAAACATATATAATGTAATAAAATTATATTTATGTTGCTTAGCTGATTTCATGTCATATTCACTAACCTGTTTTTCTTACCTTATAATTCATTTAACTTGATTTTAAATTTTTTTGTTTTACCTTTATTATAATATTAAATCAGGAAATTTTTTTTTTTCTTATTAATTTCCGCAAATTGATTATTTTTCTTTTAATTTCTTTATTAATATTTGCAGAAAAGAAAAATTAATTAATTTAATTATTATTGCAAAAGAAAAATAAAATGAAAAAATATGGGACATTTTTATTTAAATTAAATATTATTTTTAAAAGTGAATAAAAATAAAAATTAAATTTAATAAAAATAGTTATTTACGTTTAATAATAATAAAAAGAAAAATAGTATAATGTATTGTCAGACACAGTCAAGTTCAATAATATTACCTGTAGTTGTTGTTATATGTTTTTTTTTGTATGAAATAACATACTTGTTAGCTTTTACTACTCTATTGCATGCAATAATACAATATTATTACTATTATTGAATTTAAAAACAATTTTTAAACAAAGTAGAAATTTTAAAATGCGAAAACAAAGTAAATATAGCGAATACCGTTTAAATAATATGTAATGCACTGATGCAAATTATTATTATTATTATTATTATTATTATTATTATTATTATTATTATTATTATTATTATTATTATTATTATTATTATTATTATATTAGCAAATAAAAGTCAACAATTCTTAAGTAAAAGTATTTATATTTATTTGTTAAATAGTTAAATATTCCTAGAATAAAAAAAATATAACCAATGGTCACAGGTATTTTTATTATTTTATATATATATATATACCGTTGCATGATAATATTTACTTTATTCGTTTTTATTTTTTTCGTTACTTTAATTAATTTAATTAATTATTATGTTTTTTTTTTTTTTTTTATACAAGCACTTTGTTAACAACAATGTTACTCAAAATAATAATAAAAATATGTTTAAAAATTAAAATTACAGTATAATATAAAGTTGAATATAATAAATTAAGATAATTGCATCCTAAAGTATTTAATATTGTTGACTAGGGATATACATAAATATTATAAATAAAGAAAACTAAAGCAAAGTAGCATAATATTAAAAGTAAAGAACTTTGCTGATACTTAAATAACTTATATTCATTTTTATTTAAACAAAAAATAAATATTTTTTTACAACACATGTATGTTGTGTACCTTACAATAAGACGAAACGGGATTCTTATTTCATAAAAATAATAAAAAATGCCGATATATATAGTTATATATATATATATATATATACATAAGTATAATGTACAGAAAAATGTGTATAAAAACAAACTAAATAAAAAAATAAAATTAAAATATAATAAAAATTATATTTTTATTTTTTCTTTTGCTGACTTTATATTGTTGTTGGCTTATAAAGTTGCTTTATAAACAACAACTTAAATGACTTTTAAACCCGACTTATATGAATTTGATATCTGTTTATGTCAGTCCACCACAGACCATGTAGAAGAATAGGTCTTGAATTTTAACATTAGTATTATTAATAATAATAATAAATATTAGCAATCATAATTATATAGAGTAAAACATAATTAATTTGTGATTGAAAGTACTAGATTTATTGTTTATAGAAAAGAAAAATTTCAAAATAAATTATAATAAACAAGTGACGGTGATATCATTGTAATTTGTCAACTTAAACTGAGTCACATATTATTTCATGTTTTCATGTATTATTATTTGTTTAAAGTTTTAGTTGATTTTAGTTACAAAAAGAAATAATAATAATTATTATTATTATTAAAATAATATTTATTAATAAAAGTTTAGCAGTTAATTAATTTTCAAGGCTAACTTTTATTTTATTTAATTTCTTTATTATATACAATTCTTTTGTTTTATATTATTAATTATTAATTTTGTCTTTTTATAACAAATAAATCAAAAATTGTTGTTCCAAACTACCCCAACTGTAACCTAATTAATTTTTTGTTTTTTGTTTCTTACCTGTCACTGAACTGAATTTTATGTTAATTTTGTTAAGTAATTATTATTATTTAAAAACAAGAAAAAAAAATAATGTACAAAAATGCAATTAGTGAAAATAAAATTAATAAAAAAAAATCTATAGAAAAAAGATTTTTAATTAATTAATTAATTAATATTTAATAACATAATAACATAATAATTAGGCATAGAAAAATATATATTTTTATATATATATAAAAAAATATATATATTGTTTTCAAATGAAAGGAATGGCTAGTGCAGGAACAAAATCCAAGGTCTATATTCTCTTAACGGTATGAATAGTTGTTTTTTTCTGTTAATTTTTTTATAATATTTTTTTTTTTTTATAATAACACCACCACATAAGTACACAAAACATAGATTCAAGCATAAAGATTGTGTTATTTCATTATTACTATTATTATTATTATTAATTTTTCTTATTTTTAAAATATAAATAAAATAAAATTAAAAAAATAGACAACAATTACATATTTTATTTTTCTCACTTTTGTTGCTCATAAATATTATATGTTTTACATTTTTAGTTGATAATTATTTATTTTATTTTAAATAAATATATTAAACATAATAAATGAAAGATATAAATTCTTACTTATTTCTTGTTTTAATTTTTCTCGATTTTTTTATATTTTTTTTGCTCTTTTAATATTTATTATTATTAAAAATACAAAAAAAATTTGCCAATTAAATGTTAAACATTAAATAGCATTAAATGCTAAACAATGAAGAGTAATGCAATACATATAATCATGTACTCATAGATTCCAGTAGTCGGCGACATTGAACGTCCTTGATTTAACATTTCAACAATTAAATATATATATATATATATATATATATATATATATTAAATGGTTTATCAAAACTGTAAGATTAATGCAATAAATATTTATTTTTAGATTTTTTGCATGGCAATTTATACGCATTTATTATATAATAAATTATTATTGATGCTATAAATTATGCGATAAACTGATTAAGATATATATGTACATGGTTTTGCTTCTTATTTACAACATCTTAAAATTAAATATATAAAAGACATATTACTTACAATTTTAATCAATTAATTATTTATATACTATTTTATTTATTAATGAATTTTTCTTATTATTTTAGATTATTTACATCATAGCTTTGTGCTATTCATTACCTATTGATAATAATAGAAATGATAATGTTTTTCCTGATCATTTGCCATTACCAGTAAACGGTTCGATAAATAATGAAAATAATATTCCTAATTTAAATGTAATGAATAAAACAATAACAACTGTTTATAATGAAAATCTATCAATATCTGTTGACAATGGAACTAATTATAATTTCAATAAAAGTGAAATAAACAACACAGATGATGTTTTAAGGATAAAAAATAATTTAACAAATTTTCGTAATTTACATGAAAATGGCGATAAAATAATTGTTTCGGTAAAAGTAACATCGTCATCAGGTGAAAAACATAGTGAATTTGTTAGTAATCCAAAACGACATAATGAGGAAAATCTTCGATTTGGAAAGGAATTACTACAAGCTAAAGAGGAGCAGCAGCCGCAACATCATGTAACTGTAGCAACAGATATTGTTGACAAAAATAATACAGAAATTAACATAAATGGATCACAAAGTGATAATGGCTATGAAGTTTATTTTCCCAATGTTCCTGAATCTTTAGGAGATGGCCATGATTTAGAGGAAACCGATCAACATGATTCAAAATATTTTACATCTCAAGAAGATTCAAATGCTGATTCAACTAACTATCATTATGTTGTTGCATCTCCATATCCTACCAGTGATTATTCGAAAATTGAACCATCTCAAGGAACAAATACAGGAACGAATAGCAATAATAATAATGAAAAGGAACAAATACCATATCAAGCGCTTATTGTTATTAATAATAATTATAAGGAGACTAGTGCACAGCCAAGATCAATCTCTTATAATTCAATGTTACAAAGTGTTAGTGAAGTTAAATTGTGGAGTGATTACAAGTCATATTCTTCTACAAATGATAAAATTGAAAATAAAACCGAAAACCAACAGAGGCCTAGAAGCAGAAGTGAAAGCAATTCATTCTTGGACCGTAAATTCAGCTATGATCATCATGATTCAAGTGAACAAAGTATTACATCGAAATATTTTAATAAAAATCTAAATCATGGAAAATTCAACGTAACTAAATCACCGCAATTCACTCGTAAAATTATTTTCAATTTAGATCGTTTGCCCTATGACCTATTAAATGCCCCGGTACAAGATCGTGGCAGTATTAGTGCTAGTGATGGTTTAAATAGTGAAAGTGCATCTTTGTTTTCATCAGCAACGGAAAACAATAGTCTAAATAATAATAATTTTGGTAAATCATCTTTGAATAATGAGAAATTGCAACATATTAATCGTAATAAGGAATCAGTTAATTACTTGTACACACAAATCCATCCACTTCTCTCGCAATACAAAGAAAAGCATACAAATAATAATAATAATCCAGATGAGAATGAGGAACGACATTATAAAATTTTGATTACACCAAGACCGGACAATCTGGATTCTACATCTTATCAATACTCAAAAACATCTAGTAATGATGTAACGTCACTCGAGAATACCGTTTCACCGTCATACTTCACAGATCCGCCAAGAAATCATCACATTAATACACCGATCGGTGATCCAGACAAGCAACAACAGCAACTAAATAATATTCAGGAGATTTCGGGTAATAAAAATAATTACAATGCTGATGATGTCGATATAAATAGTTCACCAATCGATAATGATTCTCATAAGGTTGGTTTTGTTATTGAAGGATTAAATTATCGTAAATATCGTATAGAGGAGAAAACATCTGAAGGTTTTATTGTCGGTGAATACGGTGTTGTTAGTAATAATGATGGCAGTTTACGCGGTGTACGTTATACAGCTGATTCAAATATAAATCCAAGATTAATACAAGAAACACTATTAAAATTTTTATCACTTTAAAAAATAATAAAATCAACAAAACAGTTTTTCTAATAAAGTTTCTGAAAAAAAAAAATAAATTATTAAATTTGTTTTTTCTTTTTTTTTTTTTATTATTTATTTATTTATTTTTTTATTTATTTTTTTACAAAATTTTCTATGCTTTTTTTTCTAAACAATCATAATAATAATAATAATAGAAAATAATAATATAAAAACATGAATAAAATGAGTAAAATCACAAATATTAATTTAAGAAAAAATTTAGTGGAAATCACCAATTTAATTAAAATTAAAAATTTGCTAATGATAAAATATAAATTAAATAATGAATGATTTTTTTAACATATTGATAAAATATTGTTTAACATAATTACATGAATAAAAAAACAAATTATTTAACAATTAATACTTTAGATTAATGACTACACAACATAACATTTAAAAACATAATAATAATAATAATTAATAAGTGTTCATCTAAAACCAGTGTAATTAAAACAATATAAAAATATATAATTAACTTTAATTAATTAATCTATTATTTAAATTTTAATTGATTTAAACGAAACGAAACGAAACGAAATTGATGTGTTGTGTCTTTTTAATATTTAACCCTTTTGTTTCTGCTATTTTTTTATTTTTTCTTTGTGTTGCGAAATATTGATGAACAACCGCATTATTATTTACAAGAAAATCCTCAACCAAATAACTTTATTACATTATTTTTTTTTATTTTTAATTAATAATTTTATTTTTCCTTTTCGTTTTTCAATTATAATTAAGAAGTTTTTTATTTATTTATTTATTTTTTTATTTATTTATTTATTTCTTTATTTATTTATTTAAATAAATAAATTTTTCATTCAACTTTCGATCGTATTTAATCTATTTATTATATAGAGTTTTTACTTTATTTTTATTTTCACATAAACAACGATTAACCTGAAAATATATAAGAAACAATTAGTAAATAGAAAATTATATATTTTAATTAAATTTAAAATTATTATTTTATGTAATGATTTAGGTTCTTTCTACTTTATACATTATATACTTTGGCTTGGTATTATATACAATTTTTTGGGTTTTAAATTAATTTTTTTTTTGGTTATATTTTTATGTATATTTAATTAATTTATTAACAAAATTAAGCTATAAACATTCTCATCTTCGCTTTCTAAATTATTAATGAAGTAAAATATAATAAAATAAATTAACACAAAGAAAGAATAAAAGAAATAAAGACAAAAAAAAAAATAAAGCTTTGAAATAAGATGTTTAACCAAAAAGAAAAAAAATTAGCGTTTTGATTGTTAATTATTTTTCTTTCTTTAAATTTTTCATTGTATTTAATTTATCTTTTGCCATCGAAATTTATTTACTATGAAGTAGTTATATACACATACAGAGGAATTTATTATAATGGTGAAGCGTCTTTTCTATTTACAAATGATTTAAATAATAATATTAATAATAATATTTGTTATAATTAAAATGATTTATGAATATTTACTATATGGTTATCTACATCACATGATCCGATTAGGTCAAGTAAAGTCTTTTTTATTTTTTTAAGTATTTTTATGTATATTTTACGTTTTATTTACCTTGATCTTTGTTTGTAAAAAAAAAAAATATTAAATTAATAAGTATTTTAGTACTTAAACTATTTGCAAAAATATCAGTCTTAATGTCTTAAATAGAAAATACGTTTTTGTATTAGTGATGGGTCATTTAATTCGTAACTGACTGATTTTTGAATTTCAAATTTTCCTAGTCCTCCGAATCCAAATGCATCGAAATTTGGATGATTGTCAATAGTTGGCGGTCCATATTGTAAGTATGTTGCAGTTTGTGGTTTACTTATTGGAGGTGGTATAGTAGGATTAGATGCCAATTTAAAGGTAAGTGATTGATATATATTATATGGATTTGGTTCGACATGATTATGATCATGAACTGAGGACACCGAGGGTGTCGTGTCATGTGCTTTTGGTATATTTAAATAAGTCAATTGATTTGGAGGACTAGCGTATGCGGTAGTTAATGAATGGGTATGTGATACAGTTTCAATGGGTCCTATTGGAATGCCATTTGAATAGGATGGTAAATAATGTTTTAATGGTTTGAAAGCTGGTAATGGGTCTGGTGGTATTTCATATTGTTCAACAACTTTTTTCGCCGTTTTATATGTATTGTCCGTCTGATAGTTTATTGTTTCGCTTAATGTTGTTGTTTGTTTATCCTTAGATATGTTGTCTAATATTTGTCTCAAAACGTCAGCCGTATTTTGTGTACCATGTGATGAGGATCGTATTGCCGTATCATCAGCTGGCAAGTAATAGTTGTTTATCGGTTTACTCACTACTATTAATTAAAAAATAATAATAATTTATTTAATCCATTATGATTATGATTTCAATAACAAGATGATTTATGAATTTTTATTGCCAATCTGAATTATGTAGTTATTTATTTTTTTTTTTTTTTTTGAACGAATATTTATGAATCATTTTTGTCAGCTGAAATTATTTAAGAAGAAAAAAAACGAATTTTTTGCACTTATTTTTTGTATACCTTGTGAGTATTTATTTCCAACGTATGCTCCCGATGAAGAATGTCCGTGTCCGCTAGGTGGTAAGTATGCATTTGCATTATGAGGTGATGCGGTTCCATAGTCTTGTGACTGTGAAGAATGTCCCGCTGAGTAACCTGTATGTGAAGGTTCTTCATAGCTTGTAAAGCCTAATAAAAATTATTTCAATTAATTTAAATCTTTCAATTAATTATGCATATGAATGAAATGATTTTTATGATGTGAAATGAATGTGATAATAATGTGTTTTGTGATAGTGATTGGTGATTTTTTTTTCCTCTTCTCTAAACTAAATTTTATAAAATAAAGTGAAATTGTCTTGCTGCGTTTGAAATATTCATCGTAAAAAAGTGAAAAAACACAATTCTTCATTAAAATAATAGCAAATAATAACTAATAATTAACAAAAAGCAAATAAATGTAACGAAGTGTGTTATTATTAGAGGTAAAAATTGGAATAAATGTAAATTAAAATTATGTTTTTATTGCGATTCATCGGTGAATGACTTTTAAATGAAAGTAAATTGAGGTCATTTGTATGTATAATTTTTTTTTTCTTTAAAAATCATCGAAACAGATATTTACTGTATTCATTTATGATGTTTTGTTGTTAATTTTTTTTTTTTATTTTATTTTAAGAGAGAAATTGCGGACAGAAACCGAATTTATTATATACGATGTATGTATGTTGTATGTATATTATAAATTTATTATAATTTTGTGACTTTTATGTGCAATGGTATTTGATTTTATAAGAAAATAAACTATGTGTTTATCTTTAGCAATACTGTGATCGGCGTTGTTGTTATTGCTAGTTGTGTTTTATTTTCCGTATTTGTTTATTTGGTTTGTATTATTTATGAAAGTGATTTATTCATACTTTCACTGTGACCCGTTGGTCCAGTATGATGTGGTGACGACGATGAAGCGGATGACGATGCGCCGGATGACGATGATGATAATGAACCTGATGCAGAAGCTGATGCAGATGATAGTGATGAGATACTGCTTAATTTTCCTAAATGATTACCTGAGGAATGTTCCTGATATGTTCCTGGTATTAAGTTTGCAGATGCAACTAATTTCTTACCAACATTTGATACTGCATCACCAGATGATTGTACTAACTGTAAATTTTACATCAATATTTACGTTTTAAATGAATTGAATGTTATGTAATTGTTACCTTGCCCTTGGCACTTATTGCGTAACCACTTCCTTTGATTAATTGACCTTTAATTGCAGTAACACCACCAGTGATTGCTTTCACTGCTTGGAAAATTGTATTTAAAATTGATTTTTTTAATCCAATTGCATCAAACTTTCCTTCTTCGCCCTAAAAACATATTTAAAAAAAAATTATAAAAACATGAATTTAGTCAAGTGAAACAAACAATATACATGTGCTGGTCCTGTAGGATGTCCAGAAGAATGTCCTTTCGACGATGATGCTGATGATGATGAACCACTACTTCCGGATGCTACTTGTGCAGATGCTTTACCAATACCGGATACTAAACCCTATAAAAATTTGCAAATTTATTAACAAACCGCAATAATTTTATGAAATGATTTTTTAATTTTCTTTTTTTTAAGACAAAAATCTTTACTTGTTTAAGATGAGTAAAAATATCAAAACCGCCAGATCCGGAAGCGCCGGCTCTTTTAAATCTAGAAACATCATCTACAAGTCCATAGTTATCAACTGGTTCAATACTTAATTCTGTGCTATCAATTGGGATAGAGTGTGCCAAAAGTGGGCAAACGATTAAGACAAATAATAGCTAAAAATAAATAAATTAGGAAATTATTTAATAGCATAATTATATTTTATGCAAGTCGACAAATACTTTAATAGCCCTAATAAATTATTTATTAAATGTCTAGCCAGTTACTACTTAACAATTTTATATAAATTTGACATAATAATATGATTTAGAGTTTTCAAAATAAAAGTAAACATAATTACATTAGTTATGACAATTATTTTACTCAACCATAATTTATCTTATGTAATAAAAGCGCATTAATGCTTCTTTTTAAGTTAATTCAAGTTTAATGTTTCATAAATAAAAAATTTAAAAAAAAGGCAAAAATTAAATGTTTTATTTAAAGAAAACAAGAAGTAATAAACATAATTTATTACATGGTAAAAAGTGTTTAATTATGTTCATTTTTTGCAGCAAACAACAACTTATTAACATTAATTTCACTTACACAATTTTTTTTTATTTATCTTAAATAACTTTTCAGTCCAATTTAAATTTAATTTTAATAAATTATTATTAACAATTTTCCATTTCTTTATTTTTTTTAATTACTTATTCATCAGTTTTACTTTTAACTAATTGTTTTCTGTTATTTTATCAACTTATATTTACTTATTGCAATTTTATAAGCTTATTTTACTATGTATTTTGTTGCTTATAGAGCCTTTCATTTCTTATTATTATTAACTTTCTAAACATGATGCTTAAAATGTTGTTAATAATAAATATATATATATAAGGCTAATATTTATCTTATTATAATTTATTTATTTTAAAGCGAATATAATCAGCGTTAATATATATTTAAATGACAAAAACAGGCTCAACTATTTACATAAATATATTCCTTTTTTAATAAAACTAATAACCATATGAAAAATAAAAATAAAATTAATTACAAATAATATAAAATAAAAGTAAAACCACTTTAAATGAATGCAATCTAGTTCTGCATTTACTTTCTTTTAATAGAAAATTTATATATGTTTATATAAAAATAAAACACTTTGCTAATAATATAATAAATTAAAGTAAAATAAAAATATTAATTAACAACAATTTACCTTCATTTTTAAATATTTAATTTTTTTGCTTCTCTTTTAATAATTAAAATAAATTTTATTTAATTTATGCAAAATATATGTTAAAATCAATAAATATTTTTGTTTGTATTATTATTGTTTAACTCAAGATATATACGTTTCCTGTATTATTCAATGTATTTTCGATAAAATTATAAATTTAATTTTTAAGCAGCTAAAACAGTAAGAGACACTTTTCTATTTTAATTAATTTTCTTTTTTTCTTTTTTTAAAGAAATTTTTATAAAATTAATAATAATCGTTGATTATTGTATCCAATTTGTATATTAATCCAAGTGTTGTTTTATTAACTTTTAAAGGCACAAAACCAAGCACAAAACATAAACACAATAAACAGTGAAAATATTTTAACTTTTACTTAAATAAATATTTTTTAATAATTTTTTTTTTTTAACTTTTGCCAAATGGATAAACACTCGATAAAATTAAGTAAACTCTCTTTGATTCAAAAAAAATATTTTTTTTATTAATAAACTTGTACCGGCATTTCTTTACAACAGTGATTTGATCAAGAAATACTTTTGACACACTTATATATATATAATTTCTTTTGGTTTTTTTTACAAAATGCAGAAACATTTTGGTGGGAGTCCCCAACCATAAGAAAATATATAAAACTATTGGAGAAATTATCCCACTATTGTTTAAACGTTATTTTTACACTGTGAAAAGATCTAATTTAAAAGAAATTTAAAAATGATTTTATGTAATTTTGATGTAGAGTAAGAAAAAAAAATTATTACATTAATTATTATTATCTAATAAATTCAGAAATTACAACAATCGATAGTTAATTAAATCCAAAAAAAAATAATAATAATAATAAAATGTACAGGTAAAACAGGTTCATTGATGTAAGTAAGCCCTTAAATTAGGAAATTTTAAAAAATAAATAAATCAATCAAAGGTCATTCAATTATTAAAATTGAGAAAACTTAACGCGTTTAATGTAATGCATGAATAATTCTATAAAACATTGTTATGGTTTTGGGTTTATTTTTTACTTAATCCTATTATTAGTTGATCTAAATAATTTTCACATTAAAATTAAGAAAAGAACGGCAAATAATTAAACTTTTAATGACAAGAAACCAAAAAAAAAAAACCCATTTTTTAATAAGCATTCACTATTTTCGTAAAATAATTATCATTAGCAATGTACTCTGTAAAGGTGAAAAAAAAAAAAAACAACGAAAAGTGAAAGGTAATAAATATTTTGGTGAAAAAAGAGAAAAAAATTAAATAATTTTTAAATACAAAAATTATAACATTTTAAGAAATTAAAGAATCAAATAAGAAAAATGAATGGTTATGTATTTCTTCTTTTCTTATTTAATTTGATGATTTCTATCAATTTATATTACGCTTAATTATCGCACCTATTTGAATAATAATTAATAAAAAAATTATTAATTTTATAGATCAATAACCTCAGTGAATACATAACATAGGTTATAGGTTTAATTAGATTCTTTGCATTTCTTATTTTAACAATGATATTCACTTTTGATTTTGCTTTGTTACATTTTTTCGTTATTAAAATAAGATCAATAAAAGTGAAAATCAATCGTGATGTTAATATAAGGATCGTAAATATTTGCTTAATAGCATATATCGTGATGTACAGTTTATTGTTTTCTTTTCACATCTAAAATCTTTATTCTTAATTAATATTCATACTCGACAATGCGTTATAATAGAAAAAATTGTACCGGAAATTATAGTAATAAATTAACAAAGTTTGAAGCATTTATGCTTTTCTTTGACATGGAACAGGTAACAGAATTTGTTATTGTTTCATATAATCACAACAACTCTTTAATAAATCCAAAATTAGATGATTAAACATACGCATTTTGTGCAAAAAATATAACGAGATAATTAATTATTCATAGAGAAAAATAAAATAAAAAACTGTGAATAAATAAACGTCAAATTGTAAGTGAAATTAATTAAATTGGAAATTCCTTACAACAACATTATAAAGAATGCCTCCGGGTATACAAACAATTGATTTTAATTAAATTACATCGAAATGTATGTAGGAAAAAAAAATAAAAAAAGAATTGCATATCTCGTGAAACGTTTGAATAATATTTAATAATAATAAAAAAATTGCACAAACGTAATAATAAAAAAAAAAGATCAACGTGTTAAATTATCATCTAAGCATTATAATATTATAACATTTGTTTTGTTTCATTTTAATACCTACCGTAGTGAAATGAAATTGTAATTTAAGAAGAAGTAAAATCTGTAATTTTTTTTTATATAATTTCGTACATACATTTTTATTAAATTAAAAAGAAATTAAATTATATTTTAATGATTGTTATTTTTAAATAACATTAAAAAAAAAAAAAAGAAAAAGAAATTTAGATTATCTAAGATGAATTAATAAGTAAAAAAAAATAAAAAATGTTATTATTATTTATTGAATTGATGAAGTAAATTATTTAATAAATTTTCGAAATTTTATGCAAGTATGTTTTTTTCTTTTTTTCCTAATAAATTAATTAACATAATATCCCTTTTTTTTAATTACAAAACAAATACTAAATTACTTTCACAAAATTAAGCAAAAATGATATAATTTTTGTTATTTTTAATAATAATAATAATAATAATTTATTTAGTTTGATTATAATAACTAGTCCAATTATTTATTGATTATTTTTCTATTTCTTATTATAAAAAGTGTAAATTCATTGTAATAATTATTAAATTTATTATTTATAAATACGTGAAAATTAATTAATAAGAAAAATTATTAAATTTCTATGATTATTTCAATTAAAACAAATATAAAAAAAAATAATTAAAAGCGATTATAGTTATTATAGAGAGTAAAAAGCTTCAAAAAAAATTATTTAATATTAATTTTAATGTAATTTATAAAGCAGGTAGTCAGTTGTTACCATTAAAATTAATAAGTTGGAAAATAATTAATTATATTTTATGTAAATAACATTTAAATACTGTAATATATAACTATTATAATCTAATTTTTATTTATAGGAAGACACATAACTTATACAAATGTTTATTTTGTGAAAGAAATGAAAGAAAAGAAAAGAAATGAGAAAAGCTTTATTATATATTTATATATATATGGTCATGTTTGTAATCCAAATCATATCATAGTATATAGAAAGAAAGAAAATTATATTTTTTTAAAAAAATATTATTATAATTATAAAATAAGAGAAGAATGAAATAAATAAAAATCGTTTAAGATAAGGTAAAAGTAAAAGTGCAAAATTACATAATTCATATAAATTTTATTTTCATTGAATGCTTAATTTTCCGCTTAATCAGGTTTAACAATTATTTATTTTATTAAATTATAATTTAGGCAGAACCAAAATTTGTAACATTTTTTTTTATTAATGCAATAAACGAAAGTTTCGCAATTTATTCTTAATAGTTTTAATTATTTTTTTCACTCTAAATACCAAATAGTTTTATGTCAAGGAAATTAAAATTGTCAAAGATGACAAACAAATGCTTTATTTATTTATTTATAAATTTATTTATTTTTTGAAATGTGAACACAAATCAGACGACAAAAAATTAATAAAAACGGCATCTAATAACAAAAAGAAAAGAAAATTTAATGGAAAGTGAAATCGAAAAAGCTTTTTTTTCTTTAAATTTTATTGACAATTTTATAATAATAATAATAGATTTTAGTTATAATGAATCGTTTAATTAAATAAATGTTTCATTTAAAAAATCTCTGGACAATGAAATATATTTTTAATTTTTTTAATAATTAATTAAAGTAAATATTTAATTATTATTATTATTATTATTATCCATTTCCATAACAATAATAATAAATGATTTATTTTTGTTCTTAAAATTTGCATTTACATAAAACAGGCAAAGAACATTTTTTAATTATTTTTAAGAATTAGGACTTTGTGTCTCCTTTACCATCCATACGAACAAGTTTATTAATTTTAATAAATAAATAAAATTTAAGAAAATAAATATAAAAAACCTGATTAACTAATTAGTTTTTATAAAATATGAAATCTGAGATGTGTCATAAACAAGTCAAGAGTACATTTTTTTACATT
Source organism: Ptychoptera contaminata (assembly GCA_963942525.1). Lineage (NCBI taxonomy): Eukaryota > Metazoa > Arthropoda > Insecta > Diptera > Ptychopteridae > Ptychoptera > Ptychoptera contaminata. The sequence goes on along the minus strand of OZ012637.1, from coordinate 40,521,097 downwards.
AAAATAATTTTATTTTAAATATTAATAGCGATACAATTTTTATTTGTTTTATTAATAAATGCAGATTTCTCGTTAATTTCATTTTTAATTTTATTTATTTATATAAAAATAAAAATTATAATTATTATACAAAGTTTCTCCAGCGTATAAATAAACTGAATTTATTTTTTTATTTAATTCTAATAATTCAATGAAAGTCCTTAAACTAGGTGAGTTAATAAAAATTAAAATAAATTGTTATAAAAATCTTTGTTGAAAATTTTACTGTAGTTTAGTATATCCTTAAACCATAATATCCTCCTTAATCGATTCCTTAATGTTAACGAACTAACATAGCTAAACGCCTGTACATACGGCAACCAATATAACAATAGGGGCTGGAAACCTTTTAAACAAACTGCTTTTGTGTCAAAACTTAAAAAAAAAAACTAGCAAAATTAATCATTATTATTATATAACTTATTCACATAAATTAATTTTACCAACAACTTTTACATTTATCTATAATAAAAATTTTTGTGTATAAATAATAATAAAATTGCTTCTGCAATTAATAATAAAATAAAACAAAAAAAAAATATTATTATTTTCAAAATATATATATATGCTTTTACTTTTAATATAATTTTTATATTTTTTCAGTTAAATAATAATAATAATAATAATAATTTCACAAAAAAAAAAACAAAAGTAAATTATTTTAAGATCATTTTAAAGAAAGAAAGAAAGCATAAAAAAAATTCTGGTTTTTCCAGACAGGATTGAATGAAGGTAATAAAACTCAGAAACGAACAGAAAAAATAAGGCGTTTTATATTAATTTAACCAAAAGGTAAATGTAACAAAGATGCCTAAAATTAAATTAGCACTTGAAATCTTTGAAAAAAGCATTATAAAAATATTAATAAAAATAATAATAATAATATTAACGAAATTACTGTTGTCCTGTAAAGTATCATTACCATAAACGTTCTTTAGTCTTTAAAGCATATCAGGTAAAAATGGTAATAATGTAGAAAAATATAAAGTGAATTTACTTTCGGTTTCTCTTACCTTTTGTATCGATGTGTAAACAAGTAACGAAATGTCATTTAAATTAAACGACGACGACGAAAACAACAGATCTTAGTAAATAAATATATATTTTTTATTTAATTAAATTAAAGTAAATAAATATAATTAAAGCGTTTTTTTATATTTAAGACTAGCATATCATAGTTCAAAATACTCATAATTATATAAAAGAAGAACAAAGTGAGTATATTACGTCAAAACAAAAAGGTAATTTCCAAGGCATAAATTAATGTAATAATATATTATTTTAATTATTATTATTATGTGTATGCGCCAGCAAAATAAAAACATTTATTGTCGAAAATAAAATTAAAAGAAAATTTTTAATGGCACAAATAAACGTATATGACATCAGAAACATGTCGAATAATAATAATAATAATACAAAGATATTTTTAGTGGATAAATTTTTTGTAATTACTTCTATTTTTGTTTATTAAACCGGCTTTACGTTAAAATTCAAAAAAATCATGTTTAAGTAAGCAATGGAACAAGTGACGCCACTCGACAAATATACATACATCTTGTTTTATAAATTCATTAATATTATATTTATTTTGCACATTTTAATTTCACAAGAAACGTGCAAAAAAGTGTTAAAAGATGCAATCGTAAATCATAATATTATTTAAATACTAATATTTATGAAAAAAACAAAAATGAATGCAGAGAAAGTTCCTATGAAATTATTACAAATCAACATGCAGTACGCCAACACTGACGAATTTAATTAAATTACACCTATTTAAATAAGAAAAATTAAACAGATATTTGACATTAGTGCACGATTTTTTATTACACCTACAAAAAAAAACAATTATAATAATAATAATAATAATAATCTTAATAAATAATATTAATAAAATTAATCAATAGTAAAACGTGCACTTGTATATGTATGCGCCTATCTCTTTTCAATAATCATATGTTCGTTAAATGGCAACAAGTTAATAGGAGATATATAGTAGAAATGAAGTGGCTTTTACTCGTATTTGTTTAACTCAGGTAAAACTACCTGTATTATTTATTAAACTTAAATAATAAACAAAACTAAAAGAAAAGAAAATATGGCGATAACACAAAAAAAAAACCAAAACATATAAACACGCTTAAATATGTACAGCCTGTGTAGGCTATAATTAGTTAGTAAGACGACAGCACAAGTGAATATAGTTTAATTAATTTATATATATATTTGTGAGTGATTTTCAGTATTATATTTGTTCATCATCTAATTCTCAGTTCATTTGAGATGTCATCACATCAAATTTTTGTTCTAAAAAAGGAAATAAAAATTAATTTACATAATTTATTACAATTATGTTCTGTGGTTTAGTTTTAATTTTATTTTACTATTATTATTATTATTTTTTTTATGCCAAATGTAAATTATAAATAATTATTTTGTTTATTATAACCAACAAAATATAAGAAAAAAACAAAAAAAAAAGTACAATAAAAAACTAAAGAAGAGAAGAATTTAAAAACGGAATTTCAGTGTCACTGTCACCGTCATAGTAAAATTAATTAAAGTGCAAACTTTAACAAATTGTAAAAAAATAATATTTTATTTGTTTTAATAAAAAAAAAAAAAACATTTATTTAAATTTACTCCACACATTAAAAAGAAAAATACATATAGTTTTATTTTGTTTCTTATTTATTTAAATCATAGACACGAAAGTATAATCACGTATCGCTGTTATAATTATTTTCTCCTTAATTAAGTTTAAAAAAAAAAAAAAAACATAAAATTAAGAAAACTAAAATTTCTACGAAACAAAGTTCAAACAAAATTACACAGAAAAATAGAAAAAAAGAAATTTATTTTTAATTAAATTAAAATGTCAACGATATATTGGATATTAATTACTGGACAAGTTCTTCTTATATCGTCCGTAAGTATATATTAAAAATTAATTTTGTTGTTTTAATTATTTTTTCTATTTCAGCCATAAGCTAATTTTGTGAATTTATTTTTGTTTCTAAATTAGAAGAAATAATAATAGAAAAACTTTAATAAAACCTTGAATATGCTTATTTTTCTAACAAAAAAAAAATTTTTAATATTTTTTTTTATTATTTATTAATTTATGGACATAAATAAATAAACTTTACTTTGTCGTTTTTCGTTATTTAGTTTTGTCATGGTAGAGCACAAATGAATTTTTCTGACAATCAGCCAACCGATGAACAAAACACAACCGATTATGATTTAGATACAATAATGTTGAATCCAAGATATAAAAATATTACTGGTTCAATGATACGAGGCAGAATTGATGCTGTTTTTCAGGTGCATTTTTAATTCATTCAATTCAAATACTTTATAAAAATAATAATAAATTAATGACGATTTTATGTTACAAATAGAAGCCAGCAAATAAATCAAATGCTTTATTAGTTGTACGTAATAAAGATGGTCAATTAACATGGAAAGATGACAATGGAAACAATTCTCCAAGAAATGTGTCGTCGGTGTCTCAACGTATACCATCTAGAAGTAGTGTACGATCAACAATGCAATATGGTAATTACAAGAAAATTAAACAAAATTTATAAATTGATAATAAATTTAAAAATATTTTCAGAAGCTTCGGTAATTGTATTTCCAGATAATAGAGATGAACCACGATTACCGTTTATGCCAAATAAACAATATGTGCCGAAATGCTCGAATGAAGAATCTTATTGTGAAGATCGTTCAAATTATCCAAGTGAATTAATTAATGAATTAGCATTAAAACAGTTTCAGAATTTATTTGGAAAAGATGAAGTATACGATGTCAATGTAGCACAGAGATTCGATGCACCTTTTGAAGAAAGTTTATGTGCTAGCCAAGAGAGAACAATATTCCCTACACAAGCACTAAATACAAACAATGAATACCAATTTATTGTAAACGTTGGTAATTATTCGCAAGGAGTACGTATCGAAGAGTGTGTGTAAGTATTTAATCCTTTTTGTTAATTATTAACTCAACGTTAAACTATCTTAGAATATTAATTATTATTTATTTGCAGGAATAGAAATTCAAAGTGTAGTTACTCAGATAATTTTCCTATTGGATACACAACAGAATGTAGACAAAAGTATACATATCGTACATTAGTTGCATTAGGAGAGTCTGGCCAGCCAAGTGTAAATTTATTCAAAGTACCGTCCTGTTGCAAATGTATTGTCAAATTAAGTCATTCGAAGAGAAAAAAATAAGTTTTTCTTTTTACTTTTTATTTTATCTCCAATACTTTGGTTAATTTACTAACCAAAATGTTTTCTATTATACTTTATTTTAAGCTTTATAATAATCTAAATAATAATTATAATAAAATTAAAAAATTCGAGGCTAGTTTTTAAATTAATAATAATTTATTAATTATATATATTTAAATATTGTATATATATATATTTGTGATTTTAAACATTTATTAATTTATAGCATGAGAAAAAAAAATAGAAAGAAATTAATTAATGAATATATAATAAAATATGTAAAATAGTCCTAAATATTAATTATAAATGAAAATATGTAAATATGTTAAATAATTTGTTTATTATTATTATTACAATTATAATTTTGATGGGTACAGGATGGCTGGTACAACTTGCAAATAAAAACAGAAAATAAATAAATATTTCTGTTATACAGAATAATTTTAAAAATTAAATCAAGAAATTATTCTTTAAAATTCAATAATAAAATTAATAAGATTAATGATAAGTCAAAAGTGATCTTTAAAATAAATATTTGTTCAAGTAATTTTACTTTGATATGTGTTTATGCTTTTTCTTTTTATAAAAACTTTGTTTATCTTAATTTAAATAAATAAATAATGAGATTTTAATTAAACTTTTGAATTATTTTTTATTGAAACATAACTTTAAAAAAGTTTAGATAAAAATACGAAAAAGTAACATGTACAGTGCTTTTTGTGTCTTTGCTAATATTTAAAGGATTGCCAAAAATATTTAACATAATAACTAGAAATGTATTTTATTAATTAATTAAAATACTAAACTAATTAAATTAAACATTTAAATGAAAATAAATTAATTAAAAATTGAAGAACAAATATTTATCAATTTAAATTGATTTTTCAAAATAATCACGGTCGATAAAGCAGTCAATTGTCATAATAATTATTTAATAAGCAAAACCTCAAACCAGCAATTTGTCACATTTATTATATGTCATTTCCTATCTGTCAAAAAGCAATATTTATTCGTTTTACTGATTAAAAAAAAATTTGTTTAAATAAATAATAATAAACATAATAATTAATATGTGCTCATCCCTATTACGTTTTTCTAATGCAGTATTTAAAAGTGCATTATTAAATACTGAATCAATAACGTTACAACAAACTCGTGTAAGTTTTGAAAACTTTTTTTTTTAAGGTTATAATTACTTATTTGTTTCATAATTTTACAGAATACTTTTATATTGAAACGACGATGGCCACCCGGCTTACACAAAAAAAATTTAAAGCCACATAAATTACGAGGAAGGAATTTTGTTTATGACTTAGTTGAAGATACAACCACTAAAAAGAAACCAAATATGGAAATAGTTCTTACATCTTTTGTAGAAGGAATTGGTGTCAAAGGTGATATTGTTTCTGTTAAGCCATCAATAGCTTACAATAAATTACTACTGCCAGAATTAGGTGTTTATAAAACCGAAGAAAATATTTTAAAATATGCAAAGAGTAAGGACGAAGAAATAAACAAAACCCATAGTTCACCATTTGCACAACGAGTTAGTTTTTTTTTTAATATAATATCAATAATTCTTTCCTATCTAACCGATTTATATTTTTCTCGAATAGACTGTGAACAAGTTAGAAAAGTTAACACTTCAAGTTGTTATGAATAAAACTAATCCATGGGTAATTGAACCATGGCATATTAAAACTTGTTTACGAAAAGCTGGCTATAATGCGCCTGAAGACACAATTACTTTACCAGAGACCCCAATAACCGGTCCAGATCTATTGAAACAAAACAAAGAATTCTACGTTACAGTAACAATAAATAATTTAGAGAAAGCTCGTGTTAAATGCAGAATCCATCATTGGAGTACAGAACCAAGTGACAGGCTTCCGTATGTATTTGAACATTGGAAAGAATCTGCTGAACCACTATTCGGCGATACACAAACAACAGAGAACAAAGCTTGATTTATAGAAAAATATAATTATTAGTAAATATAAATAATGTAAAATAAATAATAAAAAGAAAAATGAAATAAATTTCGCAGCTTTTTATTTTAGATTAATTTCATTTATTTTTCTTCTTTGTTTTATGTAAAAAATGCCATTTAACTTTTTTATTTTATTAACGAAGTATACAAATTCTGTATATATTTATTTCACTGTTAAATTTCAATATAACTAATTTATTAATTTAGATTAAAAAATACTGAATCGTTGATTTATTAATCATCAATGAAATAAGTATTATAATTAAATAATTTTCAAGAATAAAAATGAAAAAGAAAATGGTGTGTAATCTTTCTATATGATTTAAAAAGTAATTTATATTTATTTTAATTTTTTTTGTAATAAGTTATTTTCTTATTATTTGTGCATATTTCTTCAGTTCATCTTTATTTTATAAATATTTTCTATTATTTTTAATTAATCATATAAATAATTGAAAAGAATTTTACATAAAATTAATTAATGTTATGTAAAATTTTTAAAAAAGAAAAGAAAAACGAAACTCTTTGAAATTAAAATTTTATCATTGAATTACCTAAAATGCCTAAATTTATGTTAATTAATTAATTAATTTGAATAAAAATTTAATTTTCTCTGTTTTCTCACTGACTAAATTTTAATTAATTAATTTCGATTCTTATTATCTACAAAACTTCAATATAATTAATGAAGGTAAAAAGTATTTGTTTTTATTAATTAAAAATTATTTCCAATAAAATCTAAAAAATAATTTTTTTTTAAGATTTAATTAAAAAATTTTTTTGTGCTTTTTATGATTTTTTACTCATGAGGTTTAACCTCTTACAAATTTTTTTTTTTAGAATAGGATTCTTCGACACATTTTGTGCTTAAAATTTACAATAAAATAAAAATAATTCTTCCTTAATTATTAATTTGGTTTTAACTGATTTAAAAACACTTTACAAGTTTTTTTATTATTTATTTAAATATAAATTACAAGAGTTTTATATCAGTTAAAACCACCAAAAATTTTTTTTTTGTTATCTTATCTAATTAAATACAAAAAATTAAATTTACAAAGAATTAATTATCTTAAACTGTGTAAAAATTAACATAATTAATTCTAGCCAATTCTAGTTCATAAATTGTTTTCATTTTTTTTTATTCATTATTAACTTTTAAATATTATACAAATACTAAAATATTTAATTAATTAATTAGCAAATTAAGTAAATTGGCATATATATATATTTATTTATTTATATAAATTTTAAAATTGTTTTTTTTTTTTTTAATATAATAAATTTACTATTTAATAACGCAGAAATGGTATTTTTAATTATAACTTTTGTTCCTTAATTAATTAGTATTATTTACAACAAAAGTAAAAAAAAAAAACGTTTAAAAAATTTATGAATGAGATTTAAAAAACACCAATTGTAGTTTATATATTTAATTTAATTTAATAGACAATTGCTGATAAAATATTTAATAATTAATAACAAAATAATAAAAAAAAATTAACAAAGATAAATAATGATGCCTTTGATTGCGGCATTTCTGTTGCAGCAATATTATTTTTAAATTTAAACATTAAAAGATTTTTATTTATTAACAACAATATTTGGTGATTGTAAATTTATTAGTTAAAGAAATTTGTTTAGTTTTTTTTTTTTTTCTATACATATAAATAATTAGCGTTTTACATTTTGAAGAAATTTCTTTATTATTATTTTGTTAAATCTTTCAAATACACATATTTTAATTATAATTTATGAAAGACACATTGGAATTGAAAAAGGCTCAAATATATATAAATAACTATATATATTTTTAAATATTTATTAATTTTAATTATTTATTATTAATTTTTTATTTTTTTCAATTTTAATTAAGTTTTGTTAATTTTTTTTTTTTATGTAAATTTAAGCCATTATTTATTTTTTTTAAACGAAATAAATTAATTATGAGTGAAAAAACAATTTAACAAGTAAAGGGTGGTTAAATTTTTAATTATTAATTTTATTAATTAAATAATAATTTCAACTAAATAAAGAAGAAAATTTAAGACAGTCTTGACAAATATGTATGTCTTATTATAAATGTTTTATTATTTCTTATGAAAGCTATTATTAAATTTGATTTGAATTATTTAATCAAAAGAAACATTTTTTTTTGTTTTAGTAATTAATTAAATATGTATATATAGGTAACATTATTAATAACAAGATAAACATTAAAAGTTAGAAATGAATTGTTCATAGCAAATTTAATTAAAGTAGATTTTTTTTTATAATAATTATAATAATAATAACAATAATAATAAAAATATTGTTTAATTATTGTGATATGCTTACTTTTAAATAAATGTATATATTTATACTTTTTTTTTTAAATCATTTTTACGTTATTTATTAGCATTTAGTTAATTAATTAAAAATTTTGTTTTTTTTCTTTTATTTTTTGGTCAAGCTAATAAATAAACATATTTTTCGTTCACCAGTTTTAAATGATTGACCACAATTTGTACCAAGTTTTAAATATAAGCAATTGTAAATAAAACACTTTTAATTATTCATAAAAAGTTAATTAATATAAGAAAATAAATAATAATATAATTAAAGCCTGCATTGGCGACGACAAAACTTTATCGAATTAGTAAATTTCTTAAAAATACAAAATCAAATTTTTGTTTTTTTTTGGAAAAACGATGCAGCATCAAATACATATTATCAAAAATGATTGAATAAGAATAATATTATTTATGCAATTATCATCAATTTCTAAACATCAAAAATTTATTTATTCTTCTTTGGGAAAAAAAAAATTATAGTGATTATACAATACGCAAATCTGTCCATGATGTGAAACATAATTCTTCATGGAAATATTAAATTAAAATAAAAATTAATATAATATTTTAATTAATTAATATAATATGAAAAATGTATGTAGCGATCACATAATCACATGAAATTTATGTTTGTTAAGAAAATTTTTAATTTCAATTAAAAATTTATTATTATGACCATTTGTTTGGATTTACACAAAATTGAACTCTAATCCCGGCTCAATAATATCAACGGCCACACTATTACTTTTCTTATTTTTATTTTTTTTAATTTTCAATAAGTCTGATAGGAGGTCCGTTGATTCTGATATTAAACTACTTTGTCGTGATGAGAGTCCTAGTTATTGAAATCAAGAGTCCACCAAAACATGCCATCGTGCCAATAATTCACCACGAGTCGTTTCACGCATATCAACCCAATGTGCCATTTCTTCTGGGCCGGATGAATTCAGCCCTAAACTGAACCAGCCGACCATTTCATTGCGTTTCATATTACGTTTCGCATATATAGAGACCATTAATGTAACCTCGTTTAGTTGAAATAATGCAACCTGACAAAAAAATAATATCCAATATGAATAAATATGTATACATAAATTAAGTAAAGTGAAATTTTTACTTGAAAAACAAAGGTCTCTTTAAATAAAGGATTGGGTTGCCCCCTTCTCGTCGAAGTTTTAGCCCTAGCCATTTCTTGTCCCATACTACTAACTAAACATAATTTGACATATGTATCAGGAGCTTTGTTAAGTGCCAAATTCCTAAAGTGGCTGCCTTTTACAATCTACAAATAATATAATATTTTTCCATGAGCAACAATTGATTTTGTCCAATCTTCATATATTCTTACTTCGACAGTTAGACGACCAGTTGTTCCATTATATGCTAGCCCAAGTAGAAGTTCAGGTACTCCACCATGTTGCATTGATGTTGTAGAACCAGTACTATCGGAACGTGCTAAACTCAATAAATCACTTGTTGATCCATTAAACTACAAAACCAGAGTATTTATAATAAATATTTAAATTAATTTGATTTAAATTAATCTTACGGTTATATTTGCTCGTGGTTCTAATGACAACCATAAATTCGTTTCCAATTCTAAATCAATTGTTGCAAAACTAACAGCAGCTTCACCAATTAATCGTTCCCTTTTCATTCGTTCACATCCATACACACGAACTCGAAGTCCCATTGAGTTGACTTCTTCTGGATTAACTCGATGCAATAGAAAACTCTCCATAAATTGTGGATTCTCACCGGACCTAATTTTAGTTTTATGTTTTTGTTTTTTATTTGGCAACATCAATAATCTCACTTGGGTGTGAGTCGATTGTCCACGATCTCCAGATGGAATACCTTTTGCTTGTAAAACATGAACGGTCATCTTTCTCATAGGGGCATCGTACAACAAAGATATTTCAACACACCCAAATCTGCCCCCAATTGCATTTGGACCACCCGTATCTAAATCGGATTTAAGTGATTTTAAGTCACTTGTGTCAAACATTGATTCTTGCGATAATACCACAATACACTGAAATATATAAATTCATTAATAATTTTAAACGTAACGAATTAACGTAATTATTTACATCTTGATTATTTTTGAAATCTGGTACATCGTCTAAACTCTCTTGTTTTTGTATTGGCATTTTATAATATTTATTTGAATTTGCACTATTTCTTCGGCCATTGCTACCATCAATTCTGGTTTCACGTAATAGGGAATCGGGTGACTTCATATTATGAGTAATCAATCGTCGATCTAAAACAAATAATTATAATATAAATAAGGTATATTCAATTTAAATTTGAAAATATAAAACCTTTCTTTTCTCCATTCATTAATCCCGTATTACTTTCAATTGAAGCTTCAACAGAACTGTTTGAACTGCATTCACTACTTGATGCTGGCAGGCCTACTTTACCACGCTCAGCTATCGCTAATGGATCACTAGGTAAATCTTTTAATGCTGCTATCGTTATATGTTCCAGTCCATTAAAATTCAAACTCTGACTAAGTGGACTTAAAGGACCGCCACTATACCGGGATAATTGACCACTCTGGAGACTACATGATTGTTGTAGTTTAAGACGTCGTAAAATTTCCTCTTCAGAATCTGAACTTGTGTTCTCATCAAATGCACGTTTATGACCTTTAAAATATAAATTTTTTATTTTTGTAACACAAATAATTGTTTAGGACTTTTTATATTACTTTTGCACTTATAAAATATACCTAATTTATGTATATAATTTGATGATAATGTATTCTCGTCACAACATGATAAACCATTAGTTGCATTAAAGCACCATTTACGATTTATATATAAGAAGAAAACTAAGATAAGCGCCATAAATCCTATTAAGCCTCCAAACATTGTGGTAGCTTCCATCGAAACTGAAATTGAATAAATTAAATAACTTTGAAAATATATTTATTAAATAATTCACTCAATTGTATGTATTATCATGTTCAATGTATAATGTACTCGCATGTATTATTTATAGCATTACACACTTTTCAAAACCGGTCGATAATCATTGTTGAATCATTATTGTTTTTATTTTATTTTATTTATATTATTTACTAAACGCAAGTTATCATTTTTCTCTTCGAATAATATTTTTATTAGTTATATTGAAAATTAATTCTGCTATCGTATAATATGAAGCAAAGTAAAATTCCTAAACCATAAATAAATATTTTATTTTAATTTATTATTAATAACTACTGTAGCTGTAATGAAATATTTTGTAACAGGTAACGTGACCAACTGTTTTTTTTTTTTTCTTCTTCTTTTATAAAGTTTTTTACAATATATTTACTTGGTAGTCATGGTTATTTGTTTGACAGTCAACTTTTAAAGACCAAAATAATGATAATAAAAGGAAGAAATAATTTAATAAAAGATTTACTTCAAAATAATTGTAAAAATTGTTTAAAATATATTCGACGCATTACAAGAAGAGGTCATAAGTCATGGTATCCAGATCCAGAGTTTTTAAAATCATTTGGTGGACCAGTTATGTACCCTGATGAGACAACTTCAAAATGGAGGGTAAATTTTATTAAAAAATAATAAAAGTTACAAACTAAATGTTGTAGCTCATTAGATTTTTATGATAAACAACAGATTCCACCGTTTAATAAAAAGATTTATCCAGTGGAAGGTACAGTTCGAAATATGGTTTTAAATTTTGGACCACAACATCCAGCTGCTCATGGTGTTATGAGATTAATTTTGCATTTAGATGGTGAAACAGTTTTAAGGGCAGATCCCCACATTGGACTTTTACATAGGGGAACAGAAAAATTAATCGAACAGAAGACATATATGCAAGCTCTGCCCTATTTTGATAGATTAGATTATGTGTCAGCGATGTGCAATGAACAGTGTTTCTCACTGGCAGTTGAGAAGCTTTTAAATATTGAAATACCTCGCCGTGCCAAATTTATACGAGTTCTGTATGCAGAAATTACTCGCATATTAAGTCATATCGTTGCTGTTGCATGTGGCGGAATAGATCTAGGAGCAATAACGCCATATTTTTGGCTATTTGAAGAACGAGAAAAATTAATGGAACTGTACGAACGTGTTTGCGGAGCTCGAATGCATTCCAACTACATTCGTCCGGGAGGAGTTGCATTTGATCTTCCCATTGGATTATTAGATGATATTTATCAATGGGCTTTACAGTTTTGTCAGAGGTTAGATGAAGTTGAAGATCTTTTTACTAATAATCGTCTATTTATAAAAAGAACACAGTATATTGGTGTTATTACTGCTACAGATGCGCTTAATTTAGGTTTCAGTGGTGTAATGTTACGAGGATCAGGCATAAAGTGGGACGTTAGGAAAGCACAACCTTATGATGCTTATAGTGAAATTGAGTTTGATGTGCCAATTGGTTTCAATGGGGATTGTTATGATCGATATTTAATACGAGTTGAAGAAATGAGACAATCGGTCAGAATCATAAATCAGTGCTTAGATAAAATGCCGTCTGGGGACATAAAAACAGATGATAACAAAATTTCATTTCCATCTCGTCGCCAAATGAAAAGTAGTATGGAATCCCTAATACATCATTTTAAGATATTTAGTCAGGGTTATTGCGTGCCACCCGGCTCAACGTACACAGCAATCGAACACCCAAAAGGTGAATTTGGAGTATATCTTGTATCGGATGGCACTACACGTCCATATCGATGCAAAATAAGGGCACCAGGATATCCACATTTGGCTGCAATAGGAATACTTGGAAAACGACATATGTTGGCAGATATTTGTGCCATTATGGGAACATTAGACATTGTTTTTGGTGAAATTGATAGATAATGCGATTTATCGATAAAAGAATCTATTTCTTATATTAATTCTTATCATATAGCTAGACTTACCATTCATAAAACTATCAACACCAGCAATACAAATCATGTTTTTGTTACAACAATACAGTGGTAACTAGAATAATACTGATTTATATTGAGAGAAAAAAAACTTTGTATCCGTCCAACATGAATTGAATAAAATTATCTAAAGATCACAACTTTTTAACATTTTTATGCCTTTTTAAAATTATTTTTCATAATTTCATAGCACTGAAATGAAGTTAAATATTTTCCATATATAAGTAAATTGACCAATTGTGTTTAATTTGAAAATAAAGAGAAGAAGAAACAAGAAAAACCAAAACAATCGATAAAAGCACAGAACTTTATATTCAATTTTCCTTTTTTTTTCTTATTTTTCTTTTTAATACACGAATATGTCGCACTTTATCAACTCCTAAGTCGCACAATTTTCAATTATTTTTTTAAAGTTATTTTTTTTTTCTCCTTTTACAGTTTTTAATTAACTTATTTTTAATTATTGTATTATTAATTAAACTTTGCTAATCCGGCTCCGGATTAAAGTACAACACAGATATTGGAAACATTTAACTTAACTTTAACTATTAACAGCAAATTTTCTTGTATTTTACTTATTGTTTATTAACTTTTCTACTTTAAAATTTTTTAGATAAAAAATAATAAAAAGGGAAAATTAAATTAATAAATGCAAAAAAAATAATGACTATTTTCTATTAAAACGAGAATCAGTACTGTGTGTATCCACTTGATGCCGTCCTAGGACTATTTATTATTACGTGTGAGTAGTACTAGTTTTTTGTTACTCATCAGGAAGAGATTTTCTTTCTTTTCTGTTGTGTAAGAGAATTATTGTACAACGCATGCGTTAATATTACTCTTCCTTAATACTAGGAATCATTAGTTTTTCCTTTATTATGTTTTTATTATTATTTTTTTTTTGTTTTTAATTATAATCACTTGTTTAGTGAATAATTTATTTAATAAGAGAAACGTTTTTATTATTTAATTATAATTTGTTTGCTTATTGAACACAATAACAATATTCTAATAATATTTAAATAAATATAGCTTTATTAGCATGTAGTCACTTGTTGTTAATTAGAATTTTCTAAAATAAAACGGAGAAGAACGTACTTTGCGCATAATGATTTTATTAAAATGTTATTACTCCAAGGATCAAACTTATTTTTATTTTAAATGAGATAATGTATGATTATTGAACTGTTAAAAGAAAATTTAATTAGCAAGAGAAAAGAATTTTTATAATTTTTTATTCTATGAAAACATATTTTTAACGCATCCATTAATATACCGTGGTTTTAGTCTATGCTGAATATAAAACGTATATGAGGTATCCATGGCACATATTGTGCAATTGGTATAAACGTGTTTTTTCGACGTTTTCAAATATTGCACAATGGCATTACTTAAAAATAAACGTTCCATATTTTGATATACTTTTGGCTGTACCTTGTCTTTATTTTCGTTTCATTTTTCATTGCACCAGAATTCGTTAAACAAGTTGTTACAATTTTTAGTGTCTAGTATATGTTTTGTTTGTAATTTACAAAAACCGGCATCTTTGGATAATTTTTTTGTCAATTGAATTTTTCATTATTTAAGTGTTTTACTATAGTTTAAGTACATTAATTATAACGAAAATGTTTTGGGGTAAATAGAATTTTTTTATAAACATATTAGAAAAATATAACCTAACCACGTGCGATATTTTTATTTTGTTAAATTATTTGCACAATTATTTTATAATAGAAATTCATAATTTTAATCAAAAAATTAATACATATATCTATTTACATTATTTGTAATTACAGGACTTATATTAAAATCAAATAAGAGATATTCACAAACAGTATCTAAAACATTTCATTTGTCACAAGCAAGTCTCGATACATCGACATGCGGTGACGAGGACATTCAGGTTATGTTAACTTCAGAAGATAGCACTTATATCCTTTGTACTTTAAAAAAGAAAGGTGTCAACCAATGTAATTTAGATTTAAATTTTGCCGAAGGTGATAAAATTGCATTCTGCAGCAAAGGTAAAACTATATTACTTTGAAATAAATGTACTTAAAATGTACTGAATTTGTATCTTTTACACTTGAAATAGGCAATGGAACAGTACATCTGACTGGTTATTTAATATTGCCAGATTTATTAGATGGATATCCAGGTGATGAATCTGATGAAAGTGAGGAAGAAGAAACAGAAAAGGAAGTAAATACAAAGAAAAAAGTAGTAAAGAATGATAAAAAAATAAGTCAAGAGGAAGATGAAGAACCCAGCGACGATGATGATGACGAGGACTACGATGAGGAGGTACAAGCAAAGAATAGTGAAGATGATGATGATGAAGACGATGACGACGACGATGATGATGATGATGATGAAGAAGATGAGGATGATAGTGACGATGATGATGAAGTTGAAGAACCGAAATTGAAAATGCCAAAATTAGACATAAAAGCAGCCAAAACAAATGGATTAGATAAAAGTAAAGATATAAAACAGGAAAAAAATAAGAACAAAAAACAAAACGATCAAAAAAATAATGAAAACGCTCAAACAGGACCAAAAACATTACAAGGTGGTGTTCATGTAGAAGAACTCAAAGTGGGTACTGGACCAGTAGCGAAAGCTGGCAAAAGAATTGGAGTGAGTATTGATAAATTAATTTTTTTATTTCTGAATATTTATTTACTTAGCATTTTATTAAATTTATTTTAGGTTTACTATGAAGGTCGCTTGAAACAGAACAATAAAGTCTTTGATAGCAGTAAAACTGGCCCTGGATTTAAATTTATTTTAGGACGTGGCGAAGTCATACGCGGATGGGATGTTGGTGTTGCTGGCATGAAACTTGGAGGTAAAAGACGTATAACTTGTCCACCAGCTATGGCATATGGAGCCAAGGGTTCACCACCAGCCATTCCACCGAACAGTACATTAGTTTTTGATGTCGAAGTTAAAAATATTAATTAAAGAACTACAAATACCTAACAACAATGAATATGGATTTTTTTTTTTTGGTTTATACTGAGTGACGATTAACTGTAAGAAGAAAGTGCATTTAATTTTGTTTATTTTTTTAATTGATAATAAATTAGATCGCCATTCAAATACGTTTTTTCATTTTTCAACATAACCTAAAAAACAAAAGGAATTGCGAAATGCCGCGCAATTTTCATAGATAAAATCTACTAATGTAATAGCTATAATATGAAAATGCATTGAAATGTTCTGCAATAGAATGATTCGCAATCGTTAATTTTTTGATATTTATTACATACAAAATTTAATTTTTTGCTAGCAGACATTGTAGATATATGTGTAGACATTTTTAGACATTATTTAGTGGTGATTAATGCTCATCAAATAATGGAGTTTTTTAAATTCGATAATTATATGTTTCGCTTTTTGTTTCTAAATATTTTTATTGAAAAAATCTTCACCTTCAGAAAAAATCATTAAAATTTAAAATTCTAAAAAATTATTGTGTAAAAATTAAGGAAAAATCAATAAATTAAATATGTCTATTTTAATGAGAAATGTGTCTAGGGCTGTAAAACAGGTACAAAATAGTTTTTTCTTATTTATTTCCTTTTACATAAGAGTTTATTGAGGTTATCAAATCATTTTTTTTCTATTTGAAAATTATTAAGTAATTGTTAATTTATTTTTAATTAAAAGGTCACTCTTCGAGGTATCCACTCGAATGCTGCTGCTTGTTCAACAGTAAATATGATAGTACACTTTGTTTTCTTAATCATGTGACAAATATAATTTTTTATTATGTAGAAAGGAGCCCCAACAAAAAGACCTGAAGGTAGAACTTGCTGTACATTAATACCAGGTGATGGTGTTGGGCCTGAGTTGGTGTACTCTGTTCAAGAAGTCTTTAAAGTAATATTTTTCATATAAACAAAGATGTTCTTAATTATTTAATAATATACAAATTATATTAGGCAGCTGATATTCCGGTTGATTTTGAAACATTTTTTTTATCGGAAGTCAATCCAGCTTTAAGTGCTCCATTGGAAAATGTAACTCAATCAATTCAAAAGAATAAAATATGCTTGAAAGGTATATTAGCTACACCCGATTTCAGTAATACTGGTGAGTTGCAAACTCTCAACATGAAACTACGAAATGAATTGGATCTTTATGCAAATGTTGTACATGTTCGTAGTTTACCAGGTGTGAAAAGTCGTCATAAGGTTAATATAACTGAGAAATAATTACGTTTTTAGACAGATTAATTATATTTTTAAACGTAATTTTTCAGAATATTGATTGTGTCATAATTAGAGAACAAACGGAAGGTGAGTACTCAGCTTTAGAGCACGAATCAGTACCCGGTGTGGTTGAGTGTTTAAAAATTATAACGCACAAAAAGTCTCTAAAGATTGCAAAGTTTGCATTTGATTATGCCACAAAGAATAACAGAAAGAAAGTGACAGCAGTTCATAAGGCAAATATTATGAAACTAGGCGACGGTCTCTTCTTGAAAAGTTGTGAAGAGGTTTGTGTGGACATTTATAAATTCGATTATGTAATCTTATTTTGAATATAAATGATATATCTTTACTATTTATAAATAGATGGCAAAACTTTATCCTCGCATACAATTTGAAAAAATGATTGTCGATAATACAACAATGCAGCTTGTATCAAATCCACATCAATTTGACGTTATGGTTGCCCCTAATTTATACGGCAGTATTGTTGATAATATTGCATGTGGATTAGTTGGCGGTGCTGGTGTTGTTGCTGGCGCATCATATTCAGCTGATGCTGTTGTTTTTGAACCAGTAAGTTCTAAAAGCATATACACAATATTATTACTGATAAAAAATAAATTTTATTTATATTTTAGGGTGCAAGACATACATTCTCTGAAGCTGTAGGAAAAAATGTCGCTAATCCAACAGCTATGTTATTGTGTTCAGCAAAATTATTAAAACACATTAATCTTCCGCATTACAGTGATTTAATTTTGAATGCTGTTAATTGTGTATTAAAAGTTGGAAAAATTCGTACCAAAGATTTAGGTGGACAATCCACAACAACTGAATTTACCAGGGCTGTTATTGGTAATCTCTAAGAAAAAAAAAAGTAAATGTAAAAGATTACTATTGGCTAAAAGAAACCAAATTAACAATAAAATTGTTTTTTAAAAACCTTTGATCTGACAAAATTATCTTACAAATATTGGTTTAGAAATTTATTTATTCATGTTAAGTTTTTAAAAGTATTTACATTTTCTATATACACATGTATATACCATATATGTATATTTTAATTATTTATTGTAGCTAAAATTATTTTATTTAAATTGTAATATTTAAAAACCGATTCTTGAATACTAAACATATAATTAAATTAATAAAGAGAACACCACCAAGTAATATACATAATTTGTAATTATTATTACTTCTTTTTAAGTAATTATTATTGTAATTTAATAAAATGCATAATAGGCGATAATTTATATATTTTTCGCCCGTTTAAACAAAAAAATGTGTCAATAATTAAATTTACTTTTTCGTATGAATTTCATTTAATAATTATTTTTTAAATTTTTTGTGTTTTACTTTCGATTATTTTTATTTTTTAATAAAATATTTTTTCTTTAAAATTATTTGTGGATTATTTATTTAAAAATAACAATAATGTCTTGTTGTTGCGGATCGCAATTTAAAACTAAAAGTCATACTAAGCTAAATGCATGTAGCTGTCAGGTAAATTATAAGTCATGTCAATGCCCAAATCTCTTTAGTGGCAAAAAATTATTACGAAAAAATCCTGCCAGTAAACGAATAAGATACCTGGCAATTCCAAAAAAACGTACTTCAAAATATAACAAATGTACAATAGGACCGTATGGTAGAAAAATTGAAATAATTAGAGAACCAAAGATATCGACACGTCTAGAGCAGTTAGCTGTACCGACGGTTCGGTATTATTAAATAATGTAATTTTTAAAGAGATACCTAATTTCATAAAATTATTAATAATTGAACATAGGACCTTAATATCGGCACGTGATGAATATAAATCATTTATAAATTCCATATGGTATAATAGATTTAATCGTGCAATTCATAAAAGTATGTTTACAATGTACAGCCGTTTGGCGAATGTACAATTACCAGCTATTAAGTAAGTTATCTAATTTTTTTAAAATAATAAGTATTTAATAATTTTATTGTACTATTGGTAAAACATAGAGCATCGCATAAAAAATGGACACAAGCAGATTGGGATAGACATAATGCATGGTTAGCACAAAGAGCTCTTCCTAAGAAAGTTAAAAAAGGACCTCCAGTGGTAACTATGAAGTTTATGTTGTTTAAAAAATTAAGGTATAGAGATATATATTTTCTTTCCCAAGAAACGTGTATGGAAACCTATTGAAGAACTAAAGCGTATTGATGATTTATCAAGGCCGAAACAAATCCAAAAGAAATTCTCTGGTAGTTCAATTCCAACTACTAATGTAAAACAAAGTGCAATTGATTACACGCCAACGGAAAGAATATGTTTATTATCAATGCCAAAACATCCTAGAGTAAAAGGAAAAGATGAAGAATGTACTCCACGAGGAGTGTCTCGTGGCGCCAGACAATATAAACGTAAAAATTAATTATAATGATACAATTTTAATTTAAAATCAATAAAAACAAAAATCTTTCATAATTTTCTTTCTAGCAACGGAACGCATTGAAACATTAGCACAGCCAAAGAAATATAAAAATGCAGAGAGTGACCAAAAAGATAATCCATTTACTGTATCGCCTAATGCCCTCAAGGCAAAGCCTTCCGAAAGAATTATTGAGTTATCTAAACCAAAAAATTATGAAGGATATTAAAAGGAAAATAAAAAAACGAATAATCAAATTCTTTGTAAAAAAAGAAAAAACTTTATTAAATCTCTATATATATTTTTTTACTGGTTAATGAATCTAAGTAGGCTTGAGACATTACTTTTTTTTTGACAATTTTAATATGAACAAAAATATTAAAATGAAAAATAATTATTAAAAATTTTTAGTAAAAATAATATTTATATTAAATTTAAAAAAAAAAAATGAATGAAAATTTATTAAATCAATGTTTAGGCAGTGAGGAGTAAGCTTCCTTATTTTTAACTATAAAATAATTTTATATTAATATAATGTCCTTATAACGTAATATTTTTAGAAAAATTAATAAAAGTTGGACTGAAAACGATTGGGAATATTTTCAAAAAAGATTTAAAATATTATCTGAGCCAAAAAAGATTTTTATACATAAACCAATGGTGAGTTTAATATTTACATTTATGATTAGATTTTCAGCATTAATATTACAAAAAATAAATATAACTTTAGAAACGCGGACCTAAGAAACCGTATAAATTCTTTAAGAAACGGTTAAATATATTATCTGAACCAAGATATGTTCTTGTGAAAAAAGATTCTCATAATTATCGATTTAAACGAAATATTAAATTAGAAAAAGACCCGTATAAATGTAGATGCCCTAAGAAAAAGGTATTTATATATGAAAATTTAAAAAAAAAAAAGATTTTTTAACAGTTTTTTTCATAAATTACAGAAATGTAAAAAAATTGATGAAGCTAAATATAAAAAATTAGCGAAGCCAAAAGTACAGATTAGCATATCCAGTGTTGAAAAATGTGGTTTATGTGATCCAATTAGACCAGTATCACCGAATGCAAAAAAATATGTGGCTACAAATAATATTCTTAAATTGAGCAGGCCAAAAAATAGAAAAGAACCACCTCTTCCAAAAGTTTGTTCTCGATATTATATTAAACGATCAGCTTTAAAATATAAAGGTATATTTTTAGTTAACTTTTTTTTCAATAATATTTTTATTTATTACATTTATTTATAGCAAATGAACGAATTAAATATCTTGCAACGCCGAGACCGGATTTTATAGTTCAGCTGGACACATCATTGGAATTTGAAATTCCAAAAAGTAATAAGAAAATTAATCATTTAAAACGATTAAAAATCCTTGCAACACCAAAAATTGCATATGATGGACCAACGAAAGTATGTGTTTGCTGTGACAATATAAAAAGTTTGAAAAATACGTCCAATGTGGATATGACGGAGGTGAATAGAATCGTTAACAAGAAAGTTAACAATCGTCAATATTATGATATTTGTGTGTTGAAAAAAAGAAAACTTCATCAGAATAATTAATTTGAATAAAACAGTAATATTATTATTATTTTAAAATTATTTGATACAATTTTTTAATGTCATTCACATTATTTTTTTTTTAAATTATATTTTAGGGTCTTTTTCAGTTAATCCCACCATTTTGGCTGATGCTTCCCATAACTTTTTAGCCTTTTCCATATCGCTGGCACCTGCATTGAGAGTATGCTCCTTACAGTCCATGAAATATTTACCAGTAACCCCTTCAACTTCTTCTGATACAGCCAAATAAATCGATGTTTGAGCGCCTTGTTCAGTTGTTTTAAAGCAACCACGAGTTATTAACTTCATTGGATAGTTCAAGGGGAATGGTATATTTCTCCAAATGCCACTATCAATCATGCCTGGATGCAAGCAATTTGCTGTAACACCAGTACCTTCAAGACGGCGTGCTAGCTCGCGTGTGAATAATATATTTGCATATTTTGAAACGTAATACAAATATGCGGCTGGGAATGTACCAATTGGATTCAAATTATTTAAATTTATTGATGATAAACGATATAGTTCTGATGCTACAACAACAATTCGGCTTTTCGGTGTCTTCTTAAGTAAATCAATTAATAGATGTGTGAGAAGAAAAACACCATAATGATTCGTAGCCATTGTTAATTCAATGCCATCTTCACTTTTGGCACCTCTAAACGATAATGCCATACCAGCATTATGAAGTAAAACATTTAATTTTTGTTCCGTTTTTAATATATCGGCGGAAAATTCACGAACAGATTTTTGTGAACTTAAATCTAATTTTTTCACCACAATATTTTGATTTCCTGTTGCAGTAACAATTTCCTCTGAAATACAAAATAAACATTCATTTAATAAAAACAAAGAGAAACAAAGATATAATTATAAATTATACCAGTCAATTAATTAAATAAAGATTTAAAACTCATATTTACCTTTGACTTTATTTGCAGCATCAACATTTCTACATGCTAATATAACACGAGCGCCTCGTTTTGCTAAATCTTTGGCTGACTCCTTACCGATACCACTATTTGCACCAGTTACAATAACAGTTTTACCTTCCATTTTAATCTAAATGAAATTAAATTTTTTTGGTTTTTAATATTTATTAAAATAATAATTTATTACAATTATAAGTAATTTACCTTTGAATTACACTTGCCACAAGTTATTGTTGCGTAAAATTTAACACAAGCAAATATTAAAACTGATATGACACCAGCAAATAATCCAATTAACTGCAAAGAATCGGAATCTAATGAAGATTGATACATCCCTTCCACTTAATTATCGATTTCTAACAAAATAATATAAATATAGACAAAGATTAGGAAATACTTAAAATTTTGGATAAACAGAAATTTGATTTTAATTTAAAAACAAGAAAAACAAGTTTTTATCAATCTTATTCTTTGTTTTTTCATTATTTCCTCATATTTATTTAAATTTTTAATAATTTATTTTGTATTTCTTAAATATTAAATTCACTTTTATTAATAATTTTTCGGTAAGCATTTTCCAACTTCAAGATTAACATTAGGTAAGGCTGAATCAATTAATTGTTTTATCTAACATTAATGTGATTAGAGGTGAAAATCAACTCAAGGTACGAATTTATAATTTTTATTTTTAATTAGAATAGAAGGTTATATTGCCAAAAATATAAAAAAATCCAATAATAACATTTGATAAAATAAAGAAATTTATTTTAATTATAATATCACGATATCCTTAGTATTTACAAAAATAACGAAATATAATTTCTTAAAGCGGCTAAAGTGTGAATATTTTTTTAAAGGTGTGTTTTTCCATTGAAATAAGTTTTTTTTTAAGCTACAAATAATCTAATAATTTGAGATTTATGGTAATCAAGTGTTCAATGACAATAATCTTAACAGTTCTTCAAGTTAACACGCAAAAATACTGGTTTATTGTTTTCACGTGTGATTTAACTTGCACAATTCGTTATTCATTCACAAAATCTAAAAACACTTCTCAACATAGATTATATTCGAGACAATAGTTTATCTTTTTGAAAAAATAACAAATTTTGATATAAAAATACTTTATGCATTGATAAAATTATTAATAAAAAATATCTAGCTCATTTAACTAATGTATATAAATAATCCAAATTTCCGGTAAATAAATTAAAAGAAAGCCAAGTCATTGTTGTTAAAATAATTAATAATTACAACTGTAATTAACTAATTAGCAAACAA